>OZ021722.1:49726771-50309020 GCA_963978545.1 Linyphia triangularis | reverse complement strand
ATAGAGATAGAGAGAGAGAGAGAGAGATGATGAGAGAGAGAGAGAGAGAGAGAGAGGAGAGAGAGAGAGAGAGAGAGAGAGAGAGAGAGAGAGAGAGAGAGAGAGAGAGAGAGAGAGAGAGAGAGAGAGAGAGAGAGAGAGAGAGAGAGAGAGAGAGAGAGAGAGAGATGATTTATTGTGTCAAATTCGGAAATTAAACAAACAATTTAAGTAGTAAAATTTTAAGTACTAAGTTCTAGGTACATTAGGATATATGATTGAAAATACATTTATTTTATATATTCCAGGATGCGTCGATTTTTATTTACTTTTTATGCTCTCCATATATGTTATGTGAATTGAGATTTTTTAGCCTGACTAAACCATTTTATGTCTTATTTATTTCGTAAAATGTTTTTGTGCTTTAAAATGACTGAAAATAAGTTCACTTGCTAATGAAATGTATTTGTAATCAATATCAAAGTATAATTAGTTGAGTTAATATCTGGTTGATTTTAATGATGGTGCCGTTTCTATAGATACGAACAATCGTCTAAGTTTTTTTTAAAAACATTTTAGTTTTAAGAAAAAGTCATTTTTTACTCAAAGTGTAAGGTTCTTTCTAGAAGATTAAAATTAGTAAGCCTAGTACTATTTAAAATTAAATTTTTATTCTTCTCTTTTGGAGTAATCGTAATCTAAACATATGGTTATAAACTTCTATCTTATTTAATGTAAAATTTGTAATATATCTTTTAAGTTTCCTGAACAGACACCACGCGACATTGATGACATTGTCGCAGCAACTAAGAGTAGAGAAGTAAAATGTCAGCAGATGACCTTTTCTGTAGGAGAAGAAAGAAATGTCTTTAAAAAAAAAATGAAGAAGAAGGAATCTATATCCAAACAAAAACACCGAGGGCAGTAAAACAAAACTGCAATCACTTTCAGATTGGATTTTCGTTTTAATTACCAAATAGCGTTCCACTGCCAAAGCGTGACTCCTTTAATTAAACAATACAATATATTTTTAAATTAAATATAATTTTTTTTTAATTCACTAATAGAAGATCTTTTTTTTTCTTTTTTTTAATAATTAATTAATATTATAGAAGTATTACTTTATTCCATAAAAGTAACAAAATGACTTGTAAGTAACGTCTGGAGCTTGGATTCGCAGAACTTGACCCTTTTTCTCGTCTTCGTACTTACTTGCTCGGAAATCTTAGAAAAATCTTTAATTAATATCATTATATTACGTTATATCTGAATAAATTATTCCTTAAAGCAGATATATTTTTATAATTTTTAAAAGACTTCGTGACATTGTCATTCAAACCTTATATTCGTTCCCATCAAGTTTTTAATTTCAAATCCAAATTTCTATCTAAGTTATGTTTATTGTATTTTTAAAAAAAAAGGAAAAACCAATGAAGTATTTATTTTTATAAATACTGCACTGTCGGTTCTGGCGCATCTGTAGTGTAATGCAAAAGTTTATTCCTTCGTTATACTTTAAACATAAAAAGACAGGTGTCTGAAAAAATTTGCTGCTCGCTTTATTTCTATATTTGTGGAAGTTAGGAAAAAATTTTAGTTGCAAAAACGTTTCACTAACGGCAAGAAATCAAAATCTAAAAAAAAAAAAAAACATTTTAATGATAGTTTTTTTTATTTATCTATTTGTTTATTTTGGTCTTCTGTTAAAATAATAAATAAGAAAATATAATTTTTAAGTCAATGGTGTTTCTTTGTTTTATAAGAAATGTATTATTACATTTTAATATTATTTATTTATATTTTAAATAAGAAATACTATACCTTGTTTTAAGTAGAAAATAAATAGTTATGTTTAAATAAAAATTGAATTATTTAATATATTTATTAATTAGAAAAGTACCGTGTATCAAATTAAGTTATCAGTGGAAGGTTACTGTGATTTATGTTTTAATATTACTGAAATATAGTATTACTGATTAAAACATTCACTAACCATGCAGTAAGATTTTGGTGTTAAATAACTTAACGTAGAAAGTTTCAAAAGATTCTGTTTCAGAGCTCTTAAAGTTATATTATGAATAGAAAACTTTACATTCTGTATAAGCTATATATTGCTAAATATTGTGTAATTAAATTTTTTGTTAAGATCCTGTGTTTAAATGAAGTGTTGAATTTAAAATAAAATAATAACTATGGATAATTCTAGTTTTAAAGTTTTGTATTCTTATCAAGAAACGTAATAGATGAAGCATTACATTAAAAATACCGGCCGATTTAATCAATTGTGACCTACTACCATTTTAATGTAACTTATTCAATAAGCAATTATAAAATATAACTCAAAAGCAAAAAAACAGTTAATTTAAATTAAATTCAAACTAAAGGTTTCAATAAGGTTTCACTTCAGGTTTAAATAATTTACAATATATCAACTGTATTAATTTAAATGAATCATCGCACTTATTTTTACATTAATTTAAAAGCAGTGCCTAATCTGTCCATATATTTTCTTCAATCTATTATTTTTATTCAAAATGGATAATTCTTTTCGAAACTTAATTACCTTTGCTTCGTAAAACTCATAAATGAAATTAAATTTAATCATTTCTCAATCAGATCCATAATGTGGTCAGACCTCCCATGCAGGTTACGTCGCTTTCCAAGCGTGCAACGCACATCACTTATCAAATTACATCTAGACCTGTTTGTCCGAAACCAGGACACAAGTTTATCCCTCAAATTCTTTTTGGCGACTAAACTTGTTGGGGACAATTCCTCTATCTATTATCCACCGAATTCCATAAAAATCTCTTTGTTGAGGACTGTAGGTCATGTTTGTCACAATAAATATTTTTCTTTATTGCTGTCCGTTTTCGTTCCGTCAATTTTATAAATGTTAGTTGTCTAGTTCAACTAAAAAAATATTTTGTTTTGTTTCTTTTGTTTTATGATCTTACTAATGTTTTTAACCATACATTTAAAATTTAAAACACAATTTGTAACCTTTTAAAGCAATTAAAAATCCCTTTCTAATAAGAAGTAAGACTGTTTCCCCTTAAAGGTTTTCCTTATTTTAGTCGATATTTTCAATACACTAAAAAACTTAATTTATTTAAATTGTACACGTTTCGATAATTAATAAAAGTGTTTTTTTTTTTTTTTTTTTTTACTGTATGTTGTTCTCCCCTTTAGGTTCTGAGTAACTTTTCTTTCGATACATTATAATTTTCTAACATATACAACTCAACATCCTTTTTTAAGGTTTAAAATACATGACAAACGATTATTTTATTGATGTTGTTTTTAGTTAAACTTCCTTCTTCTCATTTCAATTTTAAAATCGAAATAATTTGGTTTTAACTCAACCTTAATTACGTCTTAGAATTAAAAATAATCAACAATTTAAATAATACGTTTGACGATAGAACTAAAAATATCTCCCTTTCATCATTTAAAATTCAGATTAAAATTTTTCCTTTGACCTTACCTAACTTAACATTCTTTTTATACCAAAACAAAAAGGAACGTAACTGACAATTTTACTAATTTGTTTGTTGACTCTATAAAAAATTTCTATCTTTTATCCTTAACTCAAAATCCGAAATAATCTTTTTCTCTACAGAAAAAGAAAATGTGTAACCATCCACACAAACCGACTCAAAATTCTCCCACCTGAAATTTTCACCAACTAATAATCCGAAATTCGTCAGTGAAAATTCAAAACATTAACCAACTCCCAACCACACAGCATCCTCCTGGAGAAACATTCGAGCGTACATTCCAAGTGACACATCCCCACTTCACCCCTTGCTCCCCTTCATCCCCATGCAAATGTGCCTCTCCCATATTCCAACACTGTACACATCCATTTTTAATAGCCAGTCGCCGGACCCTTCCAGCTATATCGACCCTCTCTCATCCCCCACCACCCACGCCCCAATCGATCCACGCGCTTACCTCTTTCCTCCCTTTTCCTGCCTCTAATGATCCCGCTCTCCATCCTCCCTTCCTCATCTACATCTTTCTCTCTCCAACAGAATAACAGATATACGGACTCTCTCCCTTTACATACTGCTGCGGCCATTGAAGTTCATGGTGGCTGATTTAAATGGCGGATTTGCTAGAGGGGGGGGGGGGGAGAGGGAAGAGTTGCCTGGGCCTCTGTGAATTAGAATTGGTCATTGTTAGCTCAGTTGCTTCGGGATTTGTGGGAGGAATTAAAATTCCCTGAATTTGTTACTTTTATGGGTGTTGTTTATTATACACACAACTACTGGAAATGGGAGAATCCACCTTTCAGTTGTGATAGTTTATAAAGGTTCAAGTTTCTAACAGCATGGCTGCTTGAAGTATATCCTTTAGAGAAGACGTATTGTGATTTTGTGTAAAATCTCAAGCCAATATTTCAGTGCTTCCCACTCTTTAAAATATTAATATTTTATGCATTTGAAGCAATTAGTGATTGCTTGGATTGAATAGTTGAAACTGATGGGGTATAATTATAAATTCAATTTAATTATGTTTAGATTTATATTGTTAAGCTTGCACTTATTTATCAGTTTTTGGAATAACTTCAAATCTTAGTATACCGATTCATTAAAGAATATCTGTCTCGAATAAAGAATTATTTGAAACACTATTTAATAACCAGACTGCCTACATTAAGAATAGCATTGCACTTAAATGTACTGCTAATTGCATAAAGCCGTTCTTTTGTTCTTGAAGGTAATAAGTTGTTCTTATAAGTAAAGACGAAATTATAATTTTTTAGTCTAATTATAATGTAATAGTAAATCAATTAAAATGTACTTAATCGTGTTTTACCTTAACAATAAGTATAGCATATCGAAGTTTATCTATATAATAAGTATAAAGTATCGAAAATTACCAATAGGTGTAAATGGGGAGACATTTTTGATTTTTGGCTGTATCATGTGTATCAATAATTGAATATTATCTGAACAATTGAACACTGCTTGTGAACAGCTATCTGAACACAGCTTGAAAAATTAAAGAACCTCTGAGATCTTTGATACGTATTGAAAGTGTAGTTAATTTAATTAACAATTTCTAACTATATATTTGTGCTTTTTCATTAAGTTTTTTTGCTATTTTGTATTTAAGTATTACTACAGTTAGTAGAAGAGCTTGCTTACGTTTCAAGCATTTACGTATAAACTTGAATATATTTTCTTCTATAGAACAAAAATTATTTTCGCTTTTTCTTTTCGCGTGTGTGTCAATTGTTTTAATCAATCGTCATTAACTTGAATACAATTGAAGAAAATCGTTCAAATTGGGGTTGCGTAATGTAAACTTAATACAGGGTGTCGATAAATTAATTGAGCAATGGAGTTCAAATAGATCTGTATAACTCTTAATAACTAGGCTTCATTAACCATTCTTTTCCTCAACTAATTTATGTTTACCATGCCATTCTGTATGCAAAAAAAAAAAAAAAATATTTTACCTAGTTATCATGAGTTATACAGATCTATTTGAGTCCCATTGCCCAACTAATTTATAGACATCCTGTATATTGCTCTGCATTAATCATATTCATATTCATTTAGAAATGAACAATTTTAAGTCAAACGAATATCTTAAATTAATAATTGAATATATTTGTCTTTTAACGTAATAAAACTAAACATAAATATCTATAACTTTACTTTAAGTTATTAATCAATTCATATGTAGAATCTGAAAATTACATCCCATAGAAACTGAAAGTGCTTAATATGCTAACCGAATGCATTCAACTGTGTGTGCACATTCGTATAAAGCTCAATTCAAAGGTTTGCAACACTTTCATTTCGATGTGAAATGAGTTTCGTCAGCTTAAAATTAATTCAAATTTGACAAAATCATGTAAATACTCTTATAAGTGAAAACGCTTCGACAACACAACATATTTCAGATTCAAATTAATAATCTCACAATCAGCATCTCCATCCCATTCAAACCACTCCATTACACCCATCATCTACATCTGCCTTAATTGCCAGGCGTGAATATCTGTTGATGACGCTAATTCATGTCCGAGCATGTGCGAGTTGTAAATTAAAGCGTCCTCTCGCTCCCTTCAAAATTCCTTTTATAAAATAACCCCAGTTCCAAAAACGAAAACCCCACTACGAGGATATAAAACTAATATATTCAAACCGCCGTTATCCTTTCATCCCTCGTTACTAGCAGCAACCTACGTGGGGAGAGGGGGAGGGGTTCATTTACATATTTGTTCCAGAAGCATCATCTCCCAGGTATGAGCCTGTCCAAATATTTAACATTCTTGCACAGAGAGAGGCCACCGCTGTTGAAAGGACCTAAGCCTGCCCGTGGTGTTGTATATGCATGTAGATATTTCTAACTAGTGGGAATGAAGAGCTGTAGCAGGCTTTAGCCCCTCGAGGGAAGCGTATGTGTCCTTGATTTCAAATGCAGAATTTTCAACCGAGAGAGTTATTACTACGATGTAAATTAGTTGAGAATCACAGTGGAGGAGTATTGGAATGGACTCGAAATTGATTATTGCTACAAGCAAGCTCCGAGAATTAGTTAAACTGATGTACAATTGAAATTTCGGAAAGGGAATTCGTTAGGATTAGGTGCAGGATACATTAAGGATACAAGAGGGTTATGAAAATTAAAGCACAATGGTTTACTTATTTTAAAATACTTTTAATGTATTATGTAGTTAATTATTACTATTTTTTTTTTACTTAATTATTTGAAAAACTATGTTTTTTAGCATATTTATATTTTATAAGTTTATATATATATATATATATATATATATATATATATATATATATATATATATATATAAATCTGAAAAAAGAATACTAAATAGTTTAGGTGAGTGATTTGGTCATGCCCTTTTATGCAAAAAAAAAAAAAAATATGAATTGAAAGCCCTTCGTATCTATAATTCTTATAGAATTCCCTGGAAGAAATTCACATTTAATTTTTGCTATTACTACAGAGTATTAGTTTTCTCATTTTAGCCTACGGAATTTATTACTATCTCATACAAGAAGAAAAAAAATAATAAATCCCTTCTAAATGTTTGTACTCTCATAGATGGAGGGTCCACTATCCCATTTCATTCTATTTAAGTTTCTGGCCAGTTATTATTAATTAAAATATATTCTTTGAAAGTAAATAAGAAAAACTTAATGTCACTCTCTTGCATGGTAAAATAGTAAAACTTAATGTCACTCTCTTGCATGCTAAAATATTTAAAGAGATCTAACATATTTCATCAGACTAACAGTATGGAGAATTTCAACCCTCATTTTTCGTATGAATTAAAAAAAAAAAAAAGATGTCCGTTTAATAACCTATCCCATTGTAGTGGACATGCATTCTGACCAGACTTGACTACCCTAATCATCCTAGCTCCTCTTTCCTCATCTCGGCGTAACTCAGTTGCGTCTCACGTAACGAGCGTTGCCCAACCCCGCCTTCTGCTTGTAAGGAGAGGTCATAGCCATTCAAAATTGTCTTGTCACGATTTTGCCGCCATCGAAATTTCAAGCCGCATCGTTTGTCAATACGAACGCGAAACTGTGTTGGAATTGACCCCCGGCTTCTCTCTCCCATTCTCCTCCCCTTGATGCGGTGCACGGATCGATTTTTGTTTAAAGTCATTTGCATCCTTGAGTTTTCGACCTCGCAGCTCAAAATTTAATTTCCCTCCTCCTGTTACAATGTGTTGGGTCGCGAGACTCGGTTCGATATCGGTGTTTTCATGCTTTGCCCGGGTATGTTTTTAATTTGTGTGCAATGTTGGATTGAAATTATTTTGTGGTTTCAATTATTTCGGTGGTTGAGGTTATTGTTGTTTACATCGTTAAAATGGTCTGTGAGTTATCGGTGATAGGTACATACGACTACATTTGGTTGGGAAAGCCCAAGCTCGTAAATTATATCGTGTTGTTTTAAAAAGATATTTCTTATCTGTCATGCAAGAGAAAAAACACTAATACTCATTCGGTCATTTATATGGATTGCAACCTAATTTTTTGACATCTGTCTAAGAAACGTGATATTAAAAGTCTAAAAGTTAAGAAAATATTCTACATAAACATTAGAATTTTATGCATTAAGTATTAAATGCTTCAATGTCCAATCCATCTATACTATAGTTCCATCTATACTATAGTTCCATCTATACCATACTATAGTTGATTTGAGTATAACTACACCAGTGGGTTTTATCTAAAAAGTTTTCAAAAACCGACTTTCTTTTTATTGAACCTTGGTGTGACCAACAGATCGAGATCTGCAAAGGTGAACACACGCACGACCTTGCCTAATGTCGATTTCCATCCTTTGACAGCTGACGCAACGGACGAAACTCAAATTATTTATTCATTTATAGGATTTCCCTAGAACAGTTGCCATATCCACTCTCAGACGAGGGACTTTCCCACGCAACTCGAATCCTTGCTTTTTCATGGGCAAAGGAGAGGAAACGTCGCTTTCCTAGGGCTTTTTCACACCCTCCACATCCCCCGTTTACCGTTAAGATCTATTTTTTGAAAAAACTCTCAAGACAGACCGGACAATTTTTTACCTATCCATCCCCACACGCGCTTCTACAAGCACCTGTTGCCAGAACACATCGGGATAATCCCCCCTCCTGGGAAGTCCCCGAATGATTTTGCGTTCGAAAATGCCCCTTTTTTACTATTTTCATTCCATCCCTCCCCAAGAAAACGGTGTCGGTGTGACGTAACAATGGCTGTTTCATGTGGTCTTCTCCGTTTCAGGTGGCCTTGCCATCTGCTTCCGGTCTTCCTTCCTCAAACCGGAAATTCGGCCAGACGCCATTTATACGCTGGTTTTTTCTTTCTTTCTTTGGGAGTTTTTTTTTTAAATCGGGGTGAGAATGAATCTCAAGGCGAGGGTCCAGTAGTCCCACAGGGGTCAGTGTCCTCCCCTGCGGGTCTTTGGGAAGATGGAGGGACCGTTCGACCCCTCCTTTCGTAAGTGGGTTGTTTACGAGAGAACCGCTATTTTTTAGAAGAGGAGGCCCACTGGACTGCATTAAGATCAATGGACTATCATTCGAAGGGGATGGACTCGGAGAATTAAGTCCCCGTTCTAGTAGTAACTACCCTAAACTAGAATAACAGTTATTATGCATCAGTACTAGGATAGAAATAGACCGATACCCAAAACGAAAGTGTAAAACTTTGTTCACATTCGCCAATTACTTCTGAAAATTACTGGAAACAAAAGAACTGACAGTTTATTTTTTGTATTTTTCTTTTTTAAAGAACTGACTGTTTAATTTTTGTATTTTTATTTTTTTTAAGTTATAAAAATTGGCTGAAAAAAAAATTATAGTATAATATGTTGCCCTTTTTTGTATTTTTTACCACTGCAGGCTTATCTAGTTTCAGATTAGTCATAGTCTCTTTTCAAAATTGCATTGGTCAAATGGAATTTGCAATAAATGTTATGAGCTTAACTAAAATTTTTTTTTTTTTTTTTTTTTTTTTAAGTAAAATTTATTTATTTCGACTTTAAATAAATATATAAAATGAAGTTGCTCTGATGACTGTTTTATTCATTGCTTCGTTGTATTTCTACAACAATAAAAATAACATAGGAAAGGCCACATTTGAAGAACTTTTTTTTTAGATTAAAATAAAACAGAATTGTGTTTATATCGACCAACAAAAAGGGTACTATAATTTTTTCCTGTTTTTTCTCAAACTGAAATACGTTGTTGTCGTTGTTAAAATAGAATTTTCTTGAAACTATGAAAATACTGGGAATCTTAAAGAATGTTAGTTCATGGAAGGAATGATTTTGAAGCTATTCTCGTTTGGGAAAATAACTGGCATTGATGTTTCATTCTGTGCATTTGAATGTATCTTTATTGGTTGAAATTAGATCATAAAAAAAAAAAAATCTGATGGACTTTTGTCTTTAAACTATTTTGAAAATTTCAATAATACATTATTTATTTTTAAAATTTTATTTTGATAAAGTTCCAATAAAAACTTCGAACTATTAAAATCGAATGTTTAGATTGACAATTTGCTTTAAATAAATTAAGATATTTAAAATTATTTTCTTATCAAAGGTTAACCTTACAAACAGTTTTATTTAAATTAAGAATATATATCCACAATTCTTTTTTTATTTTACTCGATTAAGAATAAACAAATTGTCTGAATTTTATAGCTACTATGCTAATGTCTATTTATTAATTTAACAGAACGTACTTCTTTAGAAAGATTTCATAGTTCTTTTTTATTCAATAATTTCCCATTGTAGTTGATTAAAATACAGTTTTTCTTTTTTGTATGTGCTATTTAATTTTTGCCAGTTAAAAACAAATCACATGGTTGATTTGGATAAGCCATTAAGAAATACAAATCTGTCACATAGGAAAATACATTTTGAGAGGCAGTTGAAATAAATTGAATAATTATTCATCGACCCATAATCATTCTCTTGCATCTATCTACTCAGACTATCCCTTTTAATTAGTATTGTCTGTTTTCATTCTCACTTCCGCCTTAAAACATACAAGTACGTTTTATGTAGTCGTAAAAGAAATCCACATTTAGATTTGACTCATGTTCGAAATAGCCACAATACCAGACATTAAGTAATCTTGAATTGCCTTCTTATTAATTTTTGGCCTAGTGTCAGTAATCTATGTCAGTAGTTTATAATGCTTGGATATTTGAATTAAAAATTTTGTTCGGATATTTAAGTTACGAATTTTGCTTGGATATTTAAATTACGATTTATGTTTGGATATTTAAACTGTGATTTTTGCTTGGATATTTAAATTGTAATTTTTGTTTGTATACTTAAATTATGATTTTTGTTTTGATATTTAAATTGTTATGTTTACTTTGAAATTTAAATTATAATTTCTGATTGGATCTTTAAATTGTGATTTTTTTAATGGAAAACTTAGCTATCTTTTCTATGGAAAACTTTTTTTTTCAATCGTCTGTTTCTGATAATTGATGTTGTTAGAATAACAAATGTTATTCCAACTGTTTTTTGAGAGAAACAATGCAAAATTTTTAAAGAAAAGTCAAATTGATTGATACCTAAATCACCACAAATACTCATATTTAAAAGAAGATCACATATTAAGATCTTTCCAACGACGCCAAATTAAATCTCTACTATTATTGAATTCAATGACCTTTTTCAAATCTTGATTGGAATAACTCTTCTTAACTATAACTATCCTAACTATAAGTATTTACTTTTACTAAAAGTCTTTTAGCAAAATACATCAATAAGAATTATAATATTTATTTGTATTAAAAAGGTTACTTTTTTTTATATTTTAGGGCATGCTGATAAAAAAAAAAAAAAAAAAAAAAAAAAAAGACTACTTAGTTAAACAAATGATTTCAGCTTTCCCTTATTAATATTTCAAATTTTACATTCAGTCTAGGTAAAGCGATCTCGAATATAATTTAAACTATTCTAAACTCTACTTTTGTGCGTTTTATTTGCCTTGAAAGTGTGCGTGTGCTTAGCAGAATAGCGAGGCGCGCACTCACACACGCTACTCCCATTATGTAAGCGTGACTATTTGTGGTCTCGCGAGTGTCATTAGATGTAGTTGAAACCGGTTGTTTTCGAAAATATCTCTCTTCGTCCAACAAAGCGAAAGTGTGATTAGGCTGGTCGTGCGATAAGGCCTACCTGTATCGTTTTCCATGTACAACTTAAGGACGAGGGGGGCTCAACATAATTCGCTCCTTTTGCAGCCCTTAGCGCTTTTAAAACACGCCATTTTGTGAAATGTGTTAAACTAACTTAAGGTTTGGATGCGAAGATGGAGGTGGATAAAGGGTTATCAATCATTTATGTCGTAGTTGTATTTCTTACTGGTTTTAGCTGTTTAGTTTTTTTGTGTTCTTCAGATAAATGGATGATAATAAATTGGGGAGGCATCCTTTTTGTTGTTCTTGACTTATAACGTGTGTGGGTTTTTTTTCGGGGGGGAGGGGTCATTTAATGGTGAATATAGTATTTTTTTATGCTGGAAAATATTTAAATCTGTATCTTTTATTTCCTACTAGAGAATTATTTTTTTCATGTAAAATATTTTTCATCTAGGTAGAGTTTTCTTGTGTAATTCACTTAGGTTGGGAATAACATTGACTGAGTAAATTTAACACTTCCTTCTTCACTCTAAATTATAAAAAAACATCTCAGTTCTCTGCTCAGTAATAATACAGGGTTCCCACGGTCATTGAAAGTCATTAAAAGTGCTTAATATTTTTGAACTTGTTTTCAAGGCCTTGAAAGTGCTTGAAAATACTTTGAGGTGCTTAAAAGTCCTTGAAAATGCTTAGAGGTCCTTAAAAGTCTTTAATTTTTGCAGATGTTGTGTGGCCAACTGTAAAATTTATAAAAATAGAACCCAGACTTGCTATCCCCGCGTAACTGCCACTTATCTCCATCGTATCAGAATTTTCCAACATATTTCTACTATTACGCATCCACCAACTTGTAACTTTTTTGGTAGAATATACTATTGAACTTCCTTTATATATAGACATGATGCCTGAAAACAAATTTTCAAAGGTCCTTAAAAACATTAATTAGGTCCTTAAAAGTCATTGAAAAGTCATTGATTTTCATTCTGTGATTTGAGTGGGAACCCTGTAATAGGGTATCAGTTTAAAGTTAAAGTTTCAAAATGAGTATAAATCTTAAAAATGTGTAAAGTAGAATATAATGGTAACTGATACCACATAAGTATATGATGAACCTAGAATACTTTATGCTTTCGGATCTTTAAATCTAACGTAACCGTAGCTAAAAATTACAAGACAAATCTATTTTACATCAAAGCATATAAACTCTTCTGAAAAATCCATCACTGTTATCCCTTTCTCTGATTTCTCACAATGATCTGCAATTCCATTCGCCTTGTCCGAACATCCAATCCTACTCCTCCCTTCAGACCTATCTCCATTTTCAGGAGAACTGGGGTCAACTGCTCCCTACTAAAAATTAACCATTCGTCCAGAATCGTTAAAATGCAAATTAGCCGGATAGGCTAATGAGTCGAACATGATATGATAATGTATCGATCCCCTATTGGTCTGTTCTCCCTTTTCATGTGTTGTTTACTCCACCCCCTTCGAGAGTACGAGAAGGGGGGAGAGTACCATTCCGTTTGATTTTAATGTATCAAAGGGGGAACAGAGAGGAAATGACATAGGGTTAGATAATGTGTGTTGTTGCTGAGTTTGATGTTGTGTGCCTGAAAGATTGGCCACTGACGTAACTCTGAATTAAATATTATCTAATGGAACAATAACGTTGATGTCAAATAATGCGAAATGGCCCCTGGAAAGTTCTATCATTTGTATTAGAAGAGGGGAAAAAATACCATAATTATAACTACAATAAGCAGCATCAAATGATTTTATATAAAATATCTTAACGCCATATAGAAATGAGTGAAGTAGTTATTGCTATTTTAAGATTAACTATTAGTGATATAAAAATGTTGCATATTATTTCACTTAAATTAGCTCTTTTCAAACATCGCAGTCTTACTTCATCACTCTCAAATTTCTATCTATAACTGTAATA
The DNA here is from genome assembly GCA_963978545.1 of Linyphia triangularis. Taxonomy (NCBI): domain Eukaryota; kingdom Metazoa; phylum Arthropoda; class Arachnida; order Araneae; family Linyphiidae; genus Linyphia; species Linyphia triangularis. The sequence continues at coordinate 50,295,433 of OZ021722.1, read as the reverse complement.
ATAGTGTTTCTTATAAAACCTACGTGTTTTTGATAAATTCAGTTCTGCCATTTGTTTTAAATTATTTCATTCAGTTCTATTAAAAAGCTTATTTTCAATGTTGAATTATAAAATATATTAAATTTACGTTTCCTTAATTATTGCTTTTTGTTTTGCAGGTAAGGAACTACAAAATCCATCTAATGGAATATTTTATTGCAAGAAAGGTAACATTTTATCCATGCCTCTTCAATCCAACTAAATATGCATTGTCCATTTTAAATTTGGATATATGACATCTAGATGAAATTCTAGATTTGCATTAGATCGTATATTTTAAGTTTTGTGTCGCATAGAATTACTTGTGTTTTCAGATATTTTGAAGAAAAAAAAAGAACAAAAAAAAAAAAACACCTTGAAATAAATATAAAAATTTTACTTCAACTTCATGCATGTTTTTTTAAACAGATGGCTGATGCAAAACTTTGACGCTGTAATTTGTAATTTACAAAAATAATGCTCCTTAGTTATGACATCTCTATTTATTGCTTATTTTAGCAATAAATTCCCACAATGCAAAGTATCTAGACTTTTAATTAGTATCACAAGACAATGCTTACAATTGCAAATAAAATTACTACAAAATTGATAGATTTTTTTAAAAGAATTTTGTACCTTGCTTGTTTTGTTGAAAATATCATATTAAAGTATCATTAGCTGTCATCAAAAATTAACTTTTTACGTTAAACAAACGCGCAGCGCGATATTTAGATAGTTTCAATCAAATACAATATTGGTTATTACTGATTTCGTTTGATTCGTATCTGTTGGGTTACCTGTCGATTACATTTATCTAATCAGCTCACTTCTTTTAAATCCCCTTAAAATTAAGATTTATAAGTTGAGGCACATTTCCATGTGACGTGCGACATCAATCGAAATGCATTGGTTATGCCTTACTTTTTCTATCCAAAATGATTTTCCAAATCGTTCATAACGTTCCCACAAGTTCCTTCAAAACTAAATTTAACGTATTTATTTAATTTTTGAGAAGGCTCATAAGAAACTATACACATCAAGATACATTTTGATATGTGGATCGTGTTTGTCAAATGCGATCGAGGGGTCCTTTTACCAAATGCTAGATGCTGGATCAACTTCCGGGTAGAAGAAATGGACCCATTACCCGGGCACCCCAGGCTTTTGTCCGGCACTTTTTGCCCGCCGGAAATCAAGGCTTTTTGTCCGAAGGTCCCCACCCCACACGGGATATGGATTCTGATGCTTTGTCATCGCTCGATAAACCGTTATCGATATGAATATAGTGGAGGCCTGTATGTCTATTGACGCTGCACTCATTCATCGAGTGGGGAAATTACGTTTTCTGTTTTGCACAGTTTAATTTCCTAAAATAATTTTTTTATGTTCAAGTTATTTGACTTGATTTTAATACATTCATTCAATTAGCCAGTTGAAGAAACTCTTAAGAATTTACATTAAGAATAAAACTTGTATTCCTACTTTGAGACTATATTTAAAGCTAAATTTATGATTGTGGTAAAAATCAAAACAAAAAGCATTAATATGTTAAACCTAGGGAAAACTTAAAAAAATTATTGAAAAACAACAAATCACAATTTTCCGAATAGGGAATCATTTTCGATTTTCAAACATGAGCTTTCAAACTTAATCCAAAGAATCATCTATATCCCAAAAACAAATGCTCCAAGCCGTAAGATACTCCTCATAATCAATTAGTGACAGAAAGATCGGCATAATCTCAAATGTGCCGTATGAAGAATAAACATTTTGAAAATTTCTAATCGTGCAGATTATATTGAAATAGATATCTTTTCTGGTAACTAAGAATGAATGAAGTTCTCACCAGCCCATCTTTCTCACTAAATAGCTTCCTCATTCCGTTTCCGCACTTTGAAATGCATTTGCATTTAAATCGATACAAGACAAGGGGTGGGGTCCGTCACCATATTAGGAGGTAAGAATTAGGGGTGTAGTTAGGGCCTGTATGATTCGACGTACCCCCACTTTTTTGAAGTAATTAATAATAACTCATAAATCTTAATGCGTGTGTTGTGATATAAGTTAGTGTAAAAAATAAATACGCAAATTAAGAGTATTTAGCTTTTTTTCGTATGGTAAATTATGTAAAATATTGTGAATTTGCATTTTATAATTAAAAATTCCCAGCTATAGTTGGGGTTACCGCCACAATCGGGAAGCTTGCGTATCGGTAGAAACTTTTTTAGCACTGCAACCCTGGTAACATTTCCTAATACTCTCAAGGGAAAAGAATTCAGATCCAGTTTTACATACACTTTAGGACAATTACAACTTAACTCATACAGCTCAATCGTCAGAAATTTGGCATCACTCACTAAGTAATTCCTTCGTTACTTATTCACAGTTACGAGCAGACATCCGATTTTTGTTATTGATTTTTAGAATACGATAACGATGACGATCTAGCACATTTAATGTATGCTTATTTAATTTAATTCTCAGCTACTGAAATATTACTATAATTTATCTCACACGCCAGTTAGGCACCATATGTCCAGGTGGTACGTAAATCATAAAAAGGGTGCTCCTCGAATCAACCAGCAAATTCATTCGTTTTCTTATTCCACGCGCATGCTTGCAACTCTCGGAAGTGCATGCTCGTGCAATCGAAATACTCATTGGCCTGAGAAAGGAAGAGGTGGGGGTTGTTGTGTTTGTCCAAAGGAGTTTTATAGCATCGGGGGTGACGCAAGGTTACTTACTGCCTCGGTCGTCATCGACAAATAAAGTCACTTCCTGTACCTCCCTCCCATCCCCCTGTCACACAAATCTCAATGCAAATAGCGCCATCCCCAGCTACAAATTCACCTCCTTTTCAGAACGGTTTTATGGTAGTCGAATACAATATTTAGGGATCGATTATTTTGTTACGGTGGCAGCGATTTGTTCGGATGGTTTATGCCGTTTCAAATTGTTTATTATTTAACAGGTTTAGATTTGTGGGAGTTTTATTGGTGCAGAAGGTTCTTGTTGTAAATATTTTCTTTTACGTTTTGAACATTAAATAGTATCTTTTTTATTATTTACTTTGCGGGGTTTTTTTGGGTTTTTTTTCTGTAGGAATTGTTCAGAATGCTGAAACTATTTTGAATGGTTTTTAATTTTATATATTTTTCTAACATAACCATTCCTTCACATTTTATTTAACGTATAACAACAGAAAATCCTTTTTGGGTTTCAGATTTTATTTAATTATAAGTGTGAAAGGTATTAATTGCCCTCCCGATCTTTTAAAATTAATTCTGAAAAGGAAAATTATATAAAGAGTAACTTTTTGAAACAATTCATCTATCTACACTTTTAAATGCTATAAACATTGATGTGTTTTAATTTTAGTTGTGCAAAAATCTTGATTGTTTTAGTTGAATCTATTTAAAGTTGAAGAAAAGTAGGGCTTATTTTTTTATTTTTTAAATAACCTCTACGAGATATTTTTTTTATTGATAGATTTATTTATATTTCTCAATATCTTAGAAATTATACATTTATTTAAAAAAAAATATTTTATTAATATCTGAAAATTTTGAGATAATAAGCACTAAGAAATTTCATGTATGTATTGCACAACATCAGTTCTTGCTGTCACACATTCCACTTTTCAAACATAGTAAAAATTTGCATTAAACTATGTTTTCCTTTAATTTTTACTGCTTCAATATCTTTCTTAAGCAGGTTTTTGCCGAAAGTAACTACTCCAAATAATTTTGAAAAACCAGGATATGAAATAGTGACCAAAGTAACACAAGTTAAACAGGATCTGCCCTTGGTACAATTCACTCGAAAATTTTACCTTCTCTCTTTCACAATAGTTTCATTTTTCCATTCCACACCTCCACAAACAAATCATTTAGTCAAAAACGACGGAAAACTATAAATCCAACTCCCTCACAATCCTCACCCACCCCTAACGTCCACTGACCACAAAACCGATTTGTACTATATACATAGTAGGGCCATTGAGCAAATACATATATCGAGTTGTACTTCCGGTCCGCCCCAACCATTGTTCGTCAAAACCCGACGACTGGAAATTGAGACCGAGCATCCTTATTGTCCAAATCCAGCCGCTCCTTCGCTCTGGCTTCGCGGAGGGCTTTTAAAAATAGCCCGCGCGATATCCCTTACACGCCACAGGTCTACCTGCCTACATAAGGTCATGGAGGAGAGAAAGGCAGACCACCGCGACAGTCCACTAATTTTAGCCCGCAGAGGGGGCGAACGAAAATAAGTCTAGTGGCATGTCCAGCTTCGAGAGGCTAAATTTGGGACGGTGACATAGTCTACCTTTTAGATGCAGGGGGTACCTCGGAATTTTTTTGTGTTATGTTAGGGATGAAGATATAGTTCTTCTTACCACCTACAATGGCTTCTTCGCAATTGCTTCTTGGCAGTGGCGTGCCCAGTTAGAATAGAAAGAGGCCATATGAACTTCTTAAAACCTCCTCAACAAGATTATTTTGTTTAGTCTTAAAAAATCATAAGTCTGACTTGTACATGTCTGAGAGTTCTTAAGGAAAATTTGAGACCTCTTGTGGATCCTTAAACCTGAAAATACCGCGTATTGACATTTTTTCTTTTTCTAGACGAGTAAATTTGGGGTCACTTTTGCAATTTTTTTCTTAAACAGCACCCTGTTAAAAAAATTTAAGTCGGAAACCTTTTTTACCAAATTCTTCATATGGTCTTTGATTGTTATTTTTAATTGAAGGGTTAGACGATGCCCACCTTTCTATTGTCATTGGTCAATTCGTAATTAATTGCATATAAGAACAATAAAATTTTTGCAAACTAAAAGCTAGAAACATTTACCGATTTTACTATTATATCATAAAATTGTGTTCACTTCTGCTAAATAAAGATACAATTTGATATAAAAGTAACTTAAAAAATATTAATTAAAAGCCTTCAAAATTTCGAATTTGTAATTTTTATCATGGAATTTTACTACCAAGTAAAATGTGTGGCCACACTATTGCAACTTTGGCACATTTAACCGAGAGAATAGGTATGGTTTGAGTTAGAAAAGATTCTGCGGTCGAGGTCGTTTTTGGAAGTTCCTGGAACTTAGGATGTTCTGCGGAATGATTGCATCGTGTTATACAAAAGAAATTAACTCACACTAACCGCAAAGCTATCTTCTTTAGCAGGGAGGAGACTTAAAAAACGGATATGTCATACTGCATACTCGATTTTCAGCCACCGATCTGATCATGAGCTATTCTTAAAATTCAAATATTGCAAATGTATTATGTTTAAAAAAGTGTGAATTATTAATATTAAATACTTTGAAATTGGCGAAGAGAATTCAAAAGTTTCATCACTCTTACGGTCATTAAAGTCTAAAGTATTAATTAAAAGAGTGATTTGTTAAACTAATAAGAAAGAATACCAATGTAGTCGTAAAAAAAAAAAAAAAAAAAAAATCACAATTTTTTTTTTATTTAAGAACTACTGTCTCGATCTTTTCAAAGCAAAACATTCCACCCACTTTTTATGTACTTCTGTGCTCTTTATTTTATTACGATGCAACTGTTTCATTTATAATTTTCTAGAAATATATGTTTACTAGAAATCCCTAGACAAAGAAAAATCTAAGCCAGTTACGCGACGCTATAAGTAGATCATAATTCTGTTTAAAAAATTCGACAATATTTTCGTTTATAACTACATAGCTATGTAATGTTAAATATTTTAAGACTTCACCTATATCACTTTCCATGCATTAGTAGTTTGAATCAAGAAGGTACGCATCTATGACATGCATATACATAATACAAACAGTCGAAATATTTATTAAACGAGTCCAAAGATTTATATATTTTTGAATCAAAAATTGCACAAATTAAAATTTGTTTTTATTTATAATTCAAAAAAGTAATAATAAGGACAATCATTTCAGGAACTACAACTTTTATATGAGAATTTGATAACCTTTCTTGCTGTACTTTTACAATAAATGTTTGTATATTTTGTTTACTAAATTCATACTCTAAAACATGAAAATGAAAAACTGGATTGATTGATTTAAAGGCACAAGTTTCTGAAAGATATTTCGACGAGAACATTTCCCAAACTGTCCAGCAAACGATATCACATGATACATGTCCATAAAGACTTTTTTGGCGGAGAATGAAACAATGTGGCACTATATTTCATCGCAGGGGTTTAAATCTTTTTTATTTTTATTTTTTTATTAATTTGTTTTTATTTTCGTCCGCAGTTTTCATTTCTTTATGATCTTAAGTTTGAAGTATTGATGGTCTTCTAAAGTTTGACACATTCGGCCATTCCCATTGTGGTGTGCGGCAAGGAGTGAGAAATGTCAGTCCCCTTCATAATTCATCTTCGTTAATTCCACTGCGAAAGGCCCCGGTGTCTCCATGGATCAATTGATTTATGACTTTAAAGTTTAAGCAACTGGAGGAATGACGCTTTTTAAAAGACATCATTCTTGGTCTTGTTGCTCTCACCTATCTTGTATCTCAATCTAAACTATATAAGAGAGTTAGAAATCCGATGGAATTCGTTGGGGACTTTAAAACTGATATATCCTGCAGGTATTAATTAACATTACAAGTAATTGTTACTAATTATTATTTCACTGGTTTTTCGTTTTAGTTTAATCTTTCTATATAGATTCTTAATCAGATGTACAATTGGGATATTTATTTTGTTTAATTTACTGCATATCTTTTTTAAAAAAATCTTTATTTTAGTTTCAATATTCAATTTAAGGAATTACTTTAAAATTAAGCAGTTGTTAACAACTTTTAATCTATTTTGCAGTAAACGAGAAAAAGTAGCAATATCTATAGTATTCATCAAATGATCAGTTTATTTTTATCAAAGTAGAAACTATTGAACTACTTACTTTATACACAAAATCACTAAAAACGAGAATGTAGAAAGGTATCTAGCTCATGAAAGATACTTTTAATGATCGCTTTTAACTACTTAGATAATGTTTCCAATTTCTCAAGAAAAATCGAGCTTTACTTATAACTTGTCTCAAGTGCATATTAAAATTGTGCAAGGCTACCGCTTCTGAATCTGTTAAGTCGTTTGTAAAAACACTTTTTTCCGGAAATTATTCTGATTTCGTAATTTTCTCTTCAATTCGTGTAACTTTCTCGTATTTTTTTTTTTTTTTTACTTTAAGTAACAGGCGTGTACGCTACTATTTACAGATCCACCTTATGATAGTTTTATGTCATAAGTTGATCCATCAGTAGGCAGCTAATTTACTTGACGACTTCCTTCTTCCTTGGTCTATCTTGACGCTGATTTCCCTCTCACCCTTACTTGTGTACGCCCTTCCAACAATAATATATGTTCCCTCAATCATACCGAAACTTATCTCAGCCCTTATTTTTGTCCATTGTTTAGGGCAACGCCCGGTCTGGGATTTTTTTTACAAATTAAGATTGTATTCTTTTAATGGAAATAGTGATACCATACCCTGGTTCTGAGTAATAGTAATAGTATAGTATTGTGTCGGTCACTTAATTGCATTTTTGCTATAAACTACTTGTTGCATTAAACAAAGTGTCTTATATGTTAGTTATTGAATTTAAAGACATATCATCCAATTACTTTTAATTTTAAATGGGTATTGGTACTTTAGTTATCTAATTATTCTTCAAGAGTCTGAGACCTAATAGTTTCGTGGCACCCTAAAGGGCGAAGTTCTTCAAGATGACGGGTATCCTGAAACAGCAGGATAAGCATTGAAAATATACCAATCCTGAATTAAATGGATTCATAAAATTTAAAAATCATAAACTGAAATGTCTTGTAAGAAGATGAATTATTAAAGATTTTTTTTTTTTTAATTATTGTTATCGTGATTTTCAAAATTACTTCTAAAGGGAAATTTTGCATTAATTCTAATGGGGAAAATATTTTATTCTTAACTCAAAGTAAGAAAATAGAATTTCTCGCACTTTTTTAAAAAACATTTTAAAGTATAAAATGTGTGTTTAAATAATTACACTTTAGGCTTAGGTGAAGCATTCATGCAAAGCCATTAAGTTTAGATTGTAAAATGATTATTTTTTATTAGCAACAAGCTTAATAAACAAAATAATGATTTGACTAAAAGTGACATTGTAGTAGAATGTTTGCCAACAATGAAAAATTTTCTGTAATGAGGAATTTTCACGTTTTTTGGTTTTATTTTTAAATAAAAGTAGAAAAAAAAATCGTGAAAAACAATACCATTCTTTCAAAAATTTCAGCTCGGATAGATAGTTAAAAAAATATTTAGTTTTTCATTTTGCGATTTGGTGGGAAAAAGCTACCTTTGCGTGTGACGCCAATGCGCAGAAGATGAACCAGTCTAAAGCCTGTTTTAGACGAGGTGGGAGTGAGGTTCCTCCTCGGATTTTCGACGGAATCTATTCGTAACTACGTCACAGTGTGTTTTTTTTAATGTGTTTTTGGTCACGTGACTTTTGCTTTGGTTTCAGCTAATTTCAAACTCAATTTTTTATTAATTGAAAGCATAAAGATTAAATATAATTGCACTGCTCAAATATATTCGTTGGATAACACTAGAAAATACAAAAAAAAAATCATTTTCCTCACTTGTGCAATTTCTTCATTGCATTTGCTAACACTATTACTTAAAACAATAATAAAAGAAAGTAAACAAAATTACAAAAGTTTGCATTTTCGAGTTAAACTCTCTGTCTTAATTTTTTAAAATTAGTCTCTGTCTTGGTCATCCTACATTGAAATAAAACCTATCCCAGGAAAAAAAAATTCGGAAGCAAAATATTTTCGCGGGGAAGATGGTGCCACACTGGGGATGGTGGATACCAATGGACAGTCCTTGGCAGATAGTTAGGAGTCAAGGACCCCTGGGATGAAACCTAATCTGCCATAAGGGGCGGCGATATATGTCCCCTACTTCCTCTGGATGCCGTAACTGTGGCCACACGTGGTCTGAAGAAAAGAGAAGACATGGCTGTATTGGATTTCGTGTTTACATCGCAGGGGGGGGGGGGGATATGAGAATTATATCGGACGGCGGCCCTTGGGTCGTCCATGGAAAAGACCCATTCTCGAAAAACAGGGTCAAGGGTCGGGGCTGAGGGAGACGGGGAGGGTGAAACCAGAGATTAGGAACTTCTGGGGGTGAATGACCAAGGAAAGGCGCTTTTTCGGGGTCATCAGGGCTACTACACCGAGTTGTCAGAAGTGTTTACGTTTCTTTGGTCCACTTCTGGTAAACATATTTTTAAGTCGAATGTGGGAATCTCGTGGACTGCCCTCCCCGACACGCATGGATGGTCATCAAATGTGTAAAAAATTTAAGTGATGGGAGTTCAAAAATGGTTTATCAAACAAAAATATTCATATAAATAAGTTTTTAATGTTATTTAAACGGTTTTTAGTGGAATTTTTAGTTGAACAAGACTTAACTACTAAAATTTGAATTTCATGTATTAGGATTTATCTGCTAAAAATGAAAATGATTTCAAATTAAATGTAAGTGGATATTTAATCTGAGCTAATTAAAATATTTATTTAGAAATATTTAAGTAGTTAAAATGTTCTATTTAAGAAAAGGTAGCCCATAGACGTTTTCTCTCTTTCATGGTTATGGAACACCTTTAATTGTTCTACAACACTGCTTATTACTTACATTCGCCTTAAAAATCTTGCAAAAACAAATTATTTATACAAAAACAATTTCTTGTTTCATTTAAACTTTAGTTTATGGTTACATTATTTGTGTACAGATTTGAACATATGGCGACTTTCATATCAGCTTACGTCTCCTTTGGAAAAGATATAAATTCATTAATTTCGATTATTAAAATTTCATTAAGAAAATTTCTTAAAAACTGGTTGCAAGATGGTTTTTATAAAAGTGCTAACGATCATTCAATTTCATTGCATTTAATTAATGTACTCTCCCCCCCCACACACACACAATAGATTACTTTTCTCTATGATATCAAATCCCATTCCGTATTCATTTTGTGGCGAAAATAGTAATTTATCAATGCATCCTACCTTTCATGTTCCCCCTGTTCATTTAAAAGCAATATGAAGATGCCCCCCCCAGCGAATTTACAAGTGCCTGCACATGCGCGCTGTTTGTGTTTGGTTGGACGCGTTCTCCCTTTTAGCCGAAATCGCTGGAACGCGTGTTAGTGTTGGACATACATTAGTGCCCGTTGACCGGAACTAAGCTGTTCTAATCGAAAGGGGACGCGTCGTTAGAATATTAAAAAAGCATCCCACTTTTCAATGTATAAGTTGAATACACAGCAAATTTTATTTTTAATAATTTTTTTTCATTTTTTTTTTTTTTTTTTTTTTCATTTTATTTGACAACAAAGCCACAGATGTTATATTTCTTCAACAGAATTATCAGCAGGAACCTAGGAGAGAACTGGCAAGTTGGTGCTGAACGATACTTTTTCTTCAGCGCGTTTTCTAATACAAATGTATAGTTTTTATTTTAAGGAATTGAATTTTTTAATTAAATTAAAAGAAAAGAGAAACTCTTGAAATGTTTCCAAGTTTCAAAGTAGAGAATCCAAGTTAAAGAATATTAAGGATTTTAATTACATGTTTACTAATTTGTAATGAATTGAGAAAAAACGCAGGCTTTATACCATTTTAACGATACATTTGTCGCTTCCCTTTAACTTTAGCAATTTGCATTACATGTGTATAGTACTGATCTTTGGTAAATGTAATCTTTATTACTTGAATTTTTTATTTATTGTAGATGGGGGGGGGGGGGGTATTGCATACCATTTTGTGGTAAAAATTGGGTTTTTTATACCCTATTGCTTGTTCAAAAATGAGAAATTTCTAGTCCAGTCATATGAATGAGGATATCGCTCAAGATTCACTCTCACGCGAAGAGGTCATTTTGTGACACATTGTCCAAATGTTGATGCGATTAGCTGTTTGATTTAGATTTAGGCAATGTTGACTTGTGGCTACTCGGTGACCTTTTAAAATGGCCTTTAGTGACCTTTACGCGCAACACAGTTCGAGCACACACAAATAATCAAGTGGAAGTATTTACTAGAAGTCTCCAGTCGCGACACGTCCGTACGATATACTGTCAGCGTTGATGTATCCGCATACACGTGAGGCATAATCTACACCGCGATTGGAAGACGATTACGGTGGTATATATTGTCCCTGTTAATTGCAATTGTGAAAAAAGATCGAAGCGAACTGTAGTGTCCATCCCTTGGAAGTGATGCTGAATTTCAGATTGATACTTCTTATTATAAGATTACCGATGAGTACTGTTTGTGGCAAGCGTTTGGTTCTGCCCTTGTGGAAGTTTCCTGTAAAAAAGAAAAAAAATCAAGGTAGCTATCGTATTCGCATCTTTGTAAATGCCACTCAATATTCATGAATTTTTATTTTTTATTTTTTTTATTTTAGTATTTGATGTAAGTCGCTATGAATTTACTAATTTAATTTTGATACAATGAATCAAGTTGAAAAGCTTTTTATATTGCAATGTTAGAAATATACTCAAATTATAGCAATAAACAGTAAGATGAAGACAAAAAATATTATTTACTAGCTAAATACCCGTGCTTCCATGCGCAATATTTTAGCTAGCTGCGAGGCCTCCCGTTGCAGAAATCTGTCATTCGTGTATAGGACCCAGTTTTTGGCGCTTAGCTCGCAGGAAGGTTCATCGCTAAGCAAAATCGAGCTTGCTTTGTTCGCGGAAAAGTTCATGGACACATAAACACAGGCTTATTTCACTCGTTAAAAGATTCATTGCTATGCAAGCATAGGCTCGCTTCGTTCGCTGAAAGGTTCATTGCTGCGTAAGCATAAGCTCGCTTCACTCACTAAAATCTAATTGTTAAATAAAGACTTAATATTGTAAGCCTCTCCCTTGTCAAAAAAAAAAAAAAATTCCCCGTTAATACAATAATACAACACCCCTTTAAGATTATTTTAACACGCGTTTGTGGAAAGCAAAATTAGACGCTAAAACTACTTATGTTGAAACTTTCAGAGATCTAGGCCTATTCGAAGTCGCTTTTTGTGAAAAAATTAATTGGAAAACAAATTAAAATGTTAACATTCTTTTTAGAATGTCCAATTAGAAGTCCAAAACTACTTGTGTTGAAAATTTCAGAGATGTAGCCCAATTAAAAATCGTTTTGTAAAATATTTCTAACTAAAAAAAAATTCTGTTTTTCAAAAATCCAATTAGAAGACCACAACTATTTATGTTGAAAATTTCAAAGCTGTAGCCCTATTTGAAATTGTTTTGTAATATATATATATTGTATTAATTAATTAAACAAATTAATTAATAACGAACTAAACAAAAATTTTAAATTCGGTTTTCAAAGTACAATTAGAAGGCCAAAACTACTTATGTTGAAAATTTCAAAGCTGTACCCCTATTAGTAGTCGTTTTGTAAAATGTTTATTAATTAATTCGAAAAAATTAATTAAAAAAGAACAATATATATATATATATATATATATATATATATATATATATATATATATATATATATATATATTTAAGTACAATTAGAAGGCCAAAACTACTTATGTTGAAAATTTTAGAGCTATAGCCCTATTAGATATCGTTTTGTAACATATTTATTAATTAATTAAAAAATAACTAATTAAAGTTTTAACATTCTGTTTGTGATGCATACAATTAGAAGGCCAGAACTACTTATGCTGAAAATTTCAGAGCTCTACTCCAATTTTAAGTAGGTTTCTATAGAGCCACATACAGACAGACACACAGCTTGTTTTATTATTATAGATAACCTGTTGGGCTAGTGCGTTGATTCACTGTTCCTCAAAGCTCGATGTTTATTTATTTGATATTAATGAGCAGTAGAAAACAATAACAGATCAACATATGTAAATTTGCAGTGAATTAAAAAAGTGCGTAAAAAATACGTACTAGCTCCCCCAAGAACTTAAAGTCGTTAGTAAAATACATTTGTGTTTGTTTCCAAACCTAATGACTTTTAATAGTATAAAACAAAATAATGTGTCACGTTTATTATTGATATTTTTAAGAAGCTCTTTCTGCAATAAGCAGTTATATAATGTATCTGAAATTGGATAATTCATTTGATCTTATCTGTATGCTAACATGTAGGATTACTGGTATCAAAGGGGTAAACCCTATAAGGCAATTGAACCACACAAAAAAGTAGCAATAGCATAACCATAAGAAACATCTTGTAGAGCGCCATCTGTTGGATTTCTTTGAAAGCATTCACGACCGGCACAATACAATTCTTGGCTCATAAATGATGAAGATAATGATTTATTTTGAAAAATTAAAAAAATAAATAATAATTAAATTTCTGAAAACGAAAAAAATCAAACTAGAAACTCTTTTTAAACTAAAAATTACCATAATCCACTTAGACCATGCTGCATTATGTTTAATTTCACTAAACCAAGTTTTATTGCTTCCTTCTTCGTTAAAAGTTACTTAAACTTCTAGTCTTCTTAAAATGGTAATTATCCTTAAATAATATAATGATTAGTATTTATTCTGAAGGCGAACTGTTTTAGGGTAACTATCCTTAAGTAGTATAACGGTAAGATTTTATTGTAAAGGTGAACTGTTTTGAGGTCAATTATCACTAAAAAAAAGTTTAAATCTATCACTTTAATTATACGGTATATTTTAAATTAAATGATAACGCTTCTTATAAAAATATTATATATGTGATCACAAAAAAAAAAGTTTTAAAACTCAAAAAAATACTTTGATGATATTAGATAAATTTAAATTTAAAAAATAAGGTTTTCCGTTCATTTATGTATTACACTGTATTTTAACAAGGTATTTCTGCATAATTATAAAGATGATGTAGCCGTCCTCCTCATCCGCATTTTCTTATCTCTTCATCCCCCCCGCTTATCTTGCCATTGAGGACTGGAACCTGCATTCTCATTCCTCTCCTCTCGTTATCTCGACCAGGTGCTGGGCTCCTCGACTGTTCCTTGTGCCACTTCTGGGAATGTCGCTAGATTAAAAGCCAAAATGTGCGTGGGTTATCGAACTCTGATAAAAACTACAAAATATACCAGTGTCCATCTTCCTATTTTAAAATTACTATGTTTCACTAGTGGTTTTAATGTTGGTTGTTTTTTAATAATTGTTATTCAAGTATTACATTTGTGTACATAGCAGCTCTCAATTTATTTGATCAAATAGTCAGTCTTGAATAATGACTGGCTTAGTTAACGTGAGACCATCTACTGCAGCTCGGATACACTCTTTTCTGAATATATCAACCGAAATATTGCTTCATAACAATGGAATTTTGTAATAACAATAAAATTAATAACAGCTATATAAACGTATATATTTGTTAATTTATCGGTTTGTAATTTATTAGGATGACATGCTGAAACGGCTTATCCCATTTCTAGGAAACTTTTAGGGTGTATTCAAAACATCCCAAAGATGGACTTGCGATAAAAACTGTAAAGTATTCCTCATGGGGTTGCTTGAGAATGATGAAAATTAGGACGGTTTTTACTGACTTTTCCATTGCATACATTAATAAATGTAAGCAGTAAAAATGTCAGTAAAAATCGGGCCGCATACAAAAAAAAAAAAAGAGAAAAAAAAAAAAAAAAAAACTTTGATTTTGACTTATAATTACTCAAAAGTTATAGCTCGCATCTCTAAATTTTTCTTATTAGTTGATTTCCCAAACATTTTTCGATAAATATTCAAAATTTTTTACTTTTATATACAATAGTTTTTGCGCTTTGAAATAGAGTAGTGCACACGACGGAAAAACTCTAAAACAGCAGAAACTCTTTTAAATCTTTACCGTGTTTTTTTTTTTTTTTTTTTTTTTTTTTTTCCAATATAGAGAAATTCATTTAAGTTTTTACGTCTAATAAAAATTTCACATGTTTTGTAGTAATATTGCAGTATTTGTTAGGCTTGAAAAATTATTATATTAAATCTCTGATTTAAGGCAGTAAAATTAACAAAGCCACTCTTTCCTTGCCCCATAGCCCTAAGATATGTACTATATTTACAAATGCAATATCTTCCAAAATCGTATTTTAAACAATATCAACTTTTTGCTAAGTATAACATATGTTATACATTTACTGTTTATGTTACTAATAGACCTTATGCAATGGAGTTTTAATACTGGATTTTTATAGTGTGGCAATACTAGTGATAATTTACAGATCAACAATCCAACATTAAAAACAAATCCAATCACAATTCATAGTTCATTTTCTCTCCCGAAATAATGAAAAACTGTGGTCGCTATAAATAAGTTAAATTACAACTATAACTAATTAAAAAAAATACGAAAGTAGTTCATCACAGGTTTTCAACACAGGCCTTGCAACTGGTCCCTTTTTTTCCTAAAAGTCCCTTTTTTAAAAAAAGTCCCTAAAAGTACCGTTTTTACGAAAAATGTCCCTTTTTTTCCTATTTTGTCCAAAATGCTTAAAAGTTGTTTTATTGTGTCAAATTCTCAAATTTTCGGTTGGAATAGTTTCCGTTAGAGGGAGGAAACTCATCGTCTAAAGGGATTGCGGTGACGTCTTGTTTTGGGATTGCGGATGATGGCTTGTTTTGGCATTTTTGTGAGAACCTTATTTCAACATCTAAAGGTTTTTATTACATACGTCAGCATTTTGAAACGGAAAGGCATAAGAAGATATGTCAACAAAAACTGGATGCAAACCAGCTGCAATTATCAACTAATGATAAAGCGTTAGCCCTTAGTATTCATCTCTATAGTGTGAAAGACTCGGCCTATACGACAGAACTGATTTGGTGTTTGAAAATGGTTTCGGGTGATATTCCAACAAATTTGTCTCAGGATATAGCTCTTGTTTTTCGAGCGATGTTTCCCACTCCTGGGGCTGTTCCCGAGGAATTTTCGTTAAATCCAACAAAGGCACGATATCTGATAAGTGATGCGCTAGGCCTGCACTTCAGGAAAAAATTTCTAAAAGATATCGGGTCATCATACTATACTTAGTTATTTGACGAAACCACAAACAACGCTGAAGCAAAAGAATTGCAAACAGCTGTTAGATTTTGGTCCGAAGACCGAAACATTGTGTCGACCTGCCATCTGGAGACATTTTTTTGGGCCATGCGACAGCGGATACTCTTAAAGAACATTTGCTTCGGGCATTGGATAATGCTGGATTGCCCCTTTCGAGATTGCAAATGTTGGGCAGTGACTGGCCCAAAGTTAATAAAAAGGTGTTCCTCCTTTTAAATGTAGATGTGAAATCAGCGAGAGGAAAGGGGCTCATTAATTTGGGCTTCTGCAACATTCACATGATCCACAATGCTTATCAAAAAGGTTTAGAAGAACTGGGCTCAGATGCTTCTGAGTTTATTATAATGATTCATAGGTTTTTTAACGACTGGCCATCCAGGTGGGAGGACTTCTGTACCATTTTGGACACAAAAAAAACCTGCCTAATTTGCACTTCATTAAGCATGTTAGCTCTAGATGGCTAACAATTGAACCAGCATCCCAGCGATTGCTCGATCATTGGGATGCTGCGATTGAGTACTTCTTAAAGTTCGTACCTACAAAGCAGGGGAATTTATTAAAAACAAATGCCTATAAGAGGATCCTCCCACTTTCAAGAAAAAACACGATTAAGGCTGAATTGAAATTTATATGCTTAAGTGCCTTACTATTTACAGGTTTTACCTGTTTATATCAGAGAAATGAATCTTTAATTCATGTTTTGCATGAGCATATTAACAACCTTGTTGTATGCATAATGGGTCGGTCATGTAAAAAAAGAGGCCATTCAGTCGTTCAAAAAGGGGATGACAGAAAATATATTCCATGCAGATAATCTTTTGCCTGTCAAGTTTATGATCATTGGAGATGAGTTATCAAGCCTCCTTGCTCACTTGTCAAGCTCTGAAAAAGAATTTATTTTACTTACTCGTTGCCATTATACTAGAAGGGGCTGTGCAGAACAGTGTAAAGCGTAAAGAAAAGAGAAAATCTGTTGTTGGTTTAGAATGCAAAATAGAAAAAAAGAGAAGCATGATAACAAATTTCTTTGTAAAAAGTCCCAAACCAATTTAAATCAGTTTATTGCAATACTATGTAATGTGTGCCATCTAATTTAACTGTCTATTATAACGTATTAAATTTTTTTCTAGTAATTTTTTGGATCCTTGTGTATTTTTAATCCTATTATAGATGTAGCAGCATTTGGTTTGGATATCATATTTCATTATACAAAATGATGCTAATTTCAAAAGAAAATATAGTCATTATGCCATAAATATACATTAGTTGTTTATTTGTAGCAATTTTTTAAACAGATTGATCTGTAACAGTGTTTTCTAAAGAACTAGCTAATTTAGAATAGTTTTAAAATGTAGATTGTGTATGTTTATTTTCTTGTAAACTTACATTATTGTGTATAATATTTAGTTTTGAAAGTGATGGGAACTATTAATAACATCTGTGCTTTTATAAATTTAGGTCCCTAAAAGTCCCTTTTTTAGAAAAGAATGGTCCCTTTTTTTCCTAGGGACTAAATTAAAATCTGTTGCAAGGCCTGTCAACAATTACAATAAAAAGGCCCACTGCGTACATTTCCTTCAAAATTACTTAATCTTCATTTTTAGTGGTTGTATCTTATGAAAAATTTTGTGTTTTGAAACGTATTTAAGCGGGTATTATTTCACTAAAAAATCCGATATTTTTGGAAAGATCGGAAAAACTAGAAAAAAAAAAATTACTCGAAAACAGTTAAAATTTTACAGAAATTGTCAACAACAAAAAAATGTCAAAATATTTGTTTATGAGTCAGTATAAGGACTCGTACGTGGAGTTTGAGCATGGAACTCTTAAAAGCTTCTTTTTTTTTTCTTTTTTTTTTTTCCTAGTAAAAAATAATTATAGTCTGTTTTGAAAAGCAACACTGAAGGCAAGCTAAGCATTTTTTTTTTTTTTTTTTTTTTTTTTTTTTAAGCAAGCTATGTATTAATCGCTAGTTGTTCTTCTGAATTGCTAGTTAGGGTGAACAATAATTAATGCCGCTATTATTTCTAGTTTTTGTCTTGAGCTACTTTTTGACGAGTTCGTAATAAAAGCACGTCATTTTATTTAATAGTTTCATTATAAGTCCTTCATAGGAATTGCCAGCTTGGTGCTTTAATGCTTCATTGGCACTGATCTCTACTACAACTTCTGGATTGCTTATTAGCGGTTTCTGCTCTGCAAGCAGATGATGCCATTTGAATACTTCCCCCCCCCCCCCATAATGCTTTGAAATATTTTGCCCATAGTTACAAACAAATTTGAACTAGTTTTGGGGGAAGTTGTTAGTATAGATCTCTATGGTGATTATTAAACCTTCTTCAACTTCAAGTCAGTAACCAAGCATGCGCTATCCAGAAGTTGTAGTAGAGATCAGTGTTCATTGGCCACACTATTTTTTTGATGTATTGTTTTAAAATATAAGTTTTATACCAGGTTTAACAATAGTAAAAAATCTCATTAACAAATGTTATAGTGAAAATATTTGTGTGCGTGCGTTTTTATTACCCATAAAAAGTTTTTATAAGCTGGCTTATAATAGCTCTAGTAGCACAGCGGTATTGGCCAATGTCCTTTCTTATAATAATATATTTCAATTTTTAAACTCTGAATCAACATTTATAAACTTTCAGTATATTTTACCCATCACTGGGCGAGATTGACCAAGATCCGTTGCAATGACCAATCTCCAACCTGAATTGGATTGTGTTAAAATGATATTGGCCAGCATATTTGTGCTTCTGGGGTACCTCCAAAATTAAAAATAAAAAACGGTCTAATTATTTTGCCTCCAAATTTATTGTGATGAACTTTTACTGATGTGCCCTGTTATAAAATTTCAGATGCTTCAAAGTAATACTCCATTGTGGCCGAAAAAATAAACGTTTTGGTATATGGTTTCCTCTTAGTTCATTTTTTTAATTTTCGATAATCAAAGTTATTAATCAAATTAGTTTTTCCGGAAAACAAGATACTAAAAAATTCTTCTATTTAAAAAATAAAACTCACTAAGTTCACAATTGGACTTTCACTTTACTTAAAGTTAGTGTGACTCTTATAGTCCTGGATATCGAAAAATAATTTTCTTGAATAGTACACGAATTTTTTTAGAGAAATTTTAATCGAACTCAGTACAATGGAAAGAGTGACAATCGCAACTTGCACGCGCGTGCTTAATTAATTTTTTATTAATTTCAAATTCAATGTACATTTATTTTAACGTCATTGAGTATCGTATTTGTAATAAAAATGACCTAAGCATTTTTCTTCTTGCATTTTTTTTTATGCATTTCAAACTGTTTTAACTGAAAGAATTTTGCCCTCGGTTGTAAAAGGTTGAAATCGCAGTTGGAAAGATAATTTATGACTACCCCAAGTCAAGTCCGATAATGACCAGGACCACCTTAAAGACACTTTCCCAAATTTAAAGACCTGTAACCTATTCTTCCCGCATTTACCGAAGGGAGGTTATGATTTATTATTTCGTCTCCCCACCTAGTTGTTAACTCTTTCCTTTTTACCAGAGTGTTGATAAATGGATGACATGCAACTTTGCTTCAACTGTGAACATCAATAGAACCGTTTTGTAGATGAAAAGGAAAGGCAAAAGACAGCACCTGCAAACTAACTTATACAAGACATAAGGAAAGATCTCATCCCCAACCTGAGAAAGAGTTCTGAAAAAAAAAAGAAGAAAAAAAAAGAGGATGGTTCCCTGAACATGGGCAAAAGGGGTGCAGTGTCAACATGGGGCCATTGGTGTCTGAAACGATTTTATGATATGTCGCCCTAGAAATAAATTAAAGTTAAAAAGTGCTCTGAAAATCCTTTGTTTGATTTCTACTAAAGCAAAAAAAGAAACGAATAACCAAGGTATTTCATAAAAAGGCGTGTCAAAATTTTATATAAAAAAAATGTCAAAAAATTAATATCATTTACATATTTTATTAAAAATGATACATACTTTTTGTCATGAAACAAAATTTGCAATTCTTCTGGAGGATAAGTCACAATATTCTATCATTGCTTTGATATGGAGAGATAAGTTCTAGTTCGGATGTCCGCACCTTGTTATCTAACCCAGTTCGAAAATTACAATGTTTAATTGTAGATGTTGGGCGTTGGTGTTAAATGTCATTTGCGCAGTAAGCCCCTAGTGTAACCTTTGCACAGCAAATTCTAAAACTTACCACTTAACCATTTATATTTTCACTTGCTGAGTACTTGTGCATCGCTGTAAAATGTTATCAGTTTTCAGCATCCTGGCTTTACGGAAAGTAGGATTTTAAAGAATTCCTGTTTGCATTTTTTTTTTATTATTATTTTTTTTTTTTTTTTTAAACCCGTAAAGATCAGGTGTGGTGTTTTATCGTTTTTTGGGAATGCGAGTGATTAATCCGGAGAAGGGGGGGGGGACACTGTTTTTAATTAATTGTTCCATTAATTTGCAATGTAAACCAATAATTACATCGATTGCCTAAATTTAAATTTGAAATGAATTACTTTTTTAATAATTAAATTTGTTTAATCAAAACGAGGTCAGCAGTTGAAATAGAAAATATTTTAGTTTATAAAAACTAATCGTTCAAGTAGTGATTGCATTATCATTTAATGGTTAAGTAAAATTCACAAAACTTAAGCCGACCAAACGGTATAGTGGTTAGCGTACTAGCTTCTAGACCGCGAGGTTGCGGGTTCGAGTCCCGTGTTAGTGTAAATATATGTTAGCTTGTCTAATGACGAATGTTTCGGCGCATTATAGCCCTCGTGTTGCTGACGGCGCCAGATAATCTGAAAACAATCAACCACAAAACTTAAAATTTAGAAAATTCTACTTTTCAAAATAGATCAGCGTTGCAATTGTAAATGTATTTTATTTTGGCATTAATTTAATAAGATTGCATCTCACCACAACTTGTATTTTTTTCTATGAACCATATTGTTACATTTCTCGCCCAAAGATATTATAGTCAGGTGAATATAAGATCTGAATAGGTTGGTTGGTTGGTTGGTTGTATTCAGATTATCTGGCGCCGTCAGCAACACGAGGGCTATAATGCGCCGAAACATTCGTCATTAGACAAGCCAACATACATTTACAAACACCCATGCCAAACACGGGACTCGAACCCGCAACTTCGCGGTTTAGAAGCTAGCATGCTAACCACTATACCGTTTGGTCGGCAAGATCTGAATAGGATTTAAAAAAAAAAACACGGGTCGTTACATTATTTAATCAAGATATAAAAAAAACTGGGGTTTTTTTTTTTCCTTCTTTCCCCCCCCCCCCCCCCTTTTTTTTTTTTTTTTTTTTTTTTTTCGTTCTTTTTAACATATGTATTAAACTTCAGAATTGTGTTCGTATGAGAAATGGGAGAATTAGTGACGAGTCAATCAGTATGGGCTTTGGCCTTTTTATATAGTAGCTATTCAATGTAACAAAATGATGTTTATTTTACACAAGAATTCAGAAATCTGGTCTTCTAAGGTATCTCATGTGAGACATAAAGCATATATTTTCTCTCCAAAATTCATAATTTCCCTTAGAGTATAATTTTGGTTATTGTGAAAAGGACGGATCTAAAAATCAGCCCATCAGTTTTAAAATCCAAGGGCTTTCTGGCCATAAAGTTTCGATTATCGGTCAGTATCTTTAAAAAAAAAAATGGGTTGGTTCTGAACGGAATGTTTTTTGTTTTTTCCCCCCAATGTTTTATAATTAACTAGTGGAACAATTTTATTATTAGCAATTTTATTAAAATTTGACTAATAATTATTTTGAAGATTTGGGTCAGCATAAATCTAAAATCACCGATTTAATATTCCACTACGCCTCTTTTTTTTCACCCTTTTTTGTATTTTACAATCATATATGTATCCTGCATTGCGCACACACATTAATCTTTTTTCCCCGCGAATACATTCGGTAGAAAGGATTACCAAATTTATTTGTGCAATTATAGTTTTTGTAAAGTTTTAGTTTGTCTTCAAGTGAGGAATTTGTTTCCAGGGCAACTCAACTTTTAAATGCACACTTTACTTCGGCATCTTTTTTTATCTATTGTCATTAAAAAGCCACCATGACCCCTCCTGAGAAAGTTTCGAAGAGCAATGATTCCGAAAGAAAGCAAGTGATCACCCCTTCGGGCTGGAACAGCATGAAAATGGCCGTAATAACAGGTTATAAAACTAGATACAAAACGGGGGAATGTAGAAAGATGACCATGTCCACACATCCATTGTCCACTAATGGCCAGAAAAACGGATCCCTCCAGTACGAGGACCGCCCGCTTTGCATGCATTGTGTGGTGCACTGGACAAGTCAAGTTCCACTGACATTTATTGTTAGGAGTGAAAGGGGGCTTTTAAAACGTTTGTCAAGCTACTGGAATACACATGTGGGGAGGAAGGGGTCAGTTTTTGGAATCGTGTTTCCTATCATTTGGCGATTGATCTCTTTTTATGCTCCGTTTTCAAACTCTCATCTGCAAAATTATAATTCAATTTAATGATAGTAGATAGAGTTTCAATGAATTTTGAACTGTAAATGTTCACGTACCGTAAATTAATATTAGTACTTGTATAAAAACTATTTTATTTTTAGTTTATTAACAAATTATTTATGAGTGACCATCATCAAAACTAAGTCTTTTCGTAATGGTTTGTCATGGTCAGAAACAGAAAAATCGCCAATTGTTTCGCCAAACTGAAGGAACCGGTTGAGCTTTGTGGTTAGTTTAAAAAAAAAATAACAACAAAAAAACCCATGGTAAGTGATACGAATAGTGGCCATTAGGCTTTCAAAGTTGGTGTTCAGAAGTAGTTATAGAACGTAGTAAGCCTGTAAGCAAGCAGCAGATTTAAATGTTTTTCTTAAGGCACTAACGAAATCTGGATATTTTTTCAAATGAGAAGTTATTTCAAAGTAATGCTTGAAATACATGCCTTTTTTCTACGCCTGGAGGCAATTATCTTATGAATTTAAAGGTAAGTTTTTCTTCTTTTTAAAATAGTATATGATAACCTTTCGAAAATAGCGCACACTGATTAACAAAAAGCACCAAGCACATTTGGCCGACCAAACGGTATAATGGTTAGCGTACTAGCTTCTAGACCGCGAGGTTACGGGTTCGAGTCCCGTGTTAGGCATGGGTGTTTGTAAAAGTATGTTGGCTTGTCTAATGACGAATGTTTCAGCTCATTATAACCCTCGTATTGCTGACGGCGCCAGATAATCTGAAAACAACCAACAAAGCACATTTGAATACAATCTGATGTATTTTTTTTTATGACGGTTGCCATCTTATTTGGATATTTAGTTTTCTTATCTGAAATATGTGGCAGAAACAGTACAGACATAAGGTAACTCATGTGACTATAAACGTAATTCAGATTTATAGCATTCCTCCTATCAAAGAGATCTCAATAGCATTTATATCTGCTTATTATCTTAGTTCCCATTAAGTATATATATATATATATATATATATATATATATATATATATATATATATATATATATATATATATATATATATATATATATATATATATATATATATATATATATATATATATAAAGAAAGTCGTGTTAGTTACACCACTTATAACTCAAGAACGGCAGAACAGATTTGGGTGAAAATTGGTATGGAGGTAGCTTAGAGCCAGGAGACGGACATAAGATACTTTTTATCCCGTTCGACAGCGTTCCCGTGTGACTTGACAACAAAACGCAAATGATAGCTATGTAATTGACGTATAATGACAGCTATGTAATGACGTATAGATGACAATTTGATATTTATAAAACTCGGTATGGTTGAAAATTTGAGTTTTGAAATAAATTTTTAGGTGAATTGAAGTGAAGTGAAGTTTAATTAATAATGTCGCGAGCAAAACGATCGAATCTTTCCCGACAAAGCCGTAATGCAAGAAGAATACGAAATACTGCAAATGAAAGGACTGAAGAAGAACAAGAAATTTTTCCGGAGAAACGGCTGGATTATGCTGCCTTAATGGTAAAGTGAAATTACCGTTGTTGACTCCGCCACATGAGCCATTGTATTCATTGCTTTGAATATTTGTTTTTAAAATAGAAGCTGGAGCTGCACTATAGACACCAGGCATATTTTATTGAGTATGTTCAACGGTGTTTTGTACGTATTAAAAAAATATATACAAAATTCTTTTAAGCAATAGCAGTAATATTATTTCTACGTTTACAAAATTTTTAATGGTTAAATTTTTCTGGCTGGCTTTTTTAACCCTTTACACTCGAGGCCACATGATTGGATGCCGCAACTCGAGAAGACCACTAGGTTTGATGCGGAAATTCGATGCAAGGCCAATGACTGTTTAGTTTCTATGAAGCTAATCCCTAACCTCGGATTGAACCAAAAATCCCGCGAAACGTCTCAAGTTGCTGGTACCTCAGCGCAAAAAAGGCCTCGAGTGCAAAGGGTTAAAATTATGAATCTAACTTTATTTAATGAGAGTGAGTCAAAACATACATAGAATCTGGCATAGCAAAGGATTATTTAGACTCAATTTGACTTCACACTTGCAACCTAAAACGTAGATTCAGCGAAGATTAATGAAATTCACTGAAAACTTTCAAATCATTTCGACATTTGCCACCAAAGAGAAGAATGAATATAGATTCAAAATATAAAGCATCTGCGGCCAAGAGAACTAGGGCATCACCGCTGTAAAAACAGCATCAACTGGAGAATGACAGAGCTCGCTATTACAAAATGAACCAAAACATGAAACTGTTATTGTACTTTGGAAGCTGATCACCAACAACAATTAATCCGAAGAAATTCCGCGTCTATGTAACACAGAACAGATAGATATCCTTCAGCGGGTCCCCAGCAGCGCGGGGCCACACAGCTAGTATATATATATATATATATATATATATATATATATATATATATATATATATATATATATATATATATATATATATATATATATATATATATATATATATATATATATATATATATACTTATAAATTATACTCTCGGATACTCAAACTTAACCTCAAAATCATACATTTTCTTGTGTGCGTATTTTACTACATAATAGGATCTCGTAAAGCCCCTCGGCTTAAGTGAGATATGGTATCGAGTGTTGTTACATTTCAAGAGGGATTTTAACCTGATGCAAGACCTTTCAGTACACTAATTTTTAACTATTTCTCCGTTGATTTGTTTGTTTTAACCAAATAAAAGATGCAGTATTTTTGTAAAACTGGCAAATCTTGTTAACTATCACAATATGTGAATTCTTGTTATTAATCTTGCCGGAAAATAAGTCCTTTATTTTACCGCAAAAAATGCACTGGACCTGGACCTGATAGACTCGAAACGACCACTACTGTGTTAAATGGGATCGTATCCATTTCGAAAATATTATAATCACAAAATTTAATCCTTTAACAAGATACTTTAAATTACGCTAGTTGTTATTTCCATCTGAATTTTCAAAAATTTATAAAATTCAAAGAATTTAGATATTCACAATATACCAAAATAAATCGGTGGCCACATTATTTCTTGCCCATCATTCGCATTCATCTCTGGGTGCCAATTTCATCCGAACCAGAAATGCAATTCAAGTAATTTCTATTTACATTTTTATCGTTTCTTCGCAGACCTGGGTAATTGATGTGGCTGTCCCTATCACGATAATTTGCAATTAACATACCTGGGCTGCCTGACCCAAAGCGATAGCTGCCCTAAGGGAAAGTAGGCGAGGCCCATTGCAAAAGGGAAGCGTCCCGCCGGGCCCTCTAATGAGCCGAAATATATAATCCTTGACCACAGGTGGGCCAATGCTCACTGGAGGCCCGGATGGGGCCATCGACCACCAGTAGGTGCTGTTTCTCGGCCATTTACAAAATAGACTCTAGACGGGTGCTTTCAAAATATCTGATTTAGAAGCTTATTACTTTAGTTCAGAAGTACCAAGGTTTTAGGTGTTTTAAATTTTTAGAAAATGCGCTTGGAAACAAAGTGAATTAGAAAAAGCTCGGTGGTTACCAAGTAATGTGATTATTAATTTGTGTATGATCAATGCGTATTTGGGAATAAGGGAGGAGAGGTGTTTGCATGGCCAACTCTTACTGTAGTTTAGTGACCATTTATTAGTTTGAATCTGTCTCGCCAGTACCATACTATACTAAACTTCAACTTAACTTGACATCACTAGACAGTAGATCGTCACAGTGCTCATAGGTATTTAATCCATATTGGCGGCGTGAAAGCATAATGTTCGCCAAACCACAATCCTGTAGAGAACAAAAGGCTATAAGGTTTGGCGAGAATTATGTCTTCACTCCGCTAAAATGGATTAACTGCCTATGAGC
Source organism: Linyphia triangularis (assembly GCA_963978545.1). Taxonomy (NCBI): domain Eukaryota; kingdom Metazoa; phylum Arthropoda; class Arachnida; order Araneae; family Linyphiidae; genus Linyphia; species Linyphia triangularis. The sequence goes on along the minus strand of OZ021722.1, from coordinate 50,268,931 downwards.
ACGGTGGAGATCTATCGTCTAGTGATGTCAAGTTAAGTTGGAGTTTAATATAGAGAACAGGATGAGTTGAGCTCACTGAATTCGCTGTAGGAACCGGTTCCCCTATCGTTGCGGAGTATTTAGTGAGCTCAACTCATCCTGTCCTCTAGTATAGAATCGAAAGTCGACGTAATTATTTTGTGTGTGTTGACATTTCTTTCGTGGCATCAAGTTCTCAGAGATAGTAATCACTGGCATCACTAGCGTTCTTCAACTAGACCGCTCATTATGTGTTGAAGAATTGAGGCTATTTTAGAGTTCGTATATTACATTACACTGACAGTCACGTTATATCTCAATGCTTGCAGATAGGGAGAAAAGTTGCCAACGAGGAACCATCTTTATACGTTGAGCCTATGAAAATTAACACTTGATAGCTTTCAAAAGTTAGTGTATGATTAGAGTTAGTTATGAAGCCATGCTATGAGATACCACCACACCGTACAAAAAAGGTGACCTGTCGGCAACACAAGTACCGTGATTGTTTTTCTAATGTAATTTTCCCACTATTTGGCTATTTAATGACGCTCATTTTAATGGGAACCAAGATGCTGTGTTGCCATGTGTTCAGTTGAAACTTATGTATATCATTTTTTAATGTTCTGTCAAAAATAAAATTACTACCTTAGCATTCTATTACATTAATGCTCTAAATTCTCCATTGCTTATATATATTTCAAACTTATTGAAATCGATCTTTTTAATTCAGAGGCAAAAGAATCATTGCATATTAAAAATATTCAAGTAGAAATTGGTTTTTTATTTATTTTATTAAGGGATCGTTAACCAACGAGTATTCAAAACATTTTCTTTAAAATATATATATATAATTTTATAACAAGTGGCTTCGCAGGATTAAGGGTCAATCATCCAAATATCCTCAAAAAATGTAAGCAATAAATTATGATTTTATATATATTTTAGATATTGTCATTAAGTATGTTTCATGAAAAATTAAAAAAATTTATGCTACTACTCACACCTGGAATTTTGAATCCAGCGTATTGCAACGCCGCATCTCGATTCCCATTCAACAGCGATCACTGATCAACCTCAGTTTTCCTTCACTTTCTGTATTGGAGTGAACGTTCTCTGTGGTGTAAACTACCTAATTCCTATCGTTTCTATTTCACGACTATTAAAATATTGGTTATAAGGTTCTGTACGTATTACATTATTACGCCTTACACACTATCAACCAATTAAATGTGGGTTTACCAAAATCAACGAATATCTCTATTGTGTTATGGCAAATGTAAAGCGTAGTTTAACACTTTATTTTCTCTCGGATTACTTAGGGTTTTCATATTTTAAATGGATATTACATTAAAAAATTTCAGATAAATTTAAAACTATAAAAACGGCATACTTTTTTATGTTATTATTTTTAGTGACATTCTTCACCTTCTTGTTATAGAAATATGTAATAGCGGAAGACCCCGCTGGAAGTTGGAAAACAAACTGCGGGATATTCGTCGGCTACGCCTTAGTAGGCAATCTCTCTGGGCAAGCTAATGAAATAGCCGAAGGCGAAGACCATTTTTTATTACGCTTCTTTTTTATATATATACATACCAGAAGAAGTCAGAGTCCGCGCAATGTTTTTTTTCTTTTTTTTTTTTCTTTCAAATGTTTAAAGTCAAGTAATCGTACATTTCCGAGAATACTTTAGCTTACTAACATCACATCTGAATAAGGTGTTCATGATCTCTTTCATTAAGACATTAAAAGAGTGATCGTTAGTCTTTTTCTCCGTACTATAATAGACTTAAATAAACTATTTCGCCTAGCCATTTTCGCACAAAAAGGCAGCTGAAATATTGCTTAATAGCACACTAAGCATAAACATGCATTTCGTTTTAGTTTTGAAACAACTGTATTGGCAATATAATTTTTTTTTTTTTTTTTTTTTTTTTTTTTTTTTTTTTTTTTTTTTTTTTTTTTTTACAGGTGGCAGTGTTCAAATTGAGATAAATTTTTTTAACATAATTTGGATTTTATCATCTTCTGTTATTGTTCTTAGGTATATGATACAAAATTGCCTATGTTTCAAAGCGATATGTTGGTAGGCATTGATCTGTTACATTAAGGGTAGTAATAGTTACATTAAGGAGTCACTGCTGAATCAGCAGTGACTCCTCAATGTAGTTGTTTTATCAAATGAACGAATAGCAAACGAATCTATGTGTGATTTAGGATTGCATATGAGTTAGTTATTAAAGTAGTTGTTTGAGTGTATTGTTATAGAATTGATATATAAGTTCGAAGAACAAACTGAAATGGAAAAATTCTATTTATGAATTGTATGAAAAATTATAATCCTCTTTAAGTTAGAAGTTTATACATCGTTAATTGTTACGTCTTGACAAATTGAAAATGCAGCTAACCAATTTTTCAAAACCTGGAGTTACAATTAACCAAATTTAAATGTATGAAAGTTGGTAAAAGAATATGTGATAATAATCTATAAAATCACAACTTTAATCTATTAAAAAAGAAATAAAAAATTGGAAAAAAAATCTAATTGAAAAGAAACTCCTTTCGATTCTTATAAAACACAATTTTGAAAGAAACCACCCGTAAATATGCATTTTTAAATAATATTATGTCTTTTGCAATACTTTCAGCATACATTTTGGAATGTTACTTCTAAAGGCTGCAATTTGATTTATTAGCCATCGCTGCGACAAATTATTTTGTTTAATCCGCTGCTTCTAAACAGTTCCGTTTATAATTTCTTAACCATTGCGCAACATACATATAATGCCGCAATTGCGGTTCATTAACATCTCAACAAAATTCGTAATTAGAATTTTCTGCATAATCGTAATGCAGTTATTAGCAAATGTATTGACTGTATGGTAAGTAGGTCAAAAGTTAAGATTGCCTATATAGATTTGTTATAATAGTAGTTGGATCATATCATGAATGGCATGCTAATCCTAATATATATGTTTCTCTTCCGCAGGTGAGACGGACAGTGTGGACATCCTGACATGCGGTGTGTGCCGGAAGGACTTTCCACTGGCCGACATCGTCCGATTCATACAGCACAAGGTTCAGCTGTGCAACAAAGAAAACAGCTGCCTCAGCCTCTATGAGGACAGTGAGGACAGTCTTGATCCGTCGGTCCTTGCCATCAAGAGAGAGGACCACATCCTCCCACACAAGGACGAGGATACGCTTGTGTCATCTTCCTCCCTCCTTAGAAAAACTATCACAGCCAAAGATACCTCCGCCAACACTAATGGCCACAGCTTAGGTGAGTAAGGGTGACAGAAAACGTCTAAATTTATCTTTTGGTTGTGCTCGAATGTAATTGCGAGACCTATAAGTCTAAAAATTACAAAATGCACCCCCCCCCCCACCCCCACTAGGAATACTAAGTTTATTGTAGGATGTTGGAAACATGTCTACAAAGTGAATGGTTATTATAAATATGATGAAGTTATATAATTTTAGATGGCTCGTTGGGGAGATGGTAGGTGGTTGAGGGTGAACTATTTAAATTCTCATCGATATATGAATGAATTTTCGATGCAGTCGAATGCAATCTCGAAAAAGTAATCGATTTATTAACCCTTCCAAAGCAAATTGTGCTAACCACATTAAGCTAATAAATTAGTTCGGAAGTAACGCACATTTTTATTCGATTTGTAAAGAGAACTTGCAAATATCGTGGATTAAATGGTGTTGCTAATAAGAACATTGTTTCTGATTCAACAATCTTCGACAAAAGTTCAAAATTTTATTTCTTTTCATTCAATTCAATATTTTCCCGCTACTTTTATATTCTACGTACAAAATCCGTTAGATTTTTCATTCCCAACTTGTTCTTCACAGGTCCAAAAATTAAAATGGATTCAGCGGAAGTTTTGGTTGCAGACTTAAGTTCTTCCACAGCTCTAGTGGGGGCTTAGCGTTCCGGTACACGCCGAACCTTTGATGGATGATGTATTTGCGCCCTGCCACCAACGCTGGGGCTTTCTATTCAACAATTCAATATATGGTCTACGCTTAAGGGATATATAATGAAATAAAAAAAAAAATGAAACATCTAATTTTACATCGATGATTTGAGTTACTGAGTACGACCTGCTTCGCCGCCATTATTGACCATATATCAAAACGAGAAAGAATGAAAATGTTTTGCAATACTATATAATGTGAAAATTGTTAGATTTTCTAAAAAAAAAAACTTTTTATGCTTTATGAAAGGTAAAATGAGATAATATTTTGAATATATATTTCTGAATAAATTTTATTATATTTGAGTATATATTATGAACACAGAAGACATGTGGAGTGTCTTCTGTTCTCGAAACTTTGCAGTAATTAAAGTTGACCAGTATAAATACTATTTGTTAAAATAACTGTTGTGCCTCTTACCATTTAATTTTTAGTTTTGTAAAAAATATTTTTAAGTGCTTGGTGTTATTTTTTCATAACTGAACTAAACAAATAATATTCAGCAAAAAGTAAACGTTACTAAATATACATATTATAAGTAAAGTTATTCGACATAGAATACACTGTTAAAAAAATTTGTCCACCATGCACCAAAATTTGGTTCCCATTTAGCTGCCACCAACATTTGGTGCTTAGTTTCGCGATTTAATGGTGCTTACGGTCCGAGGTTGCACCATTAAATCGTGAAACTAAGCACCACATGTTGGTGGCAGCTAAATGGGAACCAATTTTTGGTGCAAGGTGGAACAAAATTTTTAACAGTTTAGTATAACTTGTTACATGATAATATAATTCTTCAATTTGTTTAAAAAATTTTAACTGCATTTGCTGTCAGTAAATAGTAAATTTTGAACTTTTAAAAAACAAGTGTATTCCTACTGGTACCTAAGGTTTATTGAAAAAAAAATTAGTGTAACATTTAATTGTTAATTTTTCTTTTCATTTTCATCATTCGATAATGAAATCCCATCACTGAAATGTTTGACGTTTTCCAAAGCTAATTAAAATAGTTACGACTATATGCTTTTGGAGCGTTCAAAAATGGACGTTTTGTGAAGTTTAACACACCAGTCAAAATATACGACCGCTGAAGCCACCAGATCTCCGATTCTCCAGTGGGGCGGAAATGAAAATAGAAATCGTTTTTTCTTCATTAAGATCCGTTTTGCAGATGCGAGAGGGGCACAGATAGGGGTCTGCAGGATTTGTGTCGGAGGGGTGGACTAGTCAGCCATCGACATTGATGGATGCGTTTTGATGACCAGGAATTTTCCACACTTTCATTTTCTAGAAACGCGCTTTTTATTTTTTTTTGTTTCGTTTTGAGCTCTACTTCATGATCCGACTGCTCCTCTTTATTTGATAACTCAAGTCATCCATTTTCAGCAATCGGGAAATTCGGACATTCGCTGATGGTAGAGATGGGGGAGGATAATTATGATTTAATGTTACACCATACACTTGGTGGCAGCTTTCGATAAATGAATTTCATATTGATAATTTTAGGATGTTGTTGCAATTTAAACTTTTAAAACTCACATAAAAAATTTAATTAAAAAAAAAAAATGCTAATTGTTTTAAACGTTGTTTCCAAGTCAGTTTTAGTTTTTTCTTCAACAATATGTTATTTTTAAATATACATTAGTTTAATTTTTTTTTTTTTCCTTTCTTTTTTTCTTTCTTTTTCCTTTTTTTAAAAATTAATATGCAATGGATTTATAACTTGAACTTCTATATTGATAAATATTGTACTCTTTTTTTTTTTAAACATGATTTTGTTTTTTCATTTCAGAACCACGCACCTACGTGTGTTCAACATGCAAGCAGAGCTTAACTTCAGCATGGTCGCTGATACTCCACGTTCAAAACCTTCATGGTCTCAGTATTTGTGCGGACTTTAGTGTATCAAACGAGGATAAACCAGAAAAGCCTACCGACATTTCTTCCGCCCTAAATCACTCCTTCGGACTCAGGGCCCCTCTTCTAGAACGCCAAATGGACCCTGTACCCCTCTTCCCTCGTAACTCTAGTCAGGAACTGCGTCTAGATCTCATTGGCAAGTCTTCCACCTCAATCACCTCCAACGGACCTCTTCCTTCTACGACACCACCGCCTTTGCTGGAGCCGCCACAACTGTCCAACTGCGAGCCCATGCAAGACTTCTACTCCCAGAGACTAAGAGTTCTGGCTGGTGCAACGAGTCCAAACGCTACTTCCACTCCCCGTAAGCTTAACAACCACCAACCGACATTCAAAACAATCCTGAATAATATCAAGTCCAGTCCCCGTGCTTCCACCCCACCTGAGTCATCTTCAAGTCCCCCGGAGAAATCCACGCTCAATTCCTCTGCGTCTTCGACCACTAGTGATCACCACCAGTCACCCTCTTCTGCCAAAAACAGACTCTGCGAGTATTGCGGCAAGTCATTTCAATTCAAAAGCAATCTCATCGTGCACAGGCGATCACACACGGGCGAAAAGCCGTTCAAGTGCCACATCTGCAACCACGCTTGCACACAGGCAAGCAAGCTCAAGAGACACATGAAGACACATCGCGACAAAAACCCGCCCTCCGACAAACCCTCCGAAAACAACAAGAACTCGAAAAGCTCTTTAGAAAATGGCAAACTCAAAAGTAACGGCGAAAAGCAGACAAACGGTGACGGAGAGTACACCTCGGACGGTCGCGACGAAGACGATGAGGAAATCGATGTGGAAGAAGAAGAAATTGATGAAGACGAGGAAGAGGTGAACGTCGACTGCATCGAGGAAGATGATTATCCCAGAGAGAACGGAGAAGGGAATCTGGTCATCGATCATCCTGAAGACGAAGCTATGGTCGCGGAAGATCTAACCAAAAAGCCTCTGAAGAACGGTATTTCGTCTGGCATAAATGGCAGCGCAATAAAATCTGAACCATTTGAAAAGTCTATGAAGAATTCGATTGTTAGCGAGTTCATGGAAAAGATAGGATTTGCTCGTATACCTCAATATAATGAAGCCTATAAGCAGGCTTTGAAAGAAAGCACATATCGTAATTCAATAAAGCAAGAACGGTGTTCTTCAGGTACTGATGGCAGTGCATCCAACGATGGCGCCAGTCATCACAGTTACGATGTTATGTCATACCATCCCATAGAGAGACCTCCTCGAGACGGCACTCGCAGTGCAGGACAATCACCTCTGAACTTCGCTTCCGGTGTCTTGGACAACTTCGACCACTCTCTTAGCATGAAGAGGATCAGACTGGACGAACACTGGAAATATAAGGAACGAGACGGAAACTTTATGTATGCTGGCGTGTGGTACCCCAGGGTAGAACCCATGAGACTGAGGGAAGTGTATAACGGCGATGACTCGGCCCTCAAGTCCTCCTCGGAAAGTGCCTTTGACAACGGCCGGACCAGTAGCCCCTTACCCGGCCCTAGCTCTGCCTTGTGCCTCGCCAACAACAAACCCAAAGATCAGCAGCGTAGGAATGACACCTGCGAGTATTGCGGAAAAGTGTTTAAGAACTGCTCAAATCTGACCGTGCACAGGCGGTCCCACACAGGTGAGAAACCGTACAAGTGTGAACTTTGCAGTTACGCGTGCGCTCAGAGCTCCAAACTGACCAGGCACATGAAGACCCATGGCAGGTTAGGTAAAGACGTGTACCGGTGTCGGTTCTGCGACATGCCCTTCTCAGTACCGAGCACGCTAGAGAAGCATATGAGGAAATGCGTCGTCAGCCAAAGCGGGGGATCGCCCTATGTCATGTCCGAGAGAGATTCGGATTCCAAAGAGATGACTACGTAATACTCGACCTCTTCACATCCAGTCACAAGCTAAGAATTCAGGTCTGTTTGGATCAAAGAGTCGTTTTCATGTGAAATATTGTGAAACGTCACCTTTTTGGGTCGTTTTTTAATTCTTATTTTCAGACCAATTTATGCATAAAACATTGAAATAAACATTCGGAAAAAAAAAGCATCTTTTTGAAACTATATTATCCCATTCTTTTAAATAGTACAATCTACCATCGACTAAGCGTTTAAACCACGAACGTCACGTGGGATCCTTAAATCATAAAAAAACTCAAATAATTTTAGCAATATGTATTACTAATTAACATACTAATTAATTTTACCATTCATACGTATTATTATATAATTAAATTTGATTGCCTTAATTATTAAAAAAAAATTCTTTAAATTGTACAAAATTAATGTATTCATGGCTATTTTAAGACTATACTTCATTTAATTTCCATTTCCTAATGTACGCACCTCCTCCCCCATCCTTCTCCTCTTATCTCTCAGTAAAATCCTCCTCACGTTCTTGAACTTGCCATTTCTTTAGAAACTGGACATTATAATCAAGTAGCCACTCCCGTTAAAGGGTGACATACAAATTTTAATGCAGATTTTCACATGTATAATTGATACTTTGATCCAAACATTTACCATCATCGACTGACACGCTCAAACATGTTTGTTATTTTTGTAGAGTACTATAATTTATCATTTGGAATTTACTTTTCTTAAAGGAAATGTTATATTTCACAGCAACGTGTAACTAATTTGTGTGTCAAAAAGTAGTATTAAATTACTGTTTCAAATTCTGGTGCCAAAAATGCATGTTTTAGTAAGACTAACAATGAACATTTGTATCCAAACGTCGATGTACTTATAAATTTGAAGTGCTTGGCTGATAGTTCGCAAAGAATTATGACATTTTCTTCTGTAAGATATTTCTTTCTCTTGTAATTGTTAATTGTTTTGAAAATGTTTTTGGATTATATTTACTGGATATCTTGTATGATTGCTGCAGCCTTTTTTGTTTTTGGGTTACCTGGCTATTGTTTCCCACCTCAGGAATATATAGATACTTAGGAAAAAACTGTCTTAGTGATTCAAATAGGGAATCAAAGTATACGAACATATTTCCGCTGCTTTTATTATTACATAAACACTTTCTGCATGATGTTTCTGCAATTAAGGTATGGATACTAAATAAAATATCGCATTTTAAACACAGTTTTTTAGGCATTAAAGTTTTAGTTAACTCATCTGATGTCTTGGAATTTTTCAAGAAGTATATTCAACCTCATTAAATATCTATTTTGTGCGAGCTTCTGAAGTTAAACACAATAGATGTGATACTCATGCTGACCTCAAATCGACGATACATTTACACCATGAAGTATTTTAAGAATGACTTGCCATGTTATTCGTGGCAACCTATATCCATGGGATGCAGTATTATATTGTTAAAATTTGAAGCAAAATGTCTAGATGCCAAACTAGAAATTCACTGATACCTCATATAAACTTATTTCTTCTCACTAATTGTTAGTTATCGCTCCAAAGTTTTCGAAATAAGTTTCTCCTCATTGTCAAGACATAAGGAATCTACTTTAACCCTCCAGCAGAAGCGCGTATGTCTGAAAAACGCTCAAGCTGAATATAGTGAGACCCTTTTCTGCATTATTTTTACATTGCGTTTCCAATTGTTCTAAAAAAAAAATCCTTTTATATTATTTGCTTAAAAAAAAACAATTTTCTTTAATCAACTACCGCAAAAATTCAATAATAATGACACCTCTAAGTTCTTAAAACCAACATACTTCACTCTACGTTTCATGTTAGTATATAAGCCTCTATCGCTGGAAGGTTAATCAAAATTTCAATTTGTTATACCTACGAAATATGTGAGGCTTAATTCTTAATTTTTCTTAGCTCTAGAAAAATAACCTTAACATTCGAAAACCACATTGAAATGACTTGTTGAATGTTCATACTTCATAAAATAACAATCAATTGTGACGGTAAATAAACACCATTTTTCTGTAAAAAACTCGAGATAAAAGCAATCTGTTAAAATGTTATATGTGTGTGAAATGTAACTTTGAGAAACCCTATTCTTGTTTTTTCGTATATTTAATGTTGTGTATATATCCAAGTGCCTGTGCTGAAAGTTGAATAGAAGCGTTTTGTGGTAATTAAGTGATGGTGACGTTGTCCGATCTTATTAATTAAAAAATAGTAGATGCAGTGTTATTTAATAGCACCTGCACATAATAATCAGTATTCTCACAAATCATTCGTCACTCGTCTGTATACATGTGTGTTAACTAATCTCGCTTTTTCCCCTTCATCTGGTAAAAGTAGTCGATTGGATATATATTTTTAAATTCAGTAAACGTAAAGAGAACGAAGCTTATTAAATTAAAGAACAAACATACCTCAACATCTTTAATTAATAATAAATGCACTTGTTCTTAAGTTTCTTACGCTCAATATAACAATGTTTTCTACAAATTAAAATGCCGTGATTTAATAACTTATTTTTCTATCTGAGTTATTACTAATAGGCGCATAATGGTACACTGACACACAATAACATAATAAGAAAAAATTTCAACATGAATTGCTTTGTTTATCAAAAATTGAATTTCAAAATTCCACTGCTGTATTTTGCTAACTTTAATGAATTGTAGTATTTATAGATTTTTACCTTGTATTAAATTGAGAATACTCTTTTCTTTTATATGAAATCATCTATCTCATCTAAACAAAAGTATTTGATTCATAAGCATACTTTTAGAAGCTAAGTAAATCGAGTTAAAGATGAACTTTTAACTCGGGTACATAATATAGGTTACGTATATGAAGGGTAATATGCCCGACATCAGATAAATTATGTGGTATTCAAACGTGTATAAGACGCCTGTAGACAATATTTACTGTAGATAGTACACTGAATGTCTTGTCTCTTTAAGTAATGATTGAAAAAGGGCTTAACGTGTGAAGTTACTTTGTTTCGTACGTTAGACCTGCTTAGAACACATATCTATATTAACCTGCCACGACAATACGCTCAGCGAACTTCTTTGCTTGTTACTTATTTCTCAATAACCTCAACTGAACTCAAGGGAAAAATTGCTTACATTCTGCATTGTTCTATATTCTAGAGGTTCGCACGTGTAAAATGGAAGTGATGCAGTCGAATTCACGAGTGTCACTTTTCTAAAAATATTCTGCATCCGTTTTAAACTATTAAAGTTTCAAAATGAAAGGTCATTTTTAGAATCGTATGAGGTCGTGTATAATTAAAATAAACCCTTAGGTAAAAGAGGAATCTTGTTTTGATATTACTTTACTTATAATAGCTTTTTAGTTCGGATATCTTAATAGTCCTCATCAGTAAATGATGTGTAATTATTATATATAAAGATAAGAATTGCATTCAGTTTGATTGGATTTCTGTTAAAATAACTTTGCCGGAACACAAATTTTGGAAACAGGTTTTAATGTCGCGTCAATTTCTCAAATCCATGTTGAAACTAAATTTAGAAATCGTTTCTTAGCTAAATAAGTATAATTTATTAAAATAACATGTTTAATTTACGAACTGTACTATAAGATTTCCAGAAAATGACGTAGCAAACTATATGTCCGTATGTTATTCAACTGCATCATTTCCATTGCATTGCCTCATTGTTGCAGAATTAAAACTTCTCTACCTCTCATGTCGGTGGCTTGACCAGTTATTCGTTCTATACATTTCTATAAAGCTCTAAAAACCTGAAAATACCTCTTGCATGATAAAAATAAAATATTCTTGATTCGCATACGGGTACTATAGAAGTAAATAGAATGTTTCTTTGTATAAAAACATGAAAACTCCTCATGTATACTTGAAACATATCTGAAATGGTCTTCAATGATTTCTTACGCTGAATAGCTATTTTTAAACTTAATAGTAAAAACTACACTTGTGTATGAATTTGATTTCCCTTCAATATTTTGTCGATCTGGCTCTTCTAAATAAAACTGCCTTGTAATAATATTTTACTACCAAGTGTGAATAATAATAGAGTATGTTTTTTAGTACATTCAGTCAGAAGACGCGATCAATTTTACCAATAGCTTATTCAATCGCGCTACTGTTTTTATGAATATTCAGGCCACTGTTAAACAATTTACTTTTATAAACTTTTTAAATGAAGACCGTTTCGGATGTGTCTCATTTTAAAGTAATTGTTAGCTACTGCTTTAATAGTACTATTTGTAACCATATGTCAAAGCAACTTGAATCACCATGCTTAGCCGTTTTTCATAAATCGGTTAGTGAAAGTCGTTAAAAACGCTTCACTGACAGTTGATTCGTGTTTAAATTTACAAAATGAGTATTTTTTATCCTAACTGTTTCAAATGTAACTTTTAATATTGCCAACGTATGCATAGCATACAACCTCAAATAAGAACTGGTAATGTAATTAAAACGTAAGATTTTTTTTTATCTTACAATCGTACAATGTACATACCTCAGGCGGTCTATACCTCACTTCCAAAGTGGCCTGACTGTTTTAAATGAAAGTTGCACATATACGTATTACCTCTGATCTATAGTAAACACTTAATAGACGTATAAAATGAAATGTGTATAAATATTGTCTATTGGATAACATTTAGATGTAAGAGTTGACTTTTCGTTTTGATAATTTTTAATCATCTTCATTGCAAAGTAGTATGAGATCGCTACTATGAAGATTTGGAGCGTCATTAGCATTTTATTGACTAAGTTATGTTAATACTAATAATTATAAGTAATTAAAATTATCTTTCTAAAATGCTGGTTTCTTTCAATTTTGCATACCTGCTTTTTATTTGCTGCCTACTTTTTAAAATGCTGTTCTTGATTTCAGTTTTAACTTTGGTCTTTCTTAAACGTAATACGTTGTTTGAAAAGTTTGATTTCCTAAACTTTTACTGATATTCTGTCTTGCGATTTGGATTTTTGTATATAGATAACAATACTAAGTGTCCGTTGTGTCCTTTTAATGAAAAGGAATTGCCAGCCAAGCTGCCAGTGTACACGTGGCCAAGAGCCGGTGATCTTTTTTCTTTTAAGTGTTCGTCTTTTTTGTCTATATGTGTGTGTTTATTGTAATTGTACAGTGTAGCATATATACCTCAAAGGTACGTCAAGGTCCGGTTCATTTGTTTTTTCCGAACTTGCTTACCGTTATGGGGTTGATTTATTGATGAAATTGGAAATTTGTTTCTTCTACAAAGCATTGAAAAGCTCTCATTTTTTTAAATTTTGCCAATTGTGCAGTAATGGCCAAATAATTTTTTTCCCTACACAATGGTTCATCATTATACTGCTGTCGTATGTGTTTGTGATGCCATCTATATATTAAAGAAATCTTTCTAAGTTAAAAGAAAATAAATCATTTAAAGATTATTCTTATTTAAATTCTAGCTTTAGTTTTCATAAATTAAGCCATACATGTCTTCGATCTGTAATTACATATAAGCAATTTAAAATGCATGAAAGAATTGTTGGCACAGTATTTGATAAATTGTCAGTATTAATATGACGACGCAGTGTACAATACCTCATTTTATAGCACTTAACAATTCTCAGTTTTAAGAATTAAATAAAATATTCATGAGGTATTAACTGCTGATAAACGGAATTTATCTGTGTTTTCAATTCGCCCAGTCTGAAATATTAAAGTCGACACTGTAAATTAAATTATAAAAATATTTACATCATTGCCGGAAATATAAAACTTGTTGCATTTGTACATTTTTACTATTTATTAAACAATTAGTTGCATAGTTTGGTGATCCCATTCTTTATTTAAAAAAATATTAAAATTTAACATTCGATAACACAAAATAAGGAAAAAATTATCATTGCTTTTTTTTTTTTTTTTTCCCGCTAACAATTTTGAAATAAAGAATTTAATTTTTAATAAACATTTAAATTTACCTATAGAACCTGGCCTATGTAAAAAAAAAAAAACTTTTATTATTATAAACTCTGAAGAAAAAGTTTTTTTTTTTTTTTTTTTTTTTTTTTTTTGCTGTATTCCTCAAGATACCTTTATCTTGATGAAAATGATATCGCCAAAAGAGAGCATTCAATCCTTTGTAGACGTCGTTGCTTGTTGTGTACTTTCTCTGAATTAAGTGCCGTTAGACGTTGATTGTTTTTCAAATTGCACTAATTACATATGTTTGCCTTATCTCTTGTGTTTGAATGTAGGAGACAATTTTTGTAATACTAGGTTGAATGTCTTTAGCAATGATTTCATTTTACGTTCAGCTGTACTTGCCAGTATTAGCATACTTTTTTCCTTTGTAACTCACACTTACATTGATTGTATATTGATATGTTGTGAAAACAGATTTTATTTATGGATGGAGATTTATAAATTAAATGCTTGTAAAACAAAACAAAAAATATTGTTATTTTGTGACTTTTTTTTTATACGACACACACTGCGCGCTGAGAAACTTTTACACTGAAGGGGACCCCAGAAAAGTTAAAACGCGCTTTTGTCCCATTACATATACATACACATGGGAAATGAGTCAAGAATGAAAAATTAAAAACAAAAAAGAGTGAAAATTGTAAGGGAAGAGATATAAACTTATTTAATGAGTAATATTGGATTTTTCAGCTGCAAATTAAAAAATATATCTATGATTTAAAAAATAAAATTATAGAAGTTGACTAATTGCCATGATGCCTTATCGAGTTGAAATTTACGTACTGAAGGCAATATATTCACTTTTCACAGATATTGAAAAAAAGCATATTTACAATAATTTTTTTTTTTTTTTTCTTCTTAACCACCAATTCAAAGTTCTTACAAAAGAATGTTATTCAAATCTTTCAAATAGCTCTACATTTCATAATTTCCCGGTTTTTAAATTAAGCATTGCAAACAATTTTATTCAAATCATTGAAATAACTATAAATTTCACAATTTCCTTGACATTCCGGCTTTTAAATTAAGCATTGTAAATAATTTTATTCAAATAATTGAAATAGCTATACATTTCACTGTGTCCTTGACGTTCTCGGCTTTAAAATTAAGCGTTGTAAATAATTTTATTCAAATCATTGAAATAACTATACAATTCCCAATTTCCTTGACGGTCCCGGGTATTGAACATAGTACATAATTTTATTCAAATCATTGAAATAACTATACATTCCACTATTTCCCTAAAGTTCCCGGTTTTCAAATTAAGCATTGCAAACAATTTTAAAAAAAACTAATTGAAATAACTACATTTTACAATTTCCCGGACGTTCTCGGTTTACCGTATTATAAGTTGATCTCATTAAACAATATACCCAATATGAAATCTGCAGATCAATATATTACTTGACTCGTGGATTTTAATGCTACTACTAGTGATAGGATGGCAATTTTTTTAAGGTGATTAAAAATTACCAACTATAATATTCCTTTTCCACAATCGTGACATTTTTTTAAAAAGAAAATTAACGGAAGTAAATTATCTATTGCATAAAAGACATCTGTTCTGTTCTAGGCTGCATTTTTATGAAAAGTCTCCATTTTCGAAAAATTCAATTGCCATATTTCATGCTAAGCTGAGTTTTTATGTCCTCATTGATCATCAAGCCAATAGTGTACTTGCCAATGGTATACAACTTCAAAGGTAAAATCCTTGTTGTATATCAGAAAGTGTTTTTTATTCGATTTCCAATGCAGTTGTAATCAATTACGTAATTTTTTTCTACGTAATAAATGCTTGATATATATGTTCATATAAATTTTTATTTGTTTTAAGGCTGCTGAAAAATTTCTCGTGTATAATTGTAATTTATTTTCATAGTTTAATACATAAGTGAGAATTAATTTTAAAATTAAATATCAAGTTATCACAAAATTTGATTTTATACCCCCGCCGAAATAAATTCCTGGCTACGCTACTGAGCAATTCATGGGTAGCCAATCGGTAAGATGGGACAGGAGTTATACTGTAGAATTGTATGGGACAAGATGCGATTAGGATTGATGAAGCTATTTGAGACATTATAGGGCAATGTGTTTCACCTAATATATGGTTAACAGAAAAAAGTTCAATATCGGGAAAATGTTTTAAAATTATTAAAAAAAAAGCTATTTACCATTTAAGTATTGAGGCATGCGACATATTATCCTTAGTTTTTTTTTTTTTTTTCTTTCTTTTTCAGGAAGAGTTTTTAAGAAACATACGAAACTAAAAATAATTGTTCGCATTTCATTCGAAATGGTTGAAATTTCATAATTATTCGTCCATTTCGTCGGTGCGTAATTATTGAGCAGTTAATTAGGTTAGGATTAACTACTACTACGAGTTATTACTTATTCAGGGCTAATATTGAAGTCATCATCATTTACAAGTGATTGTTACTCTACTGCCGTGCATTTCGACAATTTGGGATTTAAATTTTTTTTTTTTTAAAATATCATTTAATAAATGAAATGATTGAAAAATTCAGTTTTCTTAATTTTATTATTGAGTGCTTTGTCAGGAATGGTCTCAGTGAAATTTTATTTTCATTAGAAATTACTGCTTCAAGAGATTGTCTTCCTTCGCTAGTTAATTGCCAGGTGAAAAAGGCTTTTAAAAATCTTTGCCCTACTATTCCCTTCACTTTTCCGTATTGCAATAATTTAGATAAAAGGTCCGATCGTAAATATCAAAAGTTTCATATAGACTGGAGTGTGTGTAAGCAGTATTTATAAAATAATACAACCAAACTGAAAGTGATACGAAAAGTAAAGATGATTTTTCTGCAGGGGAAGCCCCCTCCCCTCTATATCCCCTAATTTAGTACCGCTACAACCTTTTACAGATATAATGAAGTACACCCTCCATTTAAGCGACAGTAAATTTCTCAATACAAATACTCATCTCGTTAATGACGGAGTTCAAAAACCGCTGTTAAAGCCCAATTTTTCCCTGTATAATTAAGGACCTTTTTTAAGGAACCGCTCACTCTCAAATAATATCCGCCCATGCCTCGTTTTCAGGCACCTCACCCTGCGCAGAGGCGTCTTTCTTTCCGGTACACCCACGTCCCTAATATTCATACCCACCCAGAGACGCTTTTTTTTGGGCGCGGAGCCCCCCACAGCGTAGAGGTGTAGGTCAAAGTGGACAGCGTAGGATGTGGTTTGACCTTAATTTTCGGTCAAATTACTTGAGGCATTCAGAGTGAGTGGCGACGTCTGTGGTCTTCTTGTTCATGGACCCTGTGACCATATTTAGTTAGAGAGGAAGCGGGGTACGATGACCACAGAAAAACCATAGGAAGTGAATTTCCTTTTTAAATTGTCAGATCAAGTAGGATATTATGCACTTTTTCAATAAAAATATCAACGGAATTAATTTTAATTGAAAGCAATATTTTTTTTGTCCTATCGAATTTCTTATTTTGTAGATAACAAAGAGAAAAATCATCTGAACATGAACAAATAAATTCCTCCCCCTCCCCCTTTTCCCCACGCATTCTTTTGGCAAAATGCCATACTAGGCATGTAAAAGATACGATAATTAACTATTGTTTCTAAACAAAATAAAGACAAGATAGATTATTATAATAATTTACAATAAATTTACATTTGATAAATCATTTCTTTCTCTATTAAATGATATTTTTATCTATTTCCCTGCAAAAATTAGAACAATAAGAAGTTGTAAACGCAATTATAAAATGAAAAATAAGTTCAGTCAACATCGAAATAATTTCAATTATTCTGCAGGTATGTTATGTTTACTAAATTGAAGATGACCACTGACTTGTATGCTTTTATTAGGTATTTCTATCCTATTACGAAAACATCTTCATCTCTAAAACCTGCAGCTCTAAAGTTAATATAGTAAAATTCGCATGTTATGGAAGCAAATCAATAAATTTTATGCCAAAATAGCTACTATCCACAGTTTATTTTGAGAAATTTTTTCTAAAAATCATTCTACGTAATGTATTTCCCCTTTAGATGCTCATAGCTAATAAATGTCTTAACGTTGTCGTTACACTATCATTTTATCTTCGAACTAACCAAGTTTGCTAGCAATAGAATTTTACTTTCAACAAGGTAGGTAATTTAGGGCTGACTGCAATATATCCGTACAATTTAGCTCTCGTGTAAATCTGAAAAATCTAAACTACTTCAACAAGTCATAATTTAACAATCGACACAGCCAACCATAAAATGCAGTGTTGAATGCAAAATAAATTCTAGGTTATTCAATCAAACCACTTTTGTAGTTGCCCCCCACTGAAAAGTTCGTGCTCCGCATACCGAGCCTTTATGGAGACCCCAACTTATTCTTAGTTGAGCAAAAACCATCTAATGTTATGCCCAAGTAAGAACCATACCTTCTGCCGTCATAGAAAAATCCATTCAACGACTCCCTTGCCGAGTACAAATAAATCGTCTCGAATTATTTTAAAGTCAATAGGTATTTCTATCTATCATTAATTCCATTCTTCCAAAAAAAAAATGTCGAGCAAAGCACAATCCCAAGTTAAAATCAGCTAGTCCATCAACGTCAATTCCAATGGAAGCGAGAACAGGAGTGATAAATGTATTCCCCACTCCCTCCTTGTCCATGGATCGCAATGTCCTGTCGCAGTTTAGCCAGTTTATAATATTTTGCAGTTCGACCACCCACCCCCCCCCCCAGCTTTCAGGAGTGCGGATGGACCTTAAAGACACCGATTCGATTCCCCCATCCTCGAATGTCCATCTATCATGTGGACAACATAAGTAAGTGTCACAGAATCCTCGACTGTCCTTCACTGTGGACGATACGGCTCTTGGCGAAGTATCGCTCCTTTTTTCGAGAGCAACGTTTAAATCAAACACAGGATACTGTACGTGATTGATTTGTTTAAATAGTGGGGAATTAAAGGAAGACGTAAAAAGTGGTATCACGTATGAAAATTGTGCGGCTCTGCCATATTGAAGAACCAAAATTCCAAATTTGATGGCTAACCCTTTCAGTACCGAAAGTCGTATTATTCGTTCAGCCTTCTAGATATGTTGCCTGACATGCCATAGTTGAGCTATTTGGAAGCACACTTTCGTGATTAATTTAAAATGTATCGCGTTTTATTTTATATAAATATGTATATTATGATCATTTCAAAATGTAGTAATAACGATTAATTAACAGTAATTGTGGCTTGAAAAGTGTGTTAGTAACTCTTAGTGAGGTATTTCTGCAATTTAAATACCTTGAAATCCAAAACTTAAGGATTTTTCTGTGTTTAAGAAGTATTAGAATTACAGCGATGACATCGTGAAACGCGTAGATCCCCAGTCGAATAATTTACGATGACAAAATGGAAAAAAATAAGCTTAGTGCACATACTTTTTAAAAATGAGTCACCCGAGCAATTATCTTACTTTGACAGTGCAAAACGAAAGATGTTTTATACATTCTGTGAAAAAAAATACAGAACACTCAAGTGATCGGGATAAGTATTGTTAAATAACAGTTTGAGATTTACACCGTGTAGTAAACGAACCGACCTCAAACAAAGTGTACTCGATATTGTTTCAAAATTTACAAAAATGTTAAATGACACCTTCTTACATTCAAAACCTTTATTCAATTCAATACAAACTTAATACCTATACTTCGCCACGAAACTTTACCATGTGCATTTTAGCAATTTAAAGACATTCATGCATTCTATACATTTCGATTATAAAAATTGATTTACGATTATAAAAATTAATTTAGTTCATTTCGACCTACAAAAATTGATTTATGAAAATCAGAATAGCTTACTTTATCTATGTTGATATTTTACCAAATATTATTATTGTTGATATTTTACCAAATTTCAGAGTTGTGGCTACATTGGAAGTGAGACAATGGAATATTCCTCATTTGGAAAGCTTCAAATCTTATAATTAGTTAATTTAATCAAAATAGCTTTTTTATTATCTATGTGCTTGCCCTTCTCTTAACTTCATCGATATAATCGGTCCGAAGGACAACAACGAATTCCAAATTTTAACTATTCTTAGAATATTTTAAAGAAACAAATCACTTTGGCCGCCCTATAATATAAATTTAAAAATAATATAATGAATAAAAACAAAGTTTTTAATATAAATCCCTTATACGCATTGTCAATATTTATGTGCAATTGCAACTTCTTGAGCTCAGATCGAGTTTTCATAGTGCTTGACCACTAAGAATAAAAAGATCCATTCTAAACAATTTACTAATTCCTGTATGCCCCCATAATTTGATTGCATACATTGGTTGGTTGGTTGGTTGGTTGATGCCGTCAGCAACACGAGGACTATAATGCGCCGAAACATTCGTCATTAGACAAGCCAACATACATTTACAAACACCCATGCCTAACACGGGACTCGAACCCGCAACCTCGAGATCTAGAAGCTAGCAAGCTAACCACCATACCGTTTGGTCGGCTTGCATACATTCTCAGCTATATGCCAAAGATTCAGCCTGATTGGAAGACGATAAGTGGGTTAATTAGCCCTCCGAAGATTTTGCCTCGTCAACCTTAATAGGGAAGGTTTCAGTCATTGTATCACCAAATTGGGCATGTTTGAATTAAGCTTGGTATCTGTATAATAGAACGCGAGTAAAAATTGATAAGTCTGACTTAAGGCATTAGAAATGCATATATTTTATTTATTTTGATTAAAACAATTTTGGTAACCCGAAAGAGTTTCAAGTTAGTTAGTTACTTGGAATTTACTGGCGCAAGGACCGAAAGAGTTTCAACAATGATCGGTTAAATGTGATTTATTAGTATTCCGAAGCTATTATAGAAGCGTGTGTAAAAGCGACCTTTTAGTGAGAATGGCAGACACCCAAATTTGATAGAATGCATTGTCATGGACATCGAATCTATCTGCCAATTTTCAGCCCCATTGGATTACGGCAAGTGGGTTAGATAGGCTTCAGCAGATTTTCCCAGCAGGCACAACCATACGCACACACAAAATCGAAGTTAATATCAAGAATTAAAAAAAAAATCGTTTTTCATCAGTGTTAAAACTAGATAGACAAACATCGCCAAATTGGCGACTTCTGTAGTCGCTGTTTTTAATCCACCCCATATCAGCAACCATGGAGCGAGACAGATATCAGAATTTACAATGTGTTATGATGAAGAGAAGTCCGAACGGACTTTCGGAGAGATTGATGGTGAAATCCATTACGGAGGAGGAATCCCCGATTCAAAATAAATGACCAGGGGTCAGAGCATAGTGGCTTACTTTATTTCATGAGTCCCGGATTCCTTTTCGAAGGAATTGTTTCACTTTTTCGTATTTTAAATAAATTGCTATATCCACAACGCCCGAACGTAATAAATTATGTTAAGAGCATAATATTTAAATAAAAAATAAATTATCACCGATAATCCGCCACTTCACAATCGTACCGACACCGATAAAAAAAAAGTGACACAGCTACTTTCGAAATATTCTTTTTTCCCGACTCCACCGATGAATTTCAGGGAAAATACAGGTCCACCCATCCTTCCCAAACATCAAGAGATTCATATGGATATCTATTAAAAAATAAGAGTGGCGCTAGGTATATTGCTATTTCTCAAGGGTAACTGCATAGAGGTGTAAAAAACACTAGAAGTTTCAAAGAATACCTCCGATCCCCCCTTTTCCCCTCCATCCCTTCTCCGTTCCCCGCCTGTGACTGTAACCTACCAGATCGATGCTTCCCTCGCTATATATATATATATATATATATATATATATATATATATATATATATATATATATATATATATATATATATATATATATATATATATATATATATATATATATATATATATATATATATATATATATATATATATATATATATATATATATATATATATATATATATATATATATATATATATATATATATATATATATATATATATATATATATATATATATATATATATATATATATATATATATATATATATATATATAGGAAATTCTTTATATTTGGAATTCTTTAGACAAAATTTTAAAAGTCGAAAAGTCACTATCCTAATTTTCTGAAACAAAGGCTTACAAATTAAAACAGCATCTGGCATGCATGAGCGCTGGTAGAATTATTTGCAGGGGAGAGGGCAAGGTGATTAAATTGTATTCTAACACGAACTTTTTTTTTAATTAGATTTCCAAATGAAATGTTAAAATATAATAATGCAATTAATTTCTTTTCATTGAATACTCTAGAACTTCTTTCATACCTTTGTTTTTCAGTTATTCATACATTTTTTCTCCACTTTACAATTCATTTTCAAATTCCACGTGAGGGCAAGTGCATCCCCTTATTACGACGTTTTTACAATGTATTGGTTTTAAATAAAGTCTGCCAATCGTAAGGTCAAGATCTTTCTTTATTCATATTCAGATACCACTCTTTAAAAGGTATGAATATACAAGTATCAATATAACTATACACTTTACTAAAAGGAAAACACCATTTCTCAATTCCGTCCACAGTAGCCAGGCACGAGTAAAAAAACCACTCCAACACACTTTTTCAAAATGTCTTTCCACCTTTTTAGTCCAGCAATCTTTCTGATATATAACCATCCCATGGAACATAACCTCCGAAAATGTCTTCTCTTCGCTTCGCTTCAGTACAGCAGTCTTACTGATATATAACCATCCCATGGTCCAACCAATCTAGCCTAATCTGACAGGCCGTGCCTGGTGCCACAATATTACAACACCCTTGCATCTTCCTGGCGGTGCCCATGCTGACATGCATTGAGATGTCTTGTTTGCGGTGCAAAATTTGAATAAATGTGGAAAATATAAAGTGTAACATATATTGTCAGAAAAAGATTTAAAAGAATGCATTGTATCAAAATTTACAACAAAAAAAAAAAATAAAAATGCGAATTATTGCTTTTTCGTTCTTTTTATACCCCCTATTTTATTTTCCACCAAATCTATTTTAAAGTAATGTTCATTACTTTATTAATCTTTTTCAAAGAAATGAAAATCAAAAATATTTTACTTTTATGTGTAAAACAAAGTTCTGAAAGTTATATACGAACTACATACGAATGATAAAGAATTTTCGCTTATGATATGATATTGACACTCTACGTTTGGTTCAATATAATTTTTTAAAGTTCCTATGGACCATTTTTGTAATTGAAATAGATAAAATATACACATTTTTCTGAGCATAGAACTATGAAATTCTACAACTGTGTGTAAATCCTATATAACAATATGGATATTCTTAATAGAATGCATATAACCTAGAAGACCTTGGGCAAAATTCTCTACAAAAAAGGGTTCACGTAGGTCCTTTATATAGATTTGAAACTATTTATCAAGATATAAAATTAATAAATAACTATAAATCAATATTTTATTAGGAAATCTAATCAACATTTAAAAAAAAAGTAAATTTGAAAAAAATAAATAAAAAATTAAGTAGTCTTATACCCCACTGAAAATAATCCAAAGGGGGTTCATACTACTTTCTTAAAAGAGAAAGTATTTATTATTTATATACCAGTGGGGTAGCATGCACATACAAGGCAGCAAGAGTTTTTATTGAAATCTTTAAACTTTCCAAAATATTTTTCTGTTTACACAACTACCAATTTAAAATCTATTATATATAATAGGCATAAAGTTTCTTATATCCAGTGAAATTTCCGCTTTTTTTCAGTTTAAATTTTTTTTAATAGATGAGGAGCGAGAGGAGGGGAGTGGGTAGATGCATGCGTACCACCTTTAGATGTCTTCGGTCTTCGGCGGGTATCTTGCTTATTATTTTTACTAATTGAGTTGAAAAAGCAACGCTGCTTTGAATATATTTCGTCGAGTCCAAATAAGTCATGTTTTAGTTTATCTTTACAATACCTGGCAACTGGCAAGCCTATATAAATGTAGAATTTGGTAATCTTCAAGCAACTTAAAGGATCCATTACAAAAATCAATGTTCTTACCCTAAGATCTTGATAATCCCTGCACCAGCAAATTTTTTATCGGAATCGATTGCTTGATTGCCTTTTTGAGATTATTCAAAAAACACAATTTTTAAACTCATTCATATTTTCTAAGTAAGGCTAGAGGTTCGCAATCAAGATCCTTTCAATTGGTGTTATAAAAATTACAACTGAAAGTGCCAAAATATGTTTGTTTTCCAAAAATGTTATTTACGAAGGTTCAGGTTCGCGTTTCATGAAGAACCATTCAAATGTGACATCTGGAAATCATCTATTACAGATAAACATTATTGGTTGAAGATTTGGATGACTCATAATAATTAACCACAAACTCGTATCAGTGAATTTCTAATGAAAGATGTTAAGATGTGTAATAAGAAAGAAGAAGGCAGTAAGACCTCTTTAGTATATTTCAACTATATGTTTGCGAGGATGAGGGATAGGATCTGATTTATGTGTTATATATTGAGTTATTGATAGATACGACCACGTGAAGTTTCTAGTAAAGAGGGCAAACGCCGATCCTCTTCCGCTACACCCCTGGGTTACGGCCAGAATTTTAATTGCGTCACGGCTCAAAAGTAGTAGGCAGCGATTAAAAATTTCGTATTCACTCCCCCCCCCCCCCCATCCCCTCTCCTTCATGGAATCATTTAATTAGGAGGACTTATTAGTAGTCGACCTTACTAAATAAAATTAAGTATCGGATTCTTCTCCCTTTGATACTTTTCTAATTCTTTAATTTTTATATCTTTGTTTGCTTTAGAAGGATGTGGAGGCGTGAAGTTTGAGAGAAAGCAGAGCACCAAGAATGCTGATGCCCCTCATACAAAATTGTGATTTATATTGCTACATGACAAAATGTAGGACTTCCACCCCTACTGATCACACTGATACTATTACATACTAATTGCTAGACATCCCTCCCCCTAGTTTAAAAAAAAAAAAAAAAAAAAAAAAAAAAACTTATATAGTGAAAGTACTCCCATCCCAGACCTTAATGATGTTATTGCACAATAAACGGTACCCCCCCCCCCAAAAAAAAAAGAACCTTAAAGAAACTGTTACATACTAAATTGTCGCACCTCCCTTCACCGATTTTTAAAGATACTGTTACAAAATAATGGTAGGATCCCCCTCCCCTCCTCAGGTTTTAAAAATATGTCACATACTTATTGGTAGCCCCCCCCCCCCTCCATCATCTACAAAAATATTATTGTTTTGTTTCATTTAACTTAATTTTTTAAGTTAAATTCTAAAATTTTCCATTTTCTTATCATCCCCCCCCCCCTAAAATTTTAATGACGAAGTTTGCATCATGAAACCACCCTGTAGGCACCCATGATATAAAGGTAAATAAACGGCGTATTTGAATATTGAAATTGCTTTGTAAATTTTCGAGAGGTCTTCTTCTTCGATGGGTCAAGTCTTCAACTGTTCTGCTCTCATACATCCAAGAACTAAAAATTTGTGAAACTTTCTTTCACTGCCTTTCCCCCCTTGATCTTTATCCACTTTTTCTCCCTCATTTTCTCCCGGTCATCGCCTAAGGGTAAGTGAAACGGCTTTTTTTATTTTATTTATATACCTTTTCCCTTCTTGTCAAAATGGTGGTCCCTACCCCTTGAGGTTTAAACGGAGTGTTATGTCGTTATGTGGAAATAATTTCCCAGGGGAAATTACGTGCAGCCAGTCCGTGTTTGTTTTCAACTCCTGTTTAATTTCTGACTCCGGTTGAAGTTTTTCACCCCCCCCCCCCTTCTCCGTGGTCTGTGCCCTCGACTTTTTTTTCTTTTCAAAGAGGGCCTACTTTTTTGTGAAATGCGAACACGTATTTTAGAGACCTCAGGCATCGAGAATTCTTTTTAAAATGCGAAGGGCGATTTTGGTGGTTGTAATGCGAGTAATATTTTATTATTCTAGTTCTAGCTATAGGGAGGTGGACCATAACATAGACAGTTTGTCAGACGACATACAAGTTTTCATCCTGGTTATATTCCTCATAGAATTCATCGAATGTTTTGTTTCATAAGTTCTGTTAATATTACTTGAAAGTTAAGTGCATCAAATTTAATAAAGTATAAAGTGTCTTTCATGTGATGGAACACTTTAAAAGTGCACAACCATCACTCGCTAAGTGGTCTAAAACTAGGAAACAGAACGAAGTTTTTTTTTATTTTTTTTTATAATTGAGTTGTTATCTATCTATATAAAACTAAGTTGTCTGTACGTCTGAACCTTATACAAATCCACAGTTTTGCACCTAGAGGTACGAAATTCGGTACATAGAAGCTTTAGTACATGGAGATTGTAGAAAAGAACTTGTAAATTCGATTAAAAGTGGCTTTCATTAAAATTTAATGATATTAAAAAAAATCTTGGAATGGCAACGATGTTTTTTATTGCATCAGAATAAAACCAATAGTCATTTTAAGGTGTCCCCCTTATTTTTCTGATTATTTTTATGTATTACAATCGTCACTCCGATAAAGTGTGTTCTAATTTCATTGTAATATTTCCATATACTTACTGACAGTAGATACCATAGGCAACTTCTGCGCATGTGCGGTTTAAAGCATTATTTTTCTATGCATCGTTTTGTTTTCTACGTTTTAAATTCCTTCTGTTTTTGTTTACATTTTGTGTTGCCGTCAAAGATTTATTGTGCTCAACGGGTATCAAGTGCAAAAGTACTTTGCTGAAAAGCGTATAACCTCTATGTATCCTTAAAAATTATTAAATTTTTCATGATAATTAAAAAGGTATTTGCAGGTAACTTCTATAGAATTTGTAATTTTTTTATGTGATGTACTCTAAAGGTAATATCATTATATTTATTATGTATGATATACACTAAATGCTAAATGTTAATACTTTTTTTTTACTATTTATTGAATTTTTATCAATATTATAGGATCTCAGTAGTTTATCCATCCCTTTCATGAAATGTCATTTGGGAATATATTTTGTATTGAAATATACAAGTTGTTGAACACTCTTCCGTTTTGTTTGCACTGTGGAAATTACAATGGTGATTTTTTGTAAGTTCATAAACATTTTACTGTACGAAGAAAATTTCAGAAGTAAAACTTACAAAAATTATTATAGTAAATAAGTATACAAACTTTCATTACATTATTATTAATGAAAATTGAATAGAGTGCCATTAATTTTGAGTGTTCATTGATCACTCTTTTTATATTTTCCCTAAAGTGAAAATATATATATATATATATATATATATATATATATATATATATATAACTTTGAAAGCACTTCTTATTTTCCCTGCAAAATCATTTGAAGTTCTATTGAGCATACGATGTACATATATCTTTCGTATGTGGACTAATTGTAAATAATTTTGTGTAGTGTATTAATGTTTGTTTTTTTTGCCATACTTTGAGTGTTGCTATACTGGAATAACTTGTTACTTGATGAATTTTAATAAAATATTCTTAGCTATACAATTTGTTGTTTTCCTACTTTTATTTAAATCTGTTTAAGAAATACTAGGGTTGCTACTTATATTTCTGGCCTAATAATGAAAAAACATTTATTTATATTCGAAATTGGTTTTATTGTTTTTCAAAATATTCTCCATGAAGATCAATACACTTTTGCATGTGTTTGAACCAATTTTTGAAGTCCTTTTCCCACTCCGATCGTGATACCTCCAATACATGCGTTTTGAATGCATCAACCGCTTCTTCCAGTGTCGAAAATCGTTAACCACGTAATTTATTTTTGATGTGCGGGAATAACAAAAAGTAATCGGGTACAAACTCAGGGCTGTACGGCGAATGACCCATCAATTCAATGTTTTGGCCGGTCAAAAAATCCTTTGTTTGAGCCGATGTCTGAGAGCTCGCATTTTCGTGGTGAAGAATAAATTCGCCTCTTCTACTGCTTTTTTCGAATTTCTCCAATGACTTCTGGCAAACAAATGGTCGTGTACCATTCAGAATTAACCGTCACTGTCACCACGTGAGCGGTAATGCCGAAGAAACAGGCAACCATTTGCTTCGATGTGCTTCTTCCGCGAACAACTTTTGTTGGATTTGGCTTGTCTTAGAAGATAAATACAGTCGATTGCTGTTTTATTTTTGGCTCATCTGCATAGATCCATGATTCGTCACCTGTGTAAATGTTATACACTAGAAAGAACAGGTTTGTTACTTATCATGAAGACTGCAAAAGGTGTTCTTCATAAATGGGAAAAACAGGAGATGAATA
This sequence comes from Linyphia triangularis, assembly GCA_963978545.1. Lineage (NCBI taxonomy): Eukaryota > Metazoa > Arthropoda > Arachnida > Araneae > Linyphiidae > Linyphia > Linyphia triangularis. The sequence goes on along the minus strand of OZ021722.1, from coordinate 50,240,881 downwards.
AAACGTGGCGAAGTTCTTCTGGACAAAAACACGCTAAAAGCATGATTATCAGATCATCTGCGAAGATTGCCTCTGAAATTCTTAGATACCCAAGACTGAAGATGCAAGCAATTGTGGGCTTCATCACAGGGCATTAATTACCATTTCAGAAAACACCTCCATACAATGGGACTCTGTCAACGAGACCCCATATGCAGGAAATGTCACAAAAACGAAGAAACGGCACATCATGTTATATATGAATGTGATGCTCTTGCCCTCACTCGACTAACTACTTTAGGAACCACCAACACTAAAGAATTACACCTTAGTTCCATCAAGGGTTTGTCGGACTTTATTGCTAAAGCGATCCGAATAAATGGAGCTAAGAAACATTGGGTTTGGAGTATGGTACAAAATGCTACCCTAAAGCAGAGGTGCCACATATCTGACTAACCCAAAACAAAGAAGAAGAAGAAGAGATGTTATACACAGCCTTTTATGTACCTTGAAAGTATTTTTTCAACATTTCTTTACACCAATCGACACTAGCGTTCTTTTGAGTGTTTGTCCGATTATGCGGGATCCAACACAAACAAATCTTCTTTGTGGCCAAATAGTAATGTAATATCTTAATGATGCTTGTCATTCTAATGCCAAAAGATGCCTCAATCTCACGGTATGTCACATCACGAGCTTGCTTTATCAGTTAATGCACAGCATCGATATTTTCTGGTACAACAACCGATTTTGGACGGCCTTCATGAAATTCGTTCTGGAGCGAACGTCAACCATGATTGATTTGTTATACCAGTTTTTTACAGTGCTGTAGGATGGTGCTTTATCGTTGTATAAAGAATTAAATTCATCGAAGCAATCTTGCCTTGTTAATTTACTTCGAAAGTTATTAAAAATAATCGCACAAAAATGTTTCCGAATTAATTCCATATTTTGCCTGAGATGAATTTTTCAATTTACTGTAAACAACACAAATCAAGCTAAAATGACAAAGAGTTCTACAAAAATTATAGTTAAGAATATTAAATTATCGTTTGCAAACGTCAGAAGATTCCTATCGACAATACTTGCCAAGGCCAAAATTATAAATAGCCACCCTCGTATAGTATATATAAAAAAAAAATGCATATCCTTGTTTAAAATTACAAATTGGTTTTATTTTTAAAACTAATACTTTAATCTGAATTCTGCAATTTATCTTATGATTTACTATTTGTTTTCTTGCATTCTTTGAGTGTCAGTGACGCCCGAACCAGTATGGCAGGTATGGCAGCTATCATACCAACTTTTTCTCAAATTATATATATTGATTTTTTTTTTTTTTTTTTTTAGAAATAGGGTGATGTTTAGCTTTAATAAATATACATTTCAATTGAAATTATATGTTTTTGGTTGAAACACATTTCCTTAGTTTTATCAGAATACCAATAATAGGAGTATAAGCTTGGGTGTGACTGCAAGAAATATCACTTCTGCGGAGAGCGAGTTTAGCTTTGGAAACCAACAAAACAAAAAGATCCCCTGCACTATTTCCTTTCGTCATTAACGAGACTGGGGAGTGGCGACACATTACAACCTTTTCTTTGTCATCCTATCGTATGTTTAGAAAGGGAATGTGGTTATTTTGAGCAGTGGCGAGGCGAGACTTTTCGTAGTGGTCATCGGTAAATCTTTTCCTCTCCCCCCCCCCCCCCCTATTACCCTGTTCTCAATCGTTATTACATGCATTTGCATACAATAGTGATAGACAAATGTTCTCAAATTTTACATGCATTAAGGATGTGGCACAAAACTTCTTGTTAAGCTAAAACACATTTTTCAAAATAAGCCCGGCTGACATTTTAAATTTCATTCACTTCAATATTTTGCATTTCGCGCTTTTTACTAGTAATCTTCCTTTTACTGATAACTAACCAACTTTGTTGCATAATTTCGCCACCAATGACTGAAATTAGTGCTTATTTCTGTAGCTAAATGTAAGTAATTTTCAGTAGGATGTTATGAATAAAAATAAAGACATTTAAATGAAAATAATGATACAAAAGATTAATGGCATAAAAAATGTATTTATCAAACAAAAACTTATAATAATAAAATACCCATAGTAAAACAATGTAAATTAAATATTATAATTTATAAAAATTGTATGAGCATTTTTATTTATAATATTTTATATTTGGAGAGTGATTTAAAAACAATAAGTAAATGATTAAAATAACCAATCAATATTTTGACACATATACATTGGATCTGCCAATCCGACCCCTATATTTTCCTATTGTAAAGTTTGAAATTAAACACTTATTTATAAATATACTCAAGTCTTCGGGTCTTTGTTGCAAACTTTTCTACAACTTAGTTATAAAAATTGCCACTTTTTCGAAGTGTCACCAACATATCTTTTTCAATCGACAAAAGAGAAAGTTCGCTCAAACGATCTTGATTTTGAGTAGAGCGAGTTTTTCGTGATTCTGTCCCATTGGGAATCGGCGAAAATTACGATAAAGAACCACGAACATAAAGGAACAAATATTAATTGACTAGTTTTTTATGCATTAAGTAATTATTTATAAAGATGAAAAATAATCACTGCTTGTTAAAATCTATAAAATAATAACACATTTTAATAAATTAAATTCTGATACATAATGAAAGATAATTATAATGAATAATAAAACATAATTACAATAAATAAAGAAAACTTGAACAATAATAATGTTTTTATTGTAATTTATTACAAGTCCTTACCCCCTCCCCCATCTCCGTTTTTGATCCATACATACTAAATGCATTTACATACAATCATGATAAACAAATATACCCAAATTTAGTTGCCGTTCACGACGGGATATGTAACCCTTCATTTTCAGCTTCTCAAAATAAAAGTTTAAAACGTAAAGACAAATTTTAATCCAGACCCAATTCATTCGATTGGAGAGTATGAAGTGTGGATTGAAATCGTATCGCAAGCCTATATTATCAATGAAATTAAAAAAGTCACACAAGTACATAAAAACTTAAATGCAAACATTCAAACAAAGGTGCCCATGAGAAGAATTTATAAAATTAAAAAAAAAAATTATTAATTATATTCTCCCCGTCAAGTTCAAAATCAAATTTGAGGAATCAAAGTAAATTTAAACTAATTTGAAAGGTTCACTGGCAGGAGACATAATAAACGTTCTAAAAAATGCGCCAAACCGATGTCCCGGTTAATCTAAATAACAGTTTCAGATTTCTAATATTTTTAATTATTAAAATACTTTCATCCGTATATTACCCAATCATATGTCACTTAGTAGTCATCTAAATTGTATATGGAAGAAATAGATTACAATGGAAGTAATACATAGTATTAAAAATAAAAAAATGAAAGAACACTTTAAAATCTTTTATCGCCGATTTAGAGATATCACGCCAAATTTCAGGAAAACATCTACAAGAACTATCGAAACCCTAAACATATTCGGTATAATCTTCGATGACCTGGGAGCCCTGTCGACGAATAAAATTCTCTGATTGATGCCTTCACAAACAGATTGAAACTATAGAGAAGACGGATTCGGAAAGGATAACCGAATCTCATACAGGGTAGAACGAACGAAATTTCCTTTAATGGATTTTTTATCACTTTCTTGTGTAACTTATTAGGAAAAAAATGTTTTTTTTTAAAGAAATACTGCCCAGAATAGTTAAGAATATTGTTTTTAAATTGAAAAAAAAAAAAAAAAATTAAATTTTGTTTGCGTCAATTGTTAATTTTTTACATGAGATTTATGCACTCATCGCCGAATCCAACGATGACCGGGCCGCTCGCCACTGATTTTGAGGGATGCCGCGAAGAAGCCGCCTCTGGACTCGATTCAATGGGAAACTTTTTTATAGGTTGCGGGAAATATTTGAAAGAGAGAGGGAAAAAAACCTGTGGAAATGTCCATTGCTCTTCGGCTGGTTGACATTACTGTTTTAACTAGACTCACCTTGACAATCAACATAAATGATTGGTATCAAGTCTTGGCGCTCTTCAATCCCTCTATCTTTTCAGAGTAAATACGACAGCGATTGTGATAGATAGTCTCAAACTGGATTGCCTGATGAGAGTTTTCCAAATTTTCTCTCTTATGAGATGCAAACGTGAATCAATACTAAATAGTCCTCATAGAAATTTTAGCACTAATCAATATCCCATACAACCAACCAATCTGAATCTAATATGATTGTTCCAATGGAATTTGAAATTAAATTAAATTTATTTTAATAATCATGCACATATCTCGATATGTAGACAATAGACATGAGTGGTGATAAAAAAACGAATATGAATATTTTTTTAAATTTTAAGACTAAGAGGCTAAAATTGTGAGTTCAACAGAATTAATGATGAGATAATCTGTCATTTAATTCATTTTCTAAACCCACCGGTAATTTAATTTTTTTTTAAAGAATTATATGTGAATCATTTAACCCTTTCTGTTGAAATGAATATTACCTTGTGTGTAAAGTATAAACAATAATTCGTCTAAAATATTGTACGACAATCTTTAGTGCAACATTGTTGTTATACAGTTCAGTTTTTCAAAGACTATTTCTTTTAATATTTCACGACGTGTTTTTACATTTAGTTAAACTGCAAATGAAATTGCACTAACTTAAAATAGAATGACCTACTTGTAAGTACTTGAAAAGCAATGTGAAACACAGTTACATATGGTATACTACGTTGCTTTTTACTTTTCTTTTAAACTTAGTAACAGCAAAAAGTATAGGCATTAATTCCGTCCTTGAAACGTTTTCTAGACTAAATGTAACATAACCTAATTGAGTTAGTTATCAACGATCTTTTTACTTCCTCTCAATTTTGAAATGCTAGGTACTAAAAATATTAATTCATTCAATCATAATGTTCATTTAATTTCGGTAGGATACAACAAGAAAATTATACAAGCTTATTTTATGCAAATTGTGTGCACAGCTTTTGGTATGAAATTATTCATGGTATTTCTTAACAAGTTTCTTTGTATGAAATTGTTGAACTATATTTATAATTCATACAAAGCTTTGCTTTTTAGTCTATAAACATCATATTTTTTTTGTTAACCGAGAAAATGATTAGCAGCCAAAAAGAACTAAACTAATAGAAAAGGATGAAAGGGAAATTGGAGACGATTTTGTCGTTGAAGATTACAAAGACTTCCTTTAAGAGTAGACACCCTGACCCTTTCTGCCTGATTAATTAAATCTATAGGGAAGCAGCGGCGACTCGTGCATTACAGCCAATGCAGCCGGGCTGTATCTAAATTTATTAACTCAAAACTAAAATTGTATATTTTACAATTTTCTAAAATGAAGATCCAATTGAAATGTAATTGAATCCAGTAAAAAAAAATCGAATCAACAGCAAACTTCTTGGCTCAATAATCAATTCATGAGGGTGAAAAAAACCTTTTCCAATTAAGGTGATCATCCTCCGGACGGCAGCCATATGTTCCTGAATTGTGTTTCGGCTGTGACATTGCCATGGTAACCAAAAGAATCCAATAGAGCCTTTCCTCCACGTAATGCATAGCGTGGCAGCCAGATCAGCGATTATCCGAATTCGACTGCCCTTGAGAATTTCTGCTCTAAAATAATCTCTAGATGTAATTTTTGCAAGATAATGGTACCATCTGAAGGCTATATAGTTATTTTATTAGTGTGAAGTACTATTTTGTTCTGAAAACAAATTTGAATATTTTAAACTCATTATCTAAAGAATCATGCTTTTGGCACGTGAAACTTCATTTTAACAGTGATAACTGAAGTTTGATATAATCTTTTTGAAAAATAATTTGAGAATTCAAATCTGCATGAACTATTCGATGTTTTGAACCTCAGTGAAATTAATTGGAAAATAAAATAAATTTTTCTAGATTTTTAAATGCAAAAGTTTTTAGAAAAATCGCGATTTTTTTTCTACTTTCAATGTTAAAAAAATTCTATTACAAAATCATATATTCTAGAAATTGGATGGAGGTTCATAACATTAAGAATGATATTATGAACGATTTCCAACCACAATTCCTTTTCTCGGCTCTAAAAAAAAACTGTAAAGAAACTGAAAACTTAACCGTAAAGAAAAAAAAACTGTTCGAAAGTATGTTAATTATAAAGAGTTAATTGTTTATTAATTTTTGAGTAAAATTAAAAAAAAAATTATTTTAAACATCTTTACTAATTATGTACTTTTAAGTGCAAAAAAATCCGATTTTTAAAATCATAATTTAAAAGAAATTGGTGTCAAGTGTGATTGTACATGGTTGTGAAAGTGTGTGTGTGTTTGGGTTGGGGTGGGGGGTGATGTTGGTAAGTCGTATGTTTCCGACTGCTCTAACATTTTTGACCACAGGCCGCCACTGTTGGGAAGAACAAATGCTTTGACTAAAAAATATTAGGCTTGTTTAAAATCTCCATATTTGGACTATTCCAGATGAAAAAATTTTAAAATTTAAAAATAGGGAGTGGGGAGGGGGTTAACTAGTCTTATACCACCATACCACTAAAATATAAGTTCCCGCGCCATTGTTGAGTGTTGCAGAGCCGGCGCTAGCAGTTTCGCTGCCCCGGGTAAAAAGGTAAAATGCAGCCCCTTTAATAAAAAAAAAATAAAAAATTGGTATTTGATCTGCCCATACAAATTTCTTGATTTATGATTCTGGCACTAAATTAAAATTAAGGTTGTACAGAAAAAAAGAAAAGACACAAATCTAGTACATAATTATAAATAGCATGTATTAAAAAGATAGTAAAACAAGTTACAGAACCGCTAAAAATAAAAACCTAATTATTTAAAATACAGTTAAATTTAAAAAAGTCTCTCTCTCTCCCCCCCCCCCCCCTCACGTTTAATTCTTAGAATGTTTTGATAATTTTTTTTGACATTAATATCTTCATCTAGTTTATGTTCAATGGCTAAGGTTGTCAAGCCATTTAGCCGATCCTCGGTAGTTGTATAGCGTAAATTTTTTTTAATTAACTTTAATTTGGAGAAACTTCTTTCTCCACTTGCCACACTTATTGGGAGAGTAAGTGAAATTCTTAAATTTATACCGAGATTTGGAGCAAAATCCAGCTTTGAAATAAATTTAAAATCTCGATTGGACTTTCTTTTTTATTTAATAAAGCCAAAACTGATTCGATCTCGTCTGTCTTGTCCAGCGCGTTTATATCTGATGAATTCCATCAGTTAACATTACTTTTATATCTTTACAATAGTTTAATAAGTCGTTTTGAGGGGTATTTTTAAATAAAAAATATTGTTTAAAAACTGGAAATAGTTGCTGTGGGTACTGATCAAATCAAACTCAGATTCAAGTGCATTGATAGAATGGTCTAATGTGAAAAAATAAAACTCTGCCTTATATTTTAAAGTAGGATCTTCTATCCGATCATCTCGTGCCTCATAGTCAAAAATTAAGTTTATTTTTTTTATTTTTTTATTTTTTTATTTTTTTAGTAAACAATTTACCCTAAACAAATTTAACAAAATCTTGCCTTGAAATAAGTAAATAAAGGCTCAAAAAACAAAAGATTTTTTTAATATTTCTGGAAAGATGCTCCCCTACGAGGGTTAATTTTTATCCGTGACATTTATTTATAGACGGTACCTTATCGGTTCTTATTTACCTTTGGATTTGGTATATCATGAAAAATGTGATTTCGTGGTGTCTGGAAATCTCCCTCTCCCCCATCGAAAGTTTATTATGCGTCGCCCCTGTGATAAAAAAGGAAAAGTTATCGTCTATAATCTTTGATGAATTTTGCGATTCTGCGATGCAGTTGTGGTCTATTTTTAATAAGATTTTTTTTCTTTAGAAAATTATGAAATGTTTTTTTACGCTATATTTTACATTAGAAAAACACATTTTTACAGATGTTTGGAGTGGAGGCGAAAATATACCTTTGTCCCCGCTGTTGATGGAGCACGGACTATCCTGGTCAGTATAACTTCAGAAAGAATTAGCCTACGATATTTAAGTTTTGTATATGCTAGTGGCTATGGCAATGGCGAATATAGGTTACAATTTCGGGAGGGGCCGGTACGAACAAACTTACCGTTATTTGCACTTGTTTTTTTATTTTTTAAGTGAGATCTCACTCAATGATTAAGGATGGTTTTCAAGGGGTTTTAAAAGAAATATTGGGAAAAAACATAGTTATTATTTTTTTAATATATTTTCAGTTTACTTTTATAACTGAAGTGAACTAAAGCTTTATTCTATGATAGCAGATTATTTTATAAAACGCTTAATTGCATTCTCGTTAATATTATTTTCCTCACTCCCCCATCTTTTTCCCCTATATAACTTTTTTTTTAATAAAAACCTCATCTGTTCATTAATTAGTCTTTAAGGTCATTATCTCTACTATTAGTTCCTTATCTTCAGGAGTGATCGAAAATTTTCGTCCCTTTTAACAAATTACTGAAAACCTGTTACTAATTTCCTTGTTTCTTGGTGAACTCCTTTGAATATACTTTTGGAGTGCGAAAATATCCCGCAATATTTACAAAAAGATCGGGATTTTCCTTCAGAATAAGCTAACCACTCAAATTTATCTAGCCATTTAATTTGAAAAGTTGTAATATGGTTTGAGCTAAAACTACTACACTGGTCTGCAAAATTTAAAGATATTTCAGTTTTTCTCTAATAACTTCTCAGTGGAACAGCATAGACACATGAAATTCACATCAAAGTGTCATCTTTATGTAACAAAACGATAAGTAAAACAACTCAGTCGTAAATTGAAATGCAAAGTGCACAGTGGGGACACATGCAAAAGCATGAAGTACCATTAGAGAGCAGTTGCAAAAAGACATTCACATTAAAAATCTCACAACTCATGGAGTTGACTTTTAGTGTGAGATATGATCTCCCCTGTCATCAGTGTTTACTTGGCTTTGTATTCTCACACTTAACATGAGTTTCTTGATGAATTCTAGTGACTAAATTGCTCAGTCAGATTACTTACCTAAAACTTACTCACCTATTTGTTGTACTATTATTTTTATTTATTTTCTAGTTGTAGTAGATACTCGACGAATATTACATGTTTATTAAAAATAAAATTGTCATACAAGTAGTCTTCACAAGTAGAAGTGTGTATTCTGCCACCGGCCCGAAATTAAATTCGCATCATATGATGACAGTAGATAGAAAGTGGGGCTCCGGGACCATGGAGCGACCGAGCGACGGGATGAGGGATGATGACGTCACCGGAAGGGGCTTGTGACCGGATATGATGTCACAGGAAGTGACATCACCGAAAGTCATGTGGTCGGAAGTGGAATTGAGTTGTTCCCCTCCTACTGCTGTTTTAGTTTTAGTTTCGTTATAAGCAGTTTGTGTATGACGTTACAGTGGGAATGACGTCATAATGTGTTTTATATCAAAGTTTTGAGCGGTGGCAACACTTTTTAGTTTTTCTTTCCAGTTAAATGGGATTGAGTTGTTCTAGGGCTGCTTGTAAACGAATAAGTTAGAGTGTTAGGCTTTTATTGCGTGACGTCATAGTGGATATGACGTCATAATTTGTTTTATATCAAAGTTTTGAGCGGTGGCAACACTTTTTAGTTTATCTTTCAGATGGAGTTGAGTTGTTCTAGGGCTGCTTCTAAACAAATAAGTTAGAGTTATAGGTATTTTACTAGTGACGTCACAGCGGGTATGACGTCATGACTTGCTTTATGTTAGAGATCGGCAAATTACTTGCTTGCGATTGGTCGAATTTAAACATGACTAAATGGACGCTTGTGATTGGTAAGTTTTAAACATGTGACCAAAAGCTAACTCCTGATTGACTGTTTGATTTTCTAGCGAGTTACTTACATATCCTTTAGCCAAGTTAAAATACCTGCAACAAAGTTACACAAATAAAAAAAAAATTTAAATTTGAAAAGTTAATAAAAGGAAGGCCATTTGCTAAGGGTCTAAAGAACCCTAACCCCGAGCTACACTTGACATTTCAATATTTTACCAAACAATTGTTAAAATATCGACTATCGGACGTTGCCTTCATGATAACTCATCTACCCACCCCCCTTCCCTAACTAATTTTCAATAAGTTAAGACTTTAGAATTACAATTAATAAATTTTGAAAAATTAATTATTAAAGGTGAGGACCCACCTCCAGCCCGATACCTCTTTTAAGAAGAATTGGTACCGCCTCACTCCACCCTAACAAACAAACAAAAAAAATCTTATTCCAAAGAACGTATATTTCTTTGAAACTTGAGGTCACTAATCAACCATCCGATGATATCCAAAAATAAATATATCTATAGTGTAACATATCAAGTTGAAGTTACGTGGAATACTATTGGAATTAGAATTAGAAATTCAATCAATCAATTTATTCATGGGATATTGACCATCACGTGAATATCTCCCCGCAACATTGGTTGCTCTTATCGGTTTATGATTACGCAAGTTTCGTGATCTTAACGTATGTCAAAATTAATTCCGTCCTATAAGAATAGAGCATTTTGAAAATATTCAACCTGATAATTTGTAATAAAATAAAACTAGTAATAATCAAACAAAGGCAAGGCATTTTACCATAATAACAAATGTAAAACTGTAAGTTATGGTATTTGAGATATAGAAATACGAATATATCCTGTAAAATTATCTTGAAAAATAATTCTGAAAATGTCACAGTATCGTAAATCAATTAATCGATTTGCGGATTACGAGCTACAAAAGTTATACTAGATTAAGTAAAATACTGCTATTAGATTCATTTTGTATAATGAATTGGATAAATTTAAACTGACAGTTTTATTTCCTTCCTTTAATGAGAGAAGAATATTGTGAAAATTAATCGTGAAAACCTCATTGTTTTGAGCATTATTTTTTCATTCATTTTAGAAAAAAGTCGTTAGTTAAAATGATACGTAAAATGATGATATATATTATGTTGTCTGCGTGAGGAGACAAGCTCAGATCAGGTGTCAGGTCACTAGCTGTGCCGAGTTCAGTTGAATTGGCGCCTCCACTCCGTCTAATGTGTTACAGATTAACATAATGTTTTGTTAGTATGTGTTTTACTTTATTGTTGTGAGTAAAAATGGCTCAGTCTAAATTAGTGAAGACAAGACAAATGTCGGAATGTCCTATTTTTGGGAAATGTAGTGATTTGCTCGATGTTGAACTGCCTACTTACGAATCTGTTATGAAGTGCTACTGTTATATCAGACAAAACCTCAAAAATGCTTCAGAGAAGGATCCTACAGTAAGTGAAATATGTGACACTTTAGTTCCCAAAATAGAGCAAATATGGTCGAGAGCTTCTATTCCCGTTGTTTCCAGTCAAAGAATTTTACTAATGATAAGAGCGTATCATGCTAAATACAGAAATTTATTAAAGTCTAAAAGCAGAAAAGGGTCAGAAAAGTTTGACTGCAACCTCTCAAAATTTAAAGGCGAGGCCGAACGTTTATTTGATATTGCTGCCTGTAAGTGTGTAAACTTTAATACTTGTACTTGTGTAAAAGGAAGAAAAGTACCAGTTATGGAACAAAAGTTTCTAAATGATCAACGTTCTGCTAGGAAAATGGTGATAGGTAATGTTGATATAGCTACCACAAGCGCTTTGAGGAAAAAAGAAGCAAGAAAAATTAAAGAACTACAGAGAATAGTCAAGTTTAATAAAGAACGGACAAAAAATACTAGTGTATCAGAAACGGTTATTGGTTCCAATGACAGCGCTGAAGAACAGCAGTGTTCGATACCAGAAGATGCAAACCAACCAGGTCCTTCAAATATACAAGAAGAGATACATCTACCAGGCCCTTCAAAACTGAAAGAAGAGAAAATCACTCAAATGCGCATTAAATTGCCATCTGTAGCTTCCATTGCTGACCGTATCGGAATATCAGATAGAGCTGCTGCAGCTATAGCTAGTGCTGCTTTACAGGACTTTGGTGTAATAACAGAAGAAGACTAAACCAACGTTATAGACAGGATGAAAATTAGACGAGCAAGATCAACCAATCGAAGAGATCTCATTAATGACAATCGTTATAACCATATAACTGAAAATAGAGGATTGTTTTTTGATGGAAGAAAGGACAAAACAATTATTCAAGAAAAGAAAGGAAGTAAGTTTTACAAAAAAGTGATTTCAGAAGAGCACGTTTCACTAATAGAGGAACCAAGCTCAAAGTTTTTAGGCCACGTAACACCTAAATCTGGCACCGGAAAAGACATAGCAGACAGTATACAGGAGTTTCTTGAAGATAGAGAACACAACAAACAACTTTTAAACTTTACTGCTATTGGGTGCGATAGAACCGTTGTAAACACTGGACATAATAATGGTGTGATTTCTTTGATGGAAAAGGAAATAGGAAGACCGTTACAATGGTTAATTTGTTTGTTCCATGGAAATGAGCTACCATTGCGACATCTTTTTTGTCATTTAGATGGTAAAACAAAGGGACCCAATGACTTTAAAGGTGAAATAGGTCAGCAGCTAGAAAACTGTGCTAATCTTCCTGTGGTTACTTTCTTGCCAATTGAAAATAACCTTCCTCTTTTGGAGGACAAAAATGATTTAAGTACAGATCAGAAATATTTATTGGATATGTGTATTGCTGTATCAAGTGGATATTGCTCCCTAGATTTATCTTTACGAAATCCCGGGAAACTTGCTCACTCCAGGTGGTTGACACTAGCCAACCGCGTGCTTAGATTGTATGTGGCAACTGAAAATCCAACTCAAAATCTTGAGACTCTGGCTGAGTACATTGTGAAAGTGTATGTGCCTGTGTGGTTTAATATTAAGTTAAAACCTTCATGCACTTATGGTTCCAAACATCTGTTTAACCTTATCTCATATTCACGCTATCTCTCTGACGATCTCAAGAAAGTTATAGATCCTGTTATTCAAAGAAATGGGTATTTTGCGGCTCCAGAAAATCTCCTTTTGTCCATGCTATGTGATGAACGCAAAATTCAAAGAGAACTTGGTTTACGACGTGTTTTAAAAGCAAGAACAGAAAGTAGAGGTGGAGTCAGGAAGTTTAAAGTTCCAAAGATAAACTTCGATGCAAAGGATTACATCGACATGATCTCATGGCCTGAAAATGACGTAACTGAACCTCCCATGTTAAAACATGTTTCCAGTGACTCTCTCAAAGACTTTATACGGAAGGCATCTGAAGATGAACCAAATAGTAAAGTAGACCCGGTTATCGACTTTCCCCGGCTTCCTTGTCATACGCAAGCAGTGGAAAGAACTGTGAAACTGGTGACCGAATCGGCTCAAAATGTCTGTGGTTCAACCGCAAGAGAAGGATATATAAGAGCAAAAATTTACTCACATAGGAATATGCCAACATTTAATACAAAAAAAAACAGTTTAGTGTAGCAATGAAGTAGAAGCAAACATTTTGCAGATTTAACATTTGTAATCATTTAGGATACAGAAGTAAGAAATACAAAATTTTACATTACAATATATTTTATTATTATTATTATATTTTGTAATTCATAATTTTTTCCAACTCTAATGCTTATATATGTATTTAAAACCATCTTTTGTAACATTATATATACGAGAAATTCATAAAAAATAATTTAACAAACTTGATAATTTTTGATTTTTTTATAAACTTTAAGCTCTTTGCGGCACCTCAAGATGTTGTAGTATTGCAACCAAATTTCCTCCCCCTCTTTTTGAACTTAAAATGCAACTTTTCCCCACTATTACTAAGCTAAAATTAAAAAAAAAAAATGTTAAGGCCCTTTTCGTTCCACCCTACTAGGCATGTTTCAACACTCTTCTTCAACGCGTTTGCGAGTTGAGTTTGTAGTGTAACGATCTAACAAATATTTTTAATACATAATCAATAAATATCTCTATACATCACTTTTTAGTTTCGATTTATCTTTAAGGCGGAGTTGAGTTGTTCTAGGGCTGCTTCCAAGTGAATAATTTAGAGTTATAGGTATTTTTGACTAGTGACGTCACAGCGGGTATGACGTCATGACTTGCTTTATGTGAGAGATCGACAAAATGCTTGCTTACGATTAGTCGATTTTAAACACGTTACTAAATGGACGCTTGTGATTGGCTACACAGTTTAGTAAGATAGTTTTCTACTAAGTTTAGGGTAGTGGCACCATCTAGGAGTGAATTTAAGAGATATTTGCATTAAATTTCTAAGATCAGAGATATATGCAAATAAAAAAAAAAATCTTAACACGACTTTTAAGTTTAATAAAAGTGAAGGCCATTTGCTAAGGGTCTAAAGAACCCTAATCCCGAGCTACACGTGACATTTCAATATTTTACCAAACAATTGTTAAAATATCGACTATCGGACGTTGCCTTCATGGGAACTCATCTACCCACCCCCCTTCCCTAACCAATTTTGAATAAGTTAATTTGAAAGACTTTAGAAAATGTTAATTATTTTCAAGCTAAATTTTAAAAGTGAGGACCCACCTCCGGCCCGATACCACTTTTAGGAAGAATTGGTACCGCCTCACTCCTCCCTATAAAAAGAAAAAAAACTTATTCTGAAGAACGTATATTTCTTTGAAATATGAGGTCACTAACCAACCATCCAATACTGAATTTCATGAAAATTTTAGTCTGTCTAAACATTTTTTCATGAAAATTTTAGTTTTGAAAATAATTATTTAAACACTAATGTAAAAAAAAAAAAAAAAAAAAAAAAAAAAAAAATTTAATAAAAATTTTTACTAATATCTACTTGTATGTAAATTTTTTCCGAAAAAACTTAATGAATTTCACGAAAATTTTAAAGTACCCTTAACAGTTTTCATGAAAATTGTAATTTTGATACAAACAAATTTAACTTTAGTGTTACAGTTTACTCTTCTAACAAATGTGCAGAAATATCTTAATTTTTTTAACTAGCATATCTTTCTTTATGATGTTATTACCAATGACTCCCAACGGCTTCCAATTGGCTCTCAATGGCTCCCAATACCTGTTAAATGCTTCCTAACTGCTCCCAATACATGTTAAATGCTCTCAATACCTATTAAATGCTCCCTAAATGCTCCCAATACCTGCTAAAAGCTCCCTAAATGCTCCCAATACCTGTTAAATGCTCCCTAACTGCTCCCAATACCCGTTAAATGCTCCCTAAATGCTCCCAATATCTGCTAAATGCTCCCTAAATGCTCCCAATACCTGTTAAATGCTCCCTAACTGCTCCCAATACATGTTAAATGCTCCCTAACTGCTCCCCATACCCATTAAATGCTCCCTAACTGCTCCCAATACCTGTTAAATGCTCCCTAACTGCTCCCAATACCCGCTAAATGCTCCCTAACTGCTCCCAATACCTGTTAAATGCTTCCTAATTGCTCCCAATACCTGTTAAATGCTTCCTAATTGCTCCCAATACCTGTTAAATGCTTCCTAATTGCTCCCAATACCTGTTAAATGCTCCCTAATTGCTCCCAATACATGTTAAATGCTCTCAATACCTGTTAGAAATTAATCTGTCTATGTTAGTTATATTAATCAAGATAGTTTTTACTGTACAATGGTACTTACTTAAGTTGACGAATGGCAACAAGAACTAGCTGCTATTGCTGAATAGAGATGTGATAACTGATTTTGGAAACTCTAATGCCTAAATAAGGGAGAAAAAGTAACATACTTGATCATCTTACAACTAAGAATTCAAAAGTGAACGTGAAAATTTACTTTACGAATAAAAATCATGTCTTTAAAATGTGTACGAATATCACTAAATAAGAGAAAAAAGTAACATACTTAAACTCTTTACGGCAAATAAGTTTAACATTAACGTAAAAAATTTACTTTACACATAAAAATCACTTTAAAATGTGTAAAAATATCGCTAAATAAGTGAAAAAAAGTAACTTACTTAAAATTTCTAAAATAAATATTTAGCCTTTACGCGAAAATTCCCATCATATATAAACATCACGACTTTAAAATATGACATACAAGGGAAAAATAACGTGCTTAAACTTTCTACGACAAATAACTTTAACATTAACGTAAAATTTTACTTTACACATAAAAATCCCGACTTTAAAATATGTAGAAATATCGTTAAATAAAAGAAAAAAGTAACATACTTAAACTTTCTACGACAAATAACTTTAACACTAACACAAAAATTTACTTTACACATAAAAATCACGAATTTAAATTTGAAATGTAGGAGGAAAGTATAACATACCTATAATTTCTACGACAAATAATTCAAACATTGCCGTTCATGTCTTTAAAATGTATAATGACAACTCTAACTTTTAGAAAAAAGAAACACTAAAAATTTACAAGGCAAAGAATTTAAAATTGAACATTAAAATTAACTTTACATGTACAATCATACTCTTACATCAACGATAAATAAGATAAAAAAGACACTCTAAATTTATAAGGCAAAGAATTTAAATAATACGCGAAAATTTACCTCACATATCAAAATTATGTCTTTCAAATGTGTAAGAATAACTCTAAATTAGAGAAAAAGAAATATTAAAAATTTATAAGGTAAGGAATTGAAACAATACGCGAAAATTTATTTCACACATAACATTTTTATCTTTAAAATGTGTAAGAATAATGCTAAATTAGAGAAGAAAAAAAATAACATACTTAAACTTTCTTCGACAACAATTTAAACAATACGCGAAAATTTCATACACAATTATTTTCTTAGGTTAATGCTAAATAATGGGAAATTTAACAGAATAAAAATTTCAAAGATAAAGAATTTTAACCTTTACACGAAAATTTACTTCACATATAAATATCATGTCTTTAAACTTTAACGTGACAATTCACTTCTCATATACAATTAAACTCTTAGGTAAATTGAAAAAGTAACATACTCAAAAATTTCTAAGATAAACATTAAGATTGAATATTCATCTTACAAAATAAGCGTCTTGTAAAACACATTCCGTTTCAGTTTTCTGAAATTTATGTATAAGTTATTTAGAAATTATGGGTGGAAGTTAAAAATCTCTATATTAATGATATATTGTCAGCACCTCTCAAAAAAAAAAAAAAAAAAAATTATGTATAATTTAGTTTGTCCAGATGATGTTCAATTTTACGTAGTAACAAACTCTACATTTTTCAAATTTATGCTAGTTTTTCACAAGAAAAAAAAATATTCTTTAAGTTTGCCTAGCAAACTTTTTTCAGTATTTAAATTTTCTAAGTATATTCCATCACATGAGTAGTTAACTATTTCCACTAAGGAAAATATCTTATTATTTTAATTTGTTTGATTGATGTTAGATTTTTATGTTTCTGATTGGTGATTTGCATATACTCTTTTAAAAACTTTACACAATTTGTAACATATATGTTAGAAATAATAGTATATCGCATCTGAGATTGAAAAAATTTATAACTATTATCATGTAAAGAAGGTTAAATTTTAAAAACATGTCGTTGAATATGAGTGTTACCATGAAAAAAGTTAACTAAATTACTTGTGATTTCCTTTCAGAGTATAAAAAGTTATATAGTTTACATATAATTCGCAAGTTTCTTTCAATTTATCTTAAGATGTTTTAAAAGTCTTGCAGGCGATTTTCAAAACTTGAATGCATATCTACAATGTATTTAATATCTACAATTTATTTAATATTTTCCCCCAATTCACCTTTCTTAGATAAGTAAAATAACCTTAGTAAAATAAACCTTGTATTGCACCAGTTAATACGACACCTTAACGTATATTATTACAAAGTAAATTGTCTAAGTCTTTCTTGAAGTAACATAAATTTCCAACTTGCATTGATTTTCCGATTGAAAAGTAGAGGTGAAATTTTTTCTTTGGAGTATCTATAACTAGTATTTATTTTAAATCTCTTACTATTTTTCTTCTATGTAACAATTTTGTTAAGTTTTACTCGTATTGTAGCATATAATCTCACTGAGTTTGAACAATATTCAATGTTTTAGACAATAGAAAAGTTTTCAAGTAGAAATGATCTTAAATTCTCTAAGTGAATCATACTTTTTGGAAGAAAGTCCATGCGAATTCTACCTTCACTTACTAATGTGTCTTTGAAATCCACTTCATTCATTCCAAGTTTTCACAAACATTTCATTATAAAAAAGGCAAAGTAGGAAAACGATAATCTCAAAGACCTGCTGATACACCGCAGCATCACGCGCCGCTTGCGCGTCGATGCTGCTGTTCTTGCTGTACAAGTCATCCGACCTGTTTGAACAAGTTTTAGCGTGACTCATCCTCCGGTATAAAAATGCCGGCAAGTGGCGTATTACCTACCGCTAATCTGATTGGCTAATTACCGTCACATGCTTATCATTCCGTTTAAAGACGTGAATTTTACATGTAAAGTAAATTTTTAAGCTAACGCTTAAATTCTTTGCTATAGAAAGTTCAAGTACGTTATTTTTTTTTCTCTTATATGTTACATTTTAAACACATGATATGAAATTTTTACGTTATGTTTATCTTAGAAATTTTTGAGTATGTTACTTTTTCTTTTATTTAACATTAACCTAAGAGTTTAATTGTATATGAGAAGTGAATTGTCACGTTAAAGTTTAAAGACATGATATTTATATGTGAAGTAAATTTTCGTGTAAAGGTTAAAATTCTTTATCTTTGAAATTTTTATTCTGTTAAATTTCCCATTATTTAGCATTAACCTAAGAAAATAATTGTGTATGAAATTTTCGCGTATTGTTTAAATTGTTGTCGAAGAAAGTTTAAGTATGTTATTTTTTTTCTTCTCTAATTTAGCATTATTCTTACACATTTTATAGATAAAAATGTTATGTGTGAAATAAATGTTCGCGTATTGTTTCAATTCCTTACCTTATAAATTTTTAATATTTCTTTTTTTTTCTAATTTAGAGTTATTCTTACACATTTGAAAGACATAATTTTGATATGTGAGGTAAATTTTCGCGTATTATTTAAATTCTTTGCCTTATAAATTTAGAGTTTCTTTTTTATCTTATTTATCGTTGATATAAGAGTATGATAGTACATGTAAAGTTAATTTTAATGTTTAATTTTAAATTCTTAATTGTCTTGTAAATTTTTAGTGTTTCTTTTTTCTAAAAGTTAGTGTTGTTATTATACATTTTAAAGACATGAACGGCAATGTTTGAATTATTTGTCGTAGAAATTATAGGTATGTTATACTGCTCTCTAATGGTACTTCATGCTTTTGCATGTGTCCCCACTGTGCACTTTGCATTTCAATTTACGACTGAGTTGTTTTACTTATCGTCATGTTACATAAAGATGCTTATATAATGTGAATTTCATGTATCTATGCTGCTCCAGTGAGAAGTTATTAGGGAAAAACTGAAATATCCATTAATTTTGTAGACTAGTGTAGAAGAAGAAAGAAATTTGTAAAAAGGTTCCATGCATTTTTTACGAGTTAAATTTTTCTTTATTTCTTTTTCTTTATTTCAAATTTTTTCTTTATTTGTTTAAATCCTCCGCAACTGATGCTGGATCAACGGTACTAGAATTTGCGATGTCAAAAGAAACATTGCTACTGACACAGCCAACTTCAGCGCTGCTTATTTACACAATGTTTTTTTACAAAACAGTTTTGAATAGAATTTTTATCGCTTCATTATGAATACCATTAAATTAATAAAGCAAATTAAGATTCCACAACAGCATAATGCAGAGTATTGCAGATACACACCTATTTAAAAAGCACACTACTGAATAAACAGAGCAAACAGATAAAATGCCAAAGCCACATCTGCATTATACATATTTTAATTTCACAGTACTTATTCTGGTGCCATCAACTTTTTTTATTTTTGGGAAGCTAAGAGAATGGAAATTATTTGCAAAATAACTATTTATTACTTTAATTTTTTGTTCCTGATTTCGGCGGGAGCCAGGGCCCGCTGGGCCCCTCCCATATATACGCCCTTGGGCTATGGAACCTGTCATTAAGGTTTTCGTCAAAATAGCGCATGCGCAAAGGTAGCTGCCATTAAATTTGTTTTGTTTCTAGCATCAAAATTCCTCCCCCCCCCCCCCCCAAAAAAAAAGAAGCTCGGTGATATCCCACTTCCAAAATTCACGTAGAAATCCTATAAAGGCGTAAGAAGTTGAGACGCGAATGTCTTTAACACAGAGCTCTTTTCCCTTGAGCATCACCTATCAACGGCTTTTTCACACCTGTTTCACTTACTTACAAGATGTAATAGTTATCGAAAAGCATACAGTCAACAGTAAATTACATCTACCTCAAATTTAAATGCCATGATTGTATTGTAATTGAATGGTGTTTTATGTTTCTGACTACTACTTTTTTTTATTATTATTATTTATAAGTGACAGTGTATATTGGAACCATTACTTTTGGCAAAAGGAATGACGTCAAATATATAATTATATAATATATTTACTTAACAATAAGATTCACTATGACCGTAGCCTTAAAATTGACAGTTTTATAATTCCGTAACTTCGTAACTTGCTGTCTGCAATTCCCTTACCTTTTCAGTGAATTTCTCTTTCACATTTTCGATCAGCTTTTCAGATCAGTAAAAGAAATTAATTCGCATCAAAGTTTTATATCCCTCTATTACTTTCAATTGTTGTAATCAAAAATATCGCATTAGATTTCGTTTTGTTTGATCTTGTCATTCACATATAAACCATTAAAATGCAGTTTAGAATTTCAAAGTGTTTAAGTCTTAGTTTATTCATTTGTATTTATATTATAACGATTGGTAAGTTCTATTTTGCCTCTGTTCGTTTTATATTTTTAATCTTTAATTCCAAACCTGTGACGTCGTTCCTAATCGATCGAATGTCTGACCTTTAATTTTTTTCATCTTTTGTTATACATATTCAATCTTTAGCGGGTAATTGAGATTATTTATCCTTATATAAGTTGAATTTAGTAAATATAACAGGAATTTTTTTCATGAAAATTTTAAACCATTGCATATATGTATTATTAAAGTTTTTGCTTAGATGCCAGTTGAAATATTTGTAAGAGAGTGTAAGGCTGCAAAACTAGTTTAAACCTTGTTTTTCTTTAATATAATTTCCTAGTGAAGTGTTAATTAATAGTTATGAATTTATTTTCTGATCAAATGAGTGTTTTAAAATTTTAATTTCACACATCACATAGCATCTTTTTTCTAATGAAGTTTACTTCTTTTCTGAACTTTTTAATTTTCAAAAGCCAGGGTGGTTGCAAGTGCACTTTTTGCATATACGTTGCAAGATTTAATGTTTGTATGAAGGGTTTCATTATTAATAATGTTACTATAACCTTCCTTTATGTTTGATCAAACCTTGACAGGGTCAGCACTCTGCAGTCTATCCTCAAAGTGAGAAAGACACAAAGGCTATTGTTATGCATAGTCTGCTATTGGTCTACCAGTCCTAGGCACCAACTTTTCACTTTTTCCACAGGGGAGAGACTCGGTGAATAAATTCCTATGGGGTAGCTGGGATTTGCCCAAGATTTCCGGACTCCACTCTTTTCATGATCGAACTACTGAATACATTGAACTTACCTCCATACCAATAAATTCTTCTCGAACTGTTTATGACTTATGTAGCAAAGTTATTTGTATATAATTAGTTCAGATACATTTTATGAAAAAAGTAAGAGCACTAACTAATTCATCATTGTAAAATTTATTTCACTATCTTACATAATTTTAAACGATATACTTTTATGATATTGCATTAAAATTCAAGCTGTTTTTAATTAATAGATAAAAAGCCTTTACCAGTAATCTTATCAATACAAAATTACTTATTCCAATTACAATATCATTTTTGCTCAATTTTATAAAAAATATGACAACTTGGGTGATCCTTATATGGGTCAAAAATGAAATTTCATCTGATTTTAGCTCTCACCACTCCTTTTTTTTATCCCTTTTGGACTATTTTGGCAGGATGCCAAATTTTATTCCGTTAAATTATTATTAGCCATACTACAATGACAGAGCGATCACAGAACCTGGAAATGGGAAAGTTTTCTGATACCGGAAAAAAATCGGGGAAATGTCAGGGAATTATTTAAAATTTCACAAAAATCGGGGACATTTTCTTTTTCAGAAGCTACATTTCCCTGCATATCTGTATTTTGGTGTCATTTACCCTGAGAATTGTGGTGGTAATCGTTAGAAGTTTAATGCTACAGAATAATTTAAGCTTTTCATTGCTGCCAAAATTATTTTTATTTTTTAAATTGCCTTATTATCTCTTTAGCATACATGTTCTACTTGATCAGGGTGTCTTCCCATGTGGAAAAGTTGGGGAAATTTGAAAAACAGTTTGCCATAAAGTCAGGGAATTTTTTCGAACTCTATCTGGGAACTTTTTTTCTGGAATTTTGTGGCCACCCTGAATGAGCCTGAAGTTGTTAAAAAGATGACAAAAATTTAAATTTTTCGAAAAAATAGAATTTCCTCCTTTGGATCTATTTTGACAGTGTACTAAATTTTATTATAATAAATTAATATTATCCTGTGCCCTATTGATTTTGAAAGTGCTAAAAAAGGACACGGAATTGGCCAAAATGAACAAAAATTGTGAAAAAAATTTATCCCCTTAAATAAAAAAAAATGTTGCAAAATATTGCTACAATTTAACAAATAAAGGAAATTTAATGTTCATACAACAAAAATTTGGTATTTTTAGGGAGATATATATTATCGTTCTGTTTTGTAGTGACTGTCCGCATGTTGCAAAAGCATTTGTTTGTAAGTGATTTCCCAATATTTTGTAACATTTGTATTTTTATATACAATACACTAGAAAAAAAATTAAACTAGAACCTCCCAGAAGGTCCCCCACCTTCTTTCTCTTTTCACAAGCATCAATCAAAAGATGTTCTTGTGTAGTATAGCCCTTGTGTAGCTATTATGCTAGAAAATCCACAATACAAATAATCATTATCTTTTGATCTCCAGTTATTATATCCTGTTATTTTTTCATGAATACCTTTTATTTTTAAATGTAGCTGAGACCACGAATAAGGGTGATACCGAAGAAACTCCCAATCAAGATTCCGATGATGCTAAGTCAGTTTCTGTTGCAACAGATGAACCATCCAGTGAGATATTTCCTGAAGCTGCTGTTACTGAAAAAAAATTGGGTGAATTTGACAAAGCTCTTGCTGAAGTTTCAAAAGATTTAGCTAAACCTGAGGTATGTATTTCATTCTACGTCTAAGATAAGGGGAAAAAAATTATTTCTAATGTAAAAGCTAAAGAGCTATGCTGAAACAACTAATATTACTTTTGAAAAACTTATTTCAATCTGCCTGACTGTAGATGCGAACACAGATCAATTAAAATTAAAATAATCTTGTTTGCAGACAAAGCTTAAGAAAAGTGAAAAGTTATAGAGAATATATATTGAGAAATTGTAAGAAATTTAGAATGTATATTGATTTTTAAAAGTGACTTTTTTTGCTAAGTATTTGAATTACATGTATTAATTTAGGTGAAAAGGACATTCAATAACTTTTTTTTTTTTTTTTTTTTTTTTTTTTTTAAATTCAATTTTACATGGTATAATTTAAAATGTATGCCCTGCCTCACTGCCCTTTTTATTTTTGAGAACTGCAGTTATGTTATCGAAAAAACAGCAAATTTCTAGTATAAATTGAAAAAGACATTTTAATTGTTTAATTTGTATTAACCATTCATTGGAATGATAACTTGTGAGGGAATTAGTTTCATGAATTGGTTTAACTTAGCTAATGTCAATATAGGGTTTTGATTTTTATCTACAAAGTAAACAAAACCTTTTTTGGTTTTTTCAAAGCATCTAATAACATGGGAAATATTAAGCTCATTATGAGCAATGTTGTTTCCACTATTAAATGCTTTATAAAAATCGTAAAACAGTGAAAGAAATATTGTTACTGTGCCTAAATCATTTTATATTTCTCGAATAATGTTTTTTTTTTTTTCCTTTTCTTTTTTTTCCCCCCTGTTACTTTTAACAGACATTAGAAATAATATGCCTCTTAATGTATTTTGATAATATCCATTGCAAATATTTGCAAAAGAAATTGTATGTTTGGAAAAGCCTCTTGTGGAGATGTACTTCTTGGGAAAACATCTGAAAAACCTTTATATTGCTATGCTGTTATTTAAAATAAAAACATTTCTTGTACCCAAATTTCAAAGCAAAATTACACAAAATAAAGTATTAAAATTTAGCCACAAAATCTATTTTGAACTATAAAAAATAGCTTTAACAAAATATATCTATTTCAATAAAGGATTTATTTGAATGTAAATAATTGTCTTGCTAAGTAATTTTCTCTCTTTTGCTTTTCACAAAAGGAATGCTAAAACTTTATTGTTTCTTTTTATTAAATTTTTAAAAGTTTCTTTACAACGTGACTTTGAAAAAGCTTAGAACTCTAAAAGTTTAAACATAAGTAATTTTGGCTCTTTAGTTTTACTTTTTTCCAAACAGAATGTTAACATTCTAATTAGTTATTATTTTTTATTGCAAAGCAACAAAATTTGAACCTATACACTGGTAGCAGGTCTCCATAATATGGAGCCAGCCGGCTAGTCTTGTAATATTTTTAGTATTTGTTCATGATTGTCTATAAAGAACTATTTTGTAATATTTATGTTTTATCTGGTTCTGTATTATTAAAACAATGTTACTGTATCAATCAAGAAATAAAAATATCAATACATTAAACATGAATGAAAGTTGCCTTTTGATTCTTTTCAGCTTTTATTTTTTGTTCTACCAAATGAACATGTTGTTTTCCTTCTTTGAAAGGGCAATTCCTGCATTTTAATTTTTTTTAATTCAATTCTAATTGTTTAGAAAAGGCCATAAACAAAAAAATATCTGCTCACTGTGCTTTTTTTTTTAATTTACAACCTAAGTTCGCTTGCTAGATTTTGACAAGAAAACAACACATTTGGATCAAATTGAATGGGACATCACTTCGTCTGAAACTACTTGGCTTCAAATACAGTAGTGGAAACCAATTTTGTAAGTTTCTCGCAAATCACATCACCCATGCATTTTTCTTCCCCATAATTTTTATTGGCATTATTTACATTAGTATGATGGATATTATGTTGAGCATTATGGTGATGGGATGAAATGGCCACTATTCCAATAATTACGACTGACGCTATTGCCGAGAATGCGATGCAATTGTAATTTTCTTTGGGTAATTGATTTCTCTGATGTAATTGATTTCTCTGATGTAATTGCGGCTAATTCTATTGCAGAGATTTGCAGACATGTTACAGTTTAGCTGAAACTCGGGTTTCATCTCTCTCTCTCTTTTTTTACTGAAATTTCAATGATTACCAAGATCGATACAAATCCGCATTACAATTTAATTTGGCTTGCCTGCAAATCTGGCAACCACTGAATCTGCTTACGTTCAGACTTCTTCAATCCTACAATGTGTGTTTTAGTGTATGTTTAATTTAATTGATGTATTGAATTGGTTGGTCCTTAAAATGGTTGATGTGTAACTTGTGTTCATAATGAACAAATCATTAAATGAAGCCTTTATTTTCTTCACTGTGATTTATCTTTTATTATCAACTTCTTAAACAAAATTTCCATAAATTTTTTTTTCCTAACTTTCACATATGTGTATAATGAACACTCACCAACTTTTTAGGAGAAACCTCTCGATAACTATAGAGAATGGAAGGACATTGTGTCATAACAGCTATAGTGGAGCTTTTTAATCAGATTTCTATTGGATCGGCTTTTGGGCCCTTTTCTTTTCTTAATATTTAAATAACTAATTTTTTAAAGAACTTTTGTTTGAATATTTGGAATCAAAAAGAAATTCTTCATGAATATAAATGAATTTCACTCGTTTTTAAAAAATGCAGGAATTTTCCTGTAAAAATTCAATTTCTGCAAATAATAACATAGTTTATAAGGCAAAATTTACTATTTCATCAAAGTTAATTAAGTTATTTAGAGTAAAACCATTCTTTGACTACGGATTTAAAAAGCATCTTGGGTAAATCAAGAGTATTGTATTAAAGATAAAAGTTGCTTTATAAATAATATTTTTTTGTTACTTGTAGAATATTACTGAAGAACTGGAAACGGAATCTTCGAAAGAAAAACAAAATTCTGATGAAAAATCTGATTCTAGTACAGAAGAAACATCTACTTCAGTACTTGAAACAACAGTCAGTATGATTTTGTTTTATCAATAAATATTAAGGATTATTTTTTTAATGCATTATTTTTTTATTTTTACATTTTAGGAGTTTTGAGAAAAATGAATATACATTTCAAATTGTAAGTTTTCTACAAATTGTTAATTTAAATGCTTTGGAAATTCATGGACTAGTTATGTAACAAATGCCATTTAAATATTCAGTGTCTTTCACGAGTCTAGCAATTAGTTTTCTGATAGGCTAATTAACATGCAAATAATTCAAGTAATTCTCAAAGTAGATATTCCCAAGAATATATGCACATTTACAAATTAATATTTTTTGAATTTGAGGGTAAATTTGTTGTCTGTATCAAGAGGAAAGCATCCAGAATACTAAGCACATGTAAAAATGTGTCACTCTTTCACCCCATCTTTCACTCATTAATGAAATATCCTTCAAAAACTGATGAATTTTGTAAATTGGGAAATCCACACTTACTTGCAGTGTCTTCAGAATAAAGGCATCCATTCCTCTTCTCCCATCTCTTCCCCTGCATCTTCATCCTGTTCCTTATACGGGCATAAATAGGAAAACTGGGTTAGTTCAAGTGTAATTAACTTAAACTTTTTCCTATTGGAAACTAAAAATTGTAACAAAATTCACAGTTTTGATTTGTTTCGATGATTCTTAATATTAGGAAAAAATATATATATTTAAAAAAATTAATGAAATTTCAATTTCCTAATAAAAAAGAGAAGGAAACCATCATTAAAAAATATTTTACTCTGTATACAGGGTTCCCAGTGTCTTTATTAGTACTTAATATTTTTTAACTTGTTTTCAAGACCTTGAAAGTACTTGATAATGCTTAGAGGTACTTAAAAGTCCTTGAAAATGCTTAGAGGTTCTTAAAAGTCCTTAATTTTTGTGGATGTTGTATGCCCAACTGCAAAATTTATAAAAATACAAATCGGACTTGCTATCCCTGCGTGACTGACACTTACCCGCACCGTATCGGAATTCTCTGACATATTTGTATTACGTATGCGCCAACTTGTAACTTTTTTGGTAGAATATACTTTATTAAAAATTTATGTATAGACCTGATGCCTGAAAACAATTTTTCAAAGGTCCTTAAAAACGTTATTTAGGTCCTTAAAAGTCATTGATTTTCATTCTGTGATTTGAGTGGGAACCCTGGTATATTTTACAGGGTGTAGTGGTATCCTCCCTAAATCCCTCCCTAAGTTAAAGGAATAATTTATGAACTAAATATTCAAAGTAAGTTATAATGATATGTAGTAATTCAATAGCAGATCCAGCAAGGGACGGTGGGGGCGATCACCCCCTCCATCGTTCTTGGTTAAATAAATAAAAAAAAGAAGAAAAAAAAAAAAAGACTACCATGAATATTTAGCTGTTTGTCATGATTATAGTAAGCAAAAGTCTAACGCTGGACTCGAATATTTAACTTATATATATTTAATTATATTATCTGCAATTATTATTTATTTTATACAAGCTTATGAACTTCTGAAAGATTAGAATTAAAAATAAAGCCAAAGTAGGGGAGATCGGGGCTGGTTGAAACAACCGTATTTAAATGCCTAATTTTATTCATAGGGAGATTTATTTCATAGAGGGCATTAAAAAAATTTTAAACCTACATTATACATACAAGAGAAAAAATTCTGTTAACAGCTCTGTATTTTAATAGGAAAAAACTGTTTTTAAGATGGGCAAGTAAATGTCACATTTTGGTAATGTAGACTAGTTAAATTTTTTGATTTAAAAAGTATTTATAGTGCATAGGTATGGCTTGCTATTTACCTGCTTTTAAAATCTCACCTGCATGGTTCACATGCACTAATACTTAGCGTCTTGTTTAGTTAAAATGACAGATTGGGGCAGGTTGAAACAAAGGGTCAGGGCTGGTTGAAACAGTGTTTCATTCGCCCTATGTGTCCTTTATCAAAGCTTATGCCCACGTGAGGTTAGAAAACTGGTATACCAATATACAACAAGAAACAATGTGCATGTTTTCCTTCTTAATGGCCTTTTGCTGAAACTGATGGAGATGTTTACCGGGTATCTAGAAAGAAACATATCTGTCTGAATTATAACTCAACAAGCAACTAGTTTAGCTCAAGCTACCATCTTTAATCAGCACAATATTAATGGTTTTTCGAAAAATATTCTCTTGTCTTAGAAAACATAATTTTCAACTGCTGACATATGTAACATAGACAAGACAGAAATAACTAGTTTATCGTCCAAACAGAATTATTGCGAAAAAAAAGGTGGGATATACTATCTCAGCCGAGCTTAGGACTCTAGTAACTGTAACTATATCTATTTCTGCTACAGGAAATGCAGTACCATCGACATTCGTGTTTCCTAGGGTTATGTTCCGAGCTGCAATCATTTTAAGTTGGGTACCAGAAGGTGTAAGCTTAGCCAATCCTTCAAGTTGGATGAAGGACACCAACTTTATTGTCTTTTTGATACATTTCATTTCAGTCCTGCATTGCACAGCAGAGAAGCGTGTTTTAGGGATTCTGGATTATCATGAATCCCATCTTTCTATCAATATCATAGATTTGTGTAGAGAAAACAATAATTTTCTCTTGAGCTTTCCACCACATTGCTCATACAAACTTCATCCCCGCCATCGTGATGCCTTTGGACCTCCATAACAGTGTATTAATACTGTATGTGATAGTTGGAAAAAGTCAATCCAAGCAAGACTATGAATATAGACGATATTACCAGTGTAAGAATTCAATTTTTCTAATAAAGCACTCAGCAAAGCATTGTTCAGATTAATTATAGAGCAAGATAATTACGTTTATGATAGTCAATTATGTTTATGATAGTCAATTATGTTTATGATAGTTAGTTATGTTTGCAGTAGTCAAATAATCATGTTAGCAGTAGTCAAGTAATTATGTATGCAGTAGTCAAGTAATTATGTTTGTAGTAGTCAAATAATTGTGTATCAATCAGTTCCAGTATGTGTTCCAACCTACCTCAACAAGTGTTTCAACCAACCCCCTACTTGGGGGTTGATCGAAACATGTGTCAAGGTTTCTTAGAAATTCTCTTAAAATACCTAATAGTTCTAAATATTGTATATTAAAATTCAGTGTGATAGATCAAAAGAGTAACCTACCAATACTACTAAAATGAAGTTTTGAGTGCTATTTGTTTACGAGAAAAAAATGTGAATTTGAAAAGTGTTTCAACCAGCCCTGGTCTCCCCTACTATATCGTTTTTAGTGATCACGTTTTAACGTGAGCTTCTCTCAGATTTTGGATGAAGTCAATGAAGATATGACAAATTTGTATTGAACATCTTTTATATAAATGTTCTCATCCCCAAAAAATGGAGATTGAAAAACAGAGGATGAAGCAAAAGATAACAACAAAGCAAATTATAGTTTTGCTTGTTGT
This sequence comes from Linyphia triangularis, assembly GCA_963978545.1. Classification (NCBI taxonomy): domain Eukaryota; kingdom Metazoa; phylum Arthropoda; class Arachnida; order Araneae; family Linyphiidae; genus Linyphia; species Linyphia triangularis. The sequence goes on along the minus strand of OZ021722.1, from coordinate 50,211,249 downwards.
ATATGTATTCCTTATTAGTATATCTTTTCTATAATATTTAACAATACTTTATCCTGAACCATATTGTTAAAGACAATTCTAATTTACTGACGTAAATTCACGCATAGCGTCGCCTTTATGTTATTGAGACTTTTTAGCTCTCTGCATATTTTGTTTAATCAAGTTAAGTTATCCCATGGTATAATAAAATAACTTACTAACAACAAAATTTACCTAAAGTATTCAACAGCCCCTGCCCCCTCTGTTATAATACTCTGGATCCGCCCTTGTAGTGATTTATGTTTTATTTTACGTATTTTTAGGATTCAAAAGAAAAGTCTGATGCAATAACCTCTTCCTCACCTATAATTCCTACAGGTAAGTTAAGTAATTAAAAATTCTTTTCTACTGTTGCATCTGTTGGAAATTAAAGATGAGCATTGATTTCTTTTCTTGCTACTTGGACCTTATGCAATATTTCCTGTCATAGATTTTTTTTTGTAAAAATATTGCTTTAAAGCATACAAAAAATTTTGCCTGATAAAATAGTGTGCTGATGCAGTAAATTCAGTCAACTTTTTTTATGTGTCCAGTCCTGTCAGTTTCCGGTTTCAAAAATATGTAAAGCAATGCTGAAATCATAATTTTCACGCTTTTTTAGCAATTTAATGCAATTGGCTTCTGACGGCACTTCGATAAATAATTTGCACTCCAGATGAAAGTCTGGAGTACAAACTTTGCTCTTGGACAAAAATTTTTAAATTCGACAAATGAGAAATTATACAGTTTGTTAGTATTAAAATTAATTCATGTTTGGTTTTTTAAATATTTTCCTACGTCTCGAAGAACTAAAGACAGGAAATATTGCATTAATGTCGGAGTAAAGAGACCAAAAAGATAGTAAAGATCAGTTTTAAATTGTTGATGTTTATGAAATAAAAATTCATGTTTGTCAGTGCAGTTCAAAAAAACGTATTGCACTTTTCATTAATTTTGTTGCAATTCATCAAGTTAAAATATGTGTTATCTATAAATCGTTTTTTAACTGTGTTACATGTTTTACTCATTTGTAGATATTGCCAATAATGCATGTAAACCTGTGTATGCAGCATTCAGTCTTTAAAAATAAAATCTTTTGAATGTCATTGTTTTAATTTGGCAAGGCTTAATAAAAACCTAAATTCTATTTTTTCACAATTATAATACTTTGTTAGCAAAATTAAACTTTGTTTAAAATTCTAATTTAAAATTTCTAGAATGATTAGGGTCTTCGCAAAATGTGTTCACTCATCTGTACTGTATAATTTATGTTTTAGTTAAAAGTTAGTTACCCATGTTATTTAAAACTTTACTGATTAGAAATACAATTGGAATTTTTTAAACTTGGTATTTCCCTTCTAAGTGTGACCATAGCTATGATTGCTGTCAAATGTTAAAGTAAGAAGTAAAACATTTTCTTATAAAACAAATTATTTCTTCTCCAATAAAATACATTTATTTAATATTTTGTTTAGCAACAAGTATTAAAAAACAAGAAGCTCCAAAGGACACTTTTGCAGTATGGAATTCTAAAGGAAAAATTTGTCTTCTTGCCAAATTTAATGCAACTTTCTCCATTGTTTATGCTAGTGAAGGAGGAGAACAGGTTATTACAAATTGATTTTTCCAATAATCATTTTAATAAAACATTTAGGTTTTCTTGATGCTCTAGTAGTTTAATTGGATACCATTCTAATTGTTTTTGAAAACCATGATAAGTTTTTATGTTTTGATAGTTTATAGCAGATTTTCTTTCACTCAAGACACAAATGCGTAGGACCAGAAGGCTTTCTCTCTTCTTCCAGATATTGACCTAATAAGATGTTCTGATGCAGTGTAGCTCTTGTTGCAAAAAATCCTCTATATAACCTACCTTTAATTTCACTATATTTGAGGTGAACTTTGAAAAATCTCGAAAAACTCTTCTTGCAAATTAGGGTATCAAATAGAAGCATAGGTTTGAGACACTTAAACTGTTTAAAGTGACCTGATAACTATGGTTTATTTTCTAATCTTTGCATGCATCGTAAGGAATTGATTACCTTGATTTGTAAATTTGATTAATTAGAATTTAAATTGTCTAAAAATGTGACTTGTTAATTTTCCCAAATAACCAGTTTTATAACTTTTGTATAGGCAATGAATTAAATTGTCTTGTGTTGTTTCATGTATTTTGTTGCTGTTTGAACTGTGTATGGGTACTCTTTTGTTAGACAGGTACCAAAAGCTGCCAAGTTTAAAAGTTAGCACAGTTATCATCAAGCTAAAATGTTTACGTGAAAATAATATTTTAACTTCATGGACTTTTATAACATTTAATTTGGTTATTTAAATACATTCATCACTATTACTTATAGAGTTTCTATAAACTATCACAATGTTATTAGTTTGAATGAGTTATTACTACTATTTGGTGGTACCTGACAAATGGAAGTGTACTACTGTATGTATTTTAAAATAGCATTTTCGAAGTTAATATCTTTTTTTTTTTTTTTTAATATATATGTCCTTTTGAAGACTTTCCCATATGTTTGGAACATAAAAAATTCAAATTCTTAAAACTTGTTTAAAAAAATATCGAAAGGGACACTCACTTAGGAGTTTTAAAAATTTATGGACAACTTTTATTTAATATCATTGTAAACTGTACTTGGATTCTTTTGCATCCATTAACTAGATATTAAATTTTTTTTATATACTTGACCCTTTTATATTATAACTTCATTTGAAATGCTATAACATTAGTATCTGAATTGATATCATCAATTTTTTTTTTTTTTCCTTCTTTTTTTTCAACAACTGGTTAATGCCCTAACTACTTATTCTAATAATGCTAGATTTCAATAACTTGTAAGCATGTGTAATTCTTGGCCTTTTAATAAATATGTTCGAGAGAACCTGTTTTAAAATTTTAAACTATTAATTGATTATAAAAATGTCAAGTACCAATTCCTTGTTTCTGCTCACATTACAAAGTTTCATGACTCTTGAAATACAATCTTCAAATTAAACATTGTTGGATGATAGACATATGTTTTAAAGGCAATAAAAATTCAGTAAATTGACGAGGGATCCTAAATTAGCTTTTAGAAATTTGCAATACTTTTATAAATGTGGAGCAATGAATTAAAATCTGTATTCAAATGAACTTTTCCACTGTGTGTGTACACGCGCTGCATGTTCTTTACTTAATCTAAACCTAACTTCCATATTATATATCATTCTGCTCTAAAATAATTAATTTCTTCAAAGTAATAAGATACATTTCATTTGTAAATGTGATGGAACTTGTTGCTCTTTTATTGTTCTAATAATGTAAATTTATTTTTATTTTTAAGCACTAATCTTTACTAATTATTGTGCAATGACATTTATGAATTTAAATCGGTTTCATTATATCTTAATTGAGGAAGAGGTAGTTTTCTTGTATTGTTTTGTTAATTGAATAAAGGCATAGAGAACAATGTATTGTATTTATGTAAATTATTGTTTTACAAAGGATAATTGGGTTATCTAATAGAGCATTCAAAAACCTCTTTTTTAGAAAGCAGAAGTATCACTCCCTGCAGATGCAAATGTTAAAGGCAAATGTGAAACCACTACCAGTTCTCCTTTAATGCAAATATCTTGGCAAAAATATGTTTTTTCAATGATGTTTAATAAGGTAAGACATTATATGAATGTAAGTTTATATTAATGTTTTTTCCTTCATAGATAGTATTAGATTTAAGACTTGTGAAATGCATATGTTATTTTTATTTACAGTAGTACTTCGATATCTCGAACTTCGATATCGCGAAAAACTTGATATGTCGAAAAATAATTTTTTCCCTTGATATTGCATATTCATCTAATGTTAATTTCAATTCTTATGTCGAAGAGTTTTCACTCAAAACCTTGTTGTGTCGAAAAATTTTCGAAGTAAGAAATGAAGTTTTCCAGAAAAATCGCCATTCAGTTATGTATAAGCAAATAGTATAATCATTTATCAGAATCAGAACACACAATTCTTTTTCAAATAAAATACGCTCATTTGAGAAACAGATGTCCTTCACGAAGCATCATGCAAAACAAAACACAGTTCGAGTTATTTTTTGGCAGAAAACCAACTGCATCGTATCTAAAAATCTTCGGTCAAAAAGCTTTCACCCTCAACAAACTCCACAAGTCAAAATTCGAACCAAGATCACAAGAACTCATTTTTATTGGTTATTCCGATTGATAGGAAAGTAGAAATTACGCCACTCCATATTCTTGATTCCATGAGGAAGGCTGACCGAGCTTGGAGGAATGTGACGCAAGAGACTATCTCAAACTGTTTTAGAAAAGCTGGCTTTGTGATAGAAGAAGAAACTGAAAATGAATCGGACGAGGAACAGGTAACCAGCGCTGAACCCGAAAAAGAAATTGGACAGTGGGAAGAATGGGGGAAAATTTCAAAATCCCTCAATCTTGCTGAAATAACCTCTGAAGATTACCCGGAATTAGACGCAGACGTTAAAGTCTGTGGGCTGTGGACCGACGAAGAAATAGTTTCAGAATCAATTTCTTCTCGGCTGTCTGACGATGAGGAAGAAGTGGATTCACCATCAGAACCCTCACTTAGTGTTAAGGCGTCCCAAGCTAAAGATGCCGTCAACATACTTCGATGTTTCATGGAATGCTCTGAAAACGTGGAAAAGGATGACTTCGCCGCTATTTTTAAAATAGAAAAATTGGTTGAAGAACAATTTCAAAAGAGATGTTGCCTGGCCACGATGCTGGACTTTTTTAAGTAACTAGTAGTGAATAAATTCATCCTTGTACATTTTATTTTATATGTACATTACTATAGTGTAAGTACTAACTCTTTTCAATTTCATGTACTCATTTATTATTTTCGACTAAAAATTAAAATTGCTGTATTTAGACTTTTTCAACTATAATTACATATTTATACTTATTCTCATCTACTATGACTAATTTCTAGACAATTATTCAGTATATTAAATTTTTAACTGAATTGTTAAGCTTTGGTTACGACCTTGTTATCTCAAAAACTCGCTATCTCAAATTTTTTTTAGTGTCCCTTCGACTTTGAGATATCGAGGTAATACTGTATTAGAAAAAGTCTCATTAAAGTTTTTACCTAACTATTAAATCGTAATTCTATCCAGCTCCTATTTGTTGCAAGGAAACTATCATAACAGCCTTGCATCAAATCCAGACATTTTTATATTTTTTTTTTACTATTATTAGTTATCAATTGCTACTATTTTGTTGCTGATAGTGAGTATTTAAATTTTCTTAAAATGTATTATGTATTAACCATTGTTACAAAAAACAGGGACGTACTAGCCATAGAGTTGTCTGGTGCCATCACCGGACCCGTCGGTGTCTTTATAAAATGGGCCGGTGCGGTACAGAAGTTTTTTTTTAAATAGTTTTTCAATTTTTTTCATAAAATTTGTTGCCCTCCTTAATATTTAAAAAAAAAAAAAATAATAATTCATTTAAAAACCAGTCACTCCACAGGAACTACTAACTATTATTGAACTATCAATTTAGTTTCAAAGATATAGTTTGTATATTAAAAAATTGCTTAAAATTTCACATTACTTTAATTTTCAATATTACTGAAATTTAAATTTATTTTATAGATTATGTTGAATTTAGAAAATACATGCACCAATATTTATATATTGTATTATGACTATTTATTTTTTATTTTGGAGCTATTAAGGTTAAATATATCTATGGTTTATAGAAATCAAGTTCACGCAAATTGGGCATAAGTAGTAGAGACAGAAAATTTAATTAAACTAATTATTAAAACAATTAAATTATCAAAATTAATTAATGAATAAAACTTATTTAATTATAGAAATTGATTATAAATATAAATATATAAATAAAAATATATTAAATATCAAAACTATTTAATTAAAATTAATTATTGGAATTATTATATTATTACTAATAATGATTAAAATTTCATTAATGATTAGATTGAACATTTGGTCCTCCATAAATCTGATATTATGTCCCAGTACGCCCCTGCAACAAAACATTACATACTTTTGTATTGGTTAAGATTTTGAAACTTTTTTTTACTACTTATTTATAACCTATTGCATGTATTGTTATTTTTTATTTCATTGAATTAATGTATTTAAATTTTACACATTGGTATGTATAAGAATATACATATTTCAACATTCTTCTTATTAGTTGAAGAGATTTTTCCATACATTTTAATTAGAATTAGTTGGTGCAATTATCTTAATGTGAATCAGCGTTTTTTCTAAAAAGTTTTTCCATCTCATTCAGAGCAAGATTCTGAGAGATTGAGCCACTTAATATTAGGGGGTGATTCACACCATCTCCGATTGTCCCCAAAAAATTACCAGTTGCTAATACCCTTATTAGATGATAAAATCTGAAATTATTTGTTTCGTAGTTGCACCGCTCAAATTCTATGACGTGTCAAAGATCACCTTTAAAAATGAAAAAATTGGTGTTTTTGTGACACATGAAAGCTATTTTTCTCCGTCTAAAACTTCACAAGCAACTTGCCACCTGCATTTCTTCTGTTATAGAATATACTAGAATAGATCTTTATAAAACATATAAAAAGTTCATGGTAAGTCAATTGCGCAAGGTCATTCAAGGTCATGAAATGTCCAGGTTTTCATGTTTCTTACCATTTTCAAGACTGAATTATATCTTGCGCGTTTGATTTGTCACTTCAAACTAGGTGTCATTGGATAGAGCTATATTAGTACTATTTATTAATACATAAAACATTGAGGCAAGTTGAACACGTTGGAAGTTATTTGGAGCTAAAATCGAAAAATCTCCGAATTTGACACAAATTTGAGGTCGTATATCTTGCTGCGGGAACAATATATTGACACAATGCTGAGACTATTTAAACATTCTTTTATTATACTTAATGAGAAATAAAACTTTATTGAGGCAAGTTGAAGAGAAAAAAATAAATGATTTTTTTTGTTGCACCCCATCCTTACATATTGATGCATTACTATTTTCATTCATGTTTTTAAAAATTAATCTATTTTCACTTCACTCTTCCTCATGTTTATAACAATTGCTTGTTCTATGTCTTTTAAGCTAGGAACTGTGACTGGATTGGCTCCAGAAAGTTTCAAAAGACGGGGGTAAAAACCGAACTTCGATGCACTGTGTCGATAACATCAAGCAATGGCCACTTAAACTTAACAGCTCCTCTCTGGTGAAGAAATTCCATTTAAAACAAGTCATCCCCACAATTTTCTAGCAGTTTACAAATATAAAATCGTTTATCGTACAGGACTGCGTATAAAAAATGGTGCTGAATCTCATATTCAAAGTCTTGATCAGCAATTAGCTTTATCTCTTTTATGATATTCTCCATTTGTTGGGGGACAGTAATTTCGATTTCAAATGTGAATTCAACATGCAATCAGTTCTAGGCACAAGTCAGACCAAACACTAAAGACGAAGATAATATCATTTAGCCGAAAATGTATAACTCTGATGTTTTGTCCAGAAGGAAATTGCACATCAACGTTTGAAACTGCAGAGGATTTGTCCCTACGTATTGCTAGAGGAGAACACCAAATTCCTAAAACAATCACAGGTCAAGACAAATCCAGGAGTGCATTTTCAAAAAGAATGGAAGCAAGGAAAAAAAAGACTAAGAAATTACTGCTGATTTTGAAGAACCCACTATAGAGAATAGAAATTGCATCTATTCATGCCATCTACATACCTGATTGTCTCTAATGATTCCAAGATAAAATTCGTCATCTTGTTCAATGACTTCATCTTCAATAACACTGCATATTTCAATCGTACCTTTAATTCTGTAGAAATGTAACATAACTTGTATATTCATTTGAACAAACACCAAAATTCAACCAAAAACACCAAATATTCATTTGAACAAAATTTCTTCTTTCCATCATCTGTGAGATTTCTCATCATACTTGCAACAGTTTTGGGTGTTAATTTATTTCCTGTTTTATTTCCTTTGCTGAAGTATTCTAAACTGTTTTTGATTTTGGTTCTTGAAGTTTCCTTTTGGGTTTCTGTGACTATCCTTCTTTGCGTACAAGACTTGATTATATGTAATTTTTATTATCTGTAGTGGGTTCTTCAAAAGCTGCAGTAATTTCATAATTGGTCTGTTTTGTCACTGCTTCCATTCCTTTTGCAAATGCACTTCTGGTTTTGTCTTGACTAGTTATTATTTTAGAAATTTGATGTTCGTCTCTGTAGCAATATGTAGGAGCAAATCCTCTGCAGTTTCAAATACTAATGAGCAATTTTTTTCTGGGCAAAACATCAGTTATAAATTTATGGCTGAGTGACATTGTCTTCGTCTATAATGTGTGGCCTGACTTGTGCCTGGAACTGATTGCATGGTGAATTTGCAGTTGAAATCCAAATTACTGTCCCCTAACAAATAGAGAATATCATAAAAGAGATAAAGCTAATTCCAGATAAGAACTGCGGATATGAAATTCGGCTCTATTCTTTTTACGCTGTCCTATATACAAAAAAAGGATTTACATTGGTAAACTACTAGAAGATTGTGGGGATGACGTATTTGAAATGAAATTTCTTCATCAGAGAGGAGATGATGAGTTTAAGTGGCCATTGCGTGATCCGAAGCTCAGTTTTCTTTGGTACTTTGCAACTTTCTGGAGCCGATCCAGTCAAAGTTCCTAGCTTAAAAGACATACTACAAACAATTGTTATAAACATGAGGAAGAGTGAAGTGAAAATAGATTAATTTTTAAAAACATGAATGAAAACAGTAATGCATCAATATGTAAGGATGGGGTGCAACAAAAAAAATCATTTATTTTTTTCTCTTCAACTTGCCTCAATAAAGTTTTATTTCTCATTAAGTATAATAAAAGAATGTTTAAATAGTCTCAGCGTTGTGTCAATATATTGTTCCCGCAGCAAGATATACAAGCTCAAATTTGTGTCAAATTCGGAGATTTTTCGATTTTGGCGCCAAATAACTTCCAATGTGTTCAACTTGCCTCAATGTTTTATGTATTAATAAATTGTACTAATATAGCTCTATCCAATGACACCTAGTTTGAAGTGACAAATCAAACGCGCAAGATATAATTCAGTCTTGAAAATGGTAAAAAACATGAAAACCTGGACATTTCATGACCTTGAATGACCTTGCGCAATTGACTTACCATGAACTTTTTATATGTTTTATAAAGATTTATTCTAGTACATTCCATAACAGAAGAAATGCAGGTGGCAAACTGCTTATGAAGTTTTAGGCGGATAAAAATAGTTTTCATGTGTCACAAAAACACCAATTTTTTCATTTTTAAAGGTGATCTTTGACACGTCATAAAATTTGAGCGGTGCAACTACGGAACAAATAATTTCAGATTTTATCATCTAATAAGGGTATTAGCAACTGGTAATTTTTTGGGGACAATCGGAGATGGTGTGAATCAGGGGTGGTTCAACTTCTCAGAATCTTGCTCTTAATACATAATTTCCTAAATTTAAACTATTTGTCAATGATAAACATTTAATTTGAATGTTTCATCCTTAAATTTGTCTTTCTGTTTATGTGCAAGATTCTAATTATTATATCAAATGTTGATCGGACAAAAATAATCATCCCTGTTTAAAATGAATTTCTCAAAAGTTTTCAAGCATTAAAATATTAAAATTTTATCTAATAATTGTGTTCTAATTACTATACTTTTTCAGACAGAAGAAGAAGATAACTGGGTTGTTACTTCAATGGAGTTATCTTATGATACCTCTGAAGGCCTTTTTGATAGAGCCACTAATGGTACATGTATTCTCAATTTTACTATTTCTTGACCATAGGGTGATAATTTTTAAAGAGGTTATTTAAAGTACTTGTAGCAATTGGTTGCCAAAAGTAGGGAACTGCAAAATTGTGGTTATATTGCTGTCAAAAACACGAGAATTTCAAAACAGATATTTAAAACCAGGTATATATCTCTAAGCTTTTGGAGTGATTATTTCCAAAATTAAAGTGAATGTTCTCCACAAAATAAAACATATCTATTTCATATTTCACATATTTTAATTTTCATTCTTTTTCAGTATTATGATATAGAAAGATTTTTTTATTCAACTTTGACATATTTTGATGTGGAAAGATTCATTGTAGATTTTGTAAAACATTATCAACCAACTCTATTTAAAATAAGTTATTTAAATTGTTTTTCAATGGATTCAAGTGAAAAATTTATGATTAGCACCTAAAAAATAACTTATATGATTTTGCTTTTCGAATTTTCATCATTAGATTGTATATAATGTTCATTGTTGAAATTTTTTTCTTTTGCTAATTTTGAAATGTAAATTTTTTATTTTTTTTAATATACGACTCCTAATTTTTTTACTTTGTATGCATTTTTCCCACAACTTAGCATGAGGCAACTTAGCATATTTTAATTATTATTTTTATTTTCCTTGTTTATTATTTTATACTTCATACATTTATTTTTTCTAAGAATGGGCTCTAAATTTGTTTTAATATAACTTTTTATTTTTTAGATTTTTGTTCTCCTGTATCTTACCTTTTTGCCTATAGCTAACACTTCAAAGGTATTTTTAAATGTTTTACCCCTTTCTTTTTATTATTTTCATTTCCATACTTTATGTTCACTTTATTTGCTATTATAATTTGTTTATTCAAAAGTGAATGTGTTTTGAATGCAATAAAAATAAATTAATTTGCCATCCTAAACAAACAGTTGTAATTAAATTAGATATAATTATGTATTTTATAGAGTTTGTAACAATAGTTATTTTCAGGTGACAATTTAAAACAAATAACTATGTTACTTTTTTTTCTTGTACTTAGGCTTATTTTAACTGATTTCAGATTACATCATTTCTGTACAAACATAAAATTTGAACTACATGTCTATTATAATGGCTAATGAGATAGCTAAAAGGTCTATATTCTGTACCTTAATTTTAATTATTTGAAAAGGGAAACAATATTTACAACTTATTGGCGCAGTATGGTCCATGTGTTGCCCTTGAGCCATTAAACTTCAACCAACCAATTTTACAACTTGAAAAACAGAAACCTGCTGTATTTATTTTAATTTTATTCATAATATAAATACATAAAGTACAATTATTTTTATTGGATAAAATTAACATCTCTTTGTTTATTATAGTGTGATTAACATGAGCTGGTTAAAATACAAATCTAATCAGTTATGTATATTATATGAACAAAAAATTTTACAAACTTAATTATAGAAAATACCAATAGAAATTATTTTAAGAATTGTTATTTTTAGAGGTATTGCCCAATCTCCAGAAGAGTTTTTTTTTTCACTTTTCTTTTTTTCTAATTGTGTTAAAACTGTCTACAGTTGGAAAAAACACTCTGTTCTGTCTATATTACTGGCTCTCAAAATCTCAAAATAAATGCATAAAAAGCACAAATAATTTTGTAATATATTAAAATGTAAAATTTTCTCTCTTCAACTACTGTTAAATATATTGTTGCAACTAATTATTAAAAATAAAAGCTTGAAACTGTTTGAAAACATTCCAAGCTTTTATTTAAATGATTAAAATAGTATGAGTATAATCCACATATATTTTATAAGGAGTATATAAAAAAAAGAGAGAATTTATTAGTTCTGTTATTAAGGGCTTGTCCTTAATATTAAAATTTTTTCTATATGGATTTTGATTTTCTACTTTTTAGTATCCAATATTATTACACATTTTTGCAAATTCTTATGTGCTAAGCATATTTAAGCTTCAGTTCAACCAATATAATAGTGTGCTAAAGCAAAGTTCTGAACCACGTACTGAGTCATTAACATAGATGCAGAGAACAAAACACTTCTAAATACTCGCTCTATGGTTTGAATTGAATTCAAGATTTGAACAACCAAATATAATGCCAGATACTATCAACAATTCATAATTATTACTTTTCAATTATTTTCATTGAATTTTGTATTGTTATCATGTTTATGTGTGCATTCTAAGTCCTAAGTGATAATGGGATATGAAGTTAGTAAAAATTAAGTTGCAAGGTTTGAACTACACAACCATCACCAAACAGGTATCGAAAAGAAAGCGCTGAAAATTCAATAATTTTTTTTGCACCTTTGTTTCTCGTTTTTATGGTCCTGTTTGAAATAAAATTCTTCAGAGACATTGTTAAAATTTTGTTTGGTAATAACTTTAAAAACTTAAATACAAAACCCTTATTTTTAAAAAATTCTTTTCAATAAATTTTATCGTACTTCATTTATCCTTAATCTTACTTTGTTGTACTTAAAAACATGTTAAATATATACAAAAAATGTGTTTGGAAAATGTATGAATATTGATAAATGTATTCTATAAGTTAGACAACACATGGCGAGGAAAATAGGTTGTTTCCTGTAGACATTCAACCGTTATCACTACTGTACTGTAAATCTGTAAAATATTCATTTTTATATATTCGCATAAATTATTAAAACCAAATGTCATAATAAATTGAAATAAAAAATTTCTTAATTTTTTTTAAACTAATAAAGATTTGAACTAAATTCTTAAAGTTTGCATGTTTATATTAATAAATTTTTGAAGATTGTGTTTTAATGAATATTTATAAAACGGTTTAAACCAAGGTATAAATGATATTTTTACATTTGACCTTTAATCTTTCCTCTCTGATTTTCATATGATTAAAATTTAAATATGAAAAGTAATTTTTCCTGAAATGTATATGCTCAGTAGGGCTAAAAGGATTAAACATTGTATCATTTAGAACAAAAACAATATATATATACTATATATTAATTATTTAGCTATGCATTAAATAAAACAGTGTTTCTCTTAAGTATTGAAAAATGAAGTAGTACTTTAATAGTTTTTAAACCACTTCTTGAATGTGAAGAAATGACATTTCTTCAGTATTTTGGATACTGAATTCAAATGTTAAATAATATTCTGGTGTTATCATAGAATTTTTTTTTAATTGTAATGTATAGATATCCCGTATTAGAAAAAAAAATAATATTATTTTAGAAGCTATTTAATCGTATAACTTAATAATATAGCGTAATTGATTTCACTTATGATAGTTTACTTGTGAGGTACATATATTTATACATGTACTATAAATTACTGGAAATTGAGGTCGAATTCCACTATAGGCGTAACTAGAGTTGATGAATGGGGGGGGGGGGGAGTAATGTCAGAAAATATGAACATTCTTCACCAAAGGATTAAAAAAGGGTTGAGGGAGGGGAAAAAAAAGTTCATCATATTGAAAAAGTTCAAATCATTTCCCAAACCTAAGGAGTTTTGGAAATTTTTTTTAAAAATTCTTTTCTTAAAAAAAAAAAAAAAATGAGAAAGGAGCAAGAGTTGGAAAATGTTCTTAAACACATGGAAATTAAAAGGGTCTGATATAATTGTTGAATATGTTATTAACGGGAGGGAGTGAAACCAACATCAGGTTAAAACGAAAAAACATCCTCTTTATTAAAAACACATCAACAGTTTATATATACCATTTCCACTACCGGTGGAAAGAAGAACTAAAAAAGAATTTGCATATAGCCGCTAATACATTCTTAAATTACCAACAATCTCCTCCTGCGACTGTATGCAAGTGAAACTTAAATTAAATTAATTTGATTCATACTTGATAACAATCTCTCACAAGTTAAGGCCTTAGTCAAAAAATCAGCCATCATTTCATTACTTGATACATGAATCAATTTAATAAGCTTAGATTTAATTAAATCTTTAACAAAATGAAATTAATATGTCTAGTCTTAGTTGAAGATCTAGATCCATTTATCCAATCAATTGCGGATTTACAATCAGAATAGATATTTACAGGCGCTTGTACAAAAACATCACATTCAATTTCCCTCAAAAAATTTAAAGTCCAAGTTACATGTTTGGAAATATCACAAATTGCATACAATTCAACTTCACATGTTGACATTCCAACACATTTTTGTTTATTGCTCTTCCAACTTACTAAAGAGTTACCAATCATAATAACTCCTCCTGAAAAAGATTTCCCTTCATTGGCATTACCCCAGCTCGCATCTGAGCTTGCATTTATAGTACCAATACAATTATCATAAAACAATATTTTATCTTTTGTACCCTTAAGATAACGTAAAACCTTTTTCAACAGTTCATAATGACGCTTTTCTGGTCTGTTATTAAATTGTGATAAATAACACATAAATGCTAAATCGGGTCTAGACCGATTTGATAAATAAAGCAATTCACCGTACAAATACATCAAAAAACTTAATATCCAAGTTTAATTTAGCCGATATAGCCATCAACATTCGCCACGAATCAATATTTACAACAGGCGAGTATGTCTCGGTGAAGTCTACATTTTTAATTTGATTAAATGCAGCCGCCACTAATCTAGCTTTAAAACGATTAGGATTACCTTCATCTTTTAATGTGAAAACCCATTTAGTTTTAATAACTTTTACACCCTTTGGTTTCTCTACGATCTCAAAAACATCATGCCTTTCTAAAGATTTTAACTCATCCTTAATTGCAGTCTCCCAATCAGACCAATTTTCACTTATCCTTGCTTCTTGAATGTTTGCGGGAACCTGATTAAAAGCTAAACTCGTGTTTTCTTTTTCTTTTAATCTATCAGATCTTCGAAGGTCAAGGTCAATAGCTCGTTGTTCCGCATCTAATTTGCGCTGTTCAGTAAGTTCTTGACTTTTTGCTTTAGTCATTCCTAAATGTCTACCCAACTTTCTCGATTGGTTAGGATTCGAATCCTGAGATTCTAAGTTCAAGTCCAGATTGATTCTAGTCGGTTCCGAATTTGGATTCGAACTCATATCTAGCCTTTTAGAATTAAACAAATTTTCAATGATTGATAAGGTATTCGTGTCGTCTTTTTCTAAAAATACACAACCCTTTATCTGTTCATTAAATTTTACTGATCTCTCTTCAATTACTTTTTGACCTTCTATATCAAATATTCGGTATCCACTCCGTTGTGTTGAATATCCTAACATAATACCACGTTTACCGGGAGGTTCAAATTTCCTGCGCAAAACTTTAGGAACATGAAAATATACAAGAGATCCAAACACTCTTAAATAGTTAATACTTGGTTTTTCCACTGTAAATAGTTCAAAAGGGGTCACGCTTTTACCCTTTCTATAAATTAAGTTCGTTACATGCGTACTACATGCTACTGCTTCCGCCCAAAATTCTAATGGAAGTCCACTGTCATAAAGTAAGGTTTTAGCACGACTAACAATTACTCCTATAGCTCTCTCACTTTTCCTGTTACTTGGCGCATTATAAGGAACGGTTAATTCTCGCACAATCCCTGATTGTTCTAAGAAAGCGTTAAATTCATTATTAACAAATTATTTCCCATTATCAGTCCTGAACCGTTTGATTCGAACATTGCAAAGATTTTCATATCTTTCCTTAAATTCTTTAAATTTACAAAATACTTCACTCTTACTCTTTAAGAAATAAGTAAAGTACATTCCAGAAAAATCATCTACTAGAACAAGAAAAAACCTTGATTGTCCTAATGATGGTTCATTTACAGGACCACACAAGTCACCATGGATAAGTTCCAAAATAGAACTACTTTGGTCAACATCTATAATCTTATGAGGTCTATGTTTAATTTTACACATATTACAGCTATCACACTCTAAATTAATATTCACAGTTAAATCATTACTTTTAGTCATATTCTCATTAATCATTTTAGAAACATGTTTATTATTAACATGACATAACCTTTTGTGCCATAAGGTACTGGAATCGAACCTTTCAGATTGTAATTGATTAGCTGCCTCCAAGTTATTTATATCTGGAATCATATACACTTCTAAGCGTTTATCTCTCATTAAACCTGTTAACATTAATTCTCCATATTTATTAAATATTAACATTTTATCATATTCAGACACTATTTTATAACCTTTTAACATTAAAGTGGTCAATGAAAGCAAATTATGTCTTAATTTAGGCACATATAATACATTATCCATTGTCACTGATATTTCTTTACACTGACTCTTAATCTTAGCTTTAGCAAAACCTATACCTTCAGAATATAATTCACCATCAGTACCAGCTTGAAATATTTTACTAGAATTATAATTAAATCCACTAAACCATTTTAAGTCATTAGTCATGTGCGAAGTCGCCCCACTGTCAATTAACCATACATCAGAAATATTACCTTTCAGTTCTTCGGAACTTGCATTCAAGGCACAGTTGTCAGCTCTCTTGGATGCACTCGTGGATTGAAAGTTCTTTTTCACATTAGGATTCGAGTCCGTGACCTTGTTTCTTCCACTCTGTACTTTCATTTTAGTCCTTAAATTACAGTTCTTGTACAAATGTCCCTTTTTGTGGCATGTGTAGCAAGTCTTCTCGAATCTCCGTCGAGGATCCCCCATGAAGTAGGCTCCGTCCGCTTGCTTGCAATTACTTTGAAATACGCGTTCTTCCTCGCGCAAAATTTCCAGCACTTCTTCGATCGATTTTTCTCGTTGAGTTTTCAACATTTCACGTACCTTCTCAAATTGACCTCTCAATCCTCGAACTGTGTAGAATACAAGTTCTCTTGGTGAGATAACAACTCCAAGAGATGCACACTTCGTTCCGAGACCTTTAGCTCTGGCCACATAGTCATTAACCAGTTCTTTCTCCTGCATCTCCAAGCACTTTAATTCTTGACCGGCATCAATTTTGCGATCTTCTAAAGTACCAGTAAAACTACCTTTGATACGCTGTAACAGTTGCTTCGCATTAGTTTCACTTGCGTACTGCAAAGCTTGCTCGTCACTCAGGGAAAGTTTAATGCAGGCGACAGCTTCGTTGTTTTCTTTCTGCCAGGCTGGAAGTTTCGTTTCTTCTGTTGGAGGGTCTTGAGTAATAACTTCAGAATGTCCTCGAAGGCATAAAGCTGCTTCAAGTTTCATTGCCCACACGAGATAGTTCGTGCCAGTCAGGGCAGGTATCGAAATAGGATATCTATCCATCTCACTCCAATCCTGTTTGTTCCAAATCACGATAAGAAAACCGACGTCGTATTTTAACTCGTAACCACGCTCTGCTACCAATTGTTATTAACAGGAGGGAGTGAAACCAACATCAGGTTAAAACGAAAAAACATCCTCTTTATTAAAAACACATCAACAGTTTATATATACCATTTTCACTACCGGTGGAAAGAAGAACTAAAAAAGAATTTGCATATAGCTGCTAATACATTCTTAAATTACCAACAGAATACATGAATGCAATATTTTCGAAGAAACTTTTCCAGGCGCAGCAAACAAGATAGGAGCAGTGGCGGGTTCCTCAAAATATTTCTAACATACACTGCCAAAAATGAACATTAAAGAAACTTCCATAAACATTTAAAAATATTTTTTTCTAAATATCTGTCTCTTAATGTTTCTATTGCAGCATTTTTTTATGTACATAAGGATACCAACATTGCCGGCATCTGTAAATCTACGGATAAAATTATTATTTTTTCTCCATCAACTACGCTATCTGTGAATTCTTTTTTAACTTGAACAGTAATTACACCACATTTTTAATTTTTTCTTCTTTTGCAAAATAAAAACGGTATTTCACTTTGACTTTTGCGTTTGTTACTTGCACTCATTTTAATTACTTTCAATTACCCATATTAGTACAGGAGATATAGGCAAAAAATAGGCTATAGGTGGAACTAATTCCCACAGAAGCGGCGATTGAATTTTTGAGCTCGTGGAGGATATCTTTTTGACATACTAAAAGTCTAGAAAAATCTGAGCGTGCAAAATGCGTTTTTTGGCCGCCATCTTGGATTTTTTTTGTAAAAATCATAAAAAGTCATGTGTGGTATCAAATTACAGAAAATTTTATGCTGAAAAAGATTATCATTTTGGTTTTAAAAAGTACAAATAATTAGCAAAATAGTGACCAAAAAACTAAAAGCTTATGCAGTGTTAAAAATCCTTTTTATTAATAAATAATAAAATAGTTTTATAATACGAATGCATCATGCATTTCGTCAATATTTTTCATCTTACATAAGAAAAAAGCTATATCTATTACTATTCTTTTGAAATACTTTGTTTCGGTGTACTATTTGTGCAATCTCTACCATCAGAACAGTTACAACCTATCTCGGTACATTTCAAGCCATTACGTCGACACGTAAATCTACCACACGGTTCATTTGTATACGTTTTCCATGTGCAGCGGACCTTGTTCAACAATAACTCTGGTGCAGGGCTCATTTCACATGTTATGGGCTGTAGTTGGTCTCCTACTTTTTCCAACCCTACACTTGACAATATTAGTGTTCATAGTTTTCCAACAATAACATTGTAAATGTACGCGGAGAAGATGATAAACAGCAGCATCTTCTGTAGGTGGCAGTCTTACCATATTAAATTCACTTCCACCGTACAATGATATCAATGCTTTGGTACCAATATCTGTAAGTTCTTTTCTGATCCAAACGAATCAATATTAAATTCCTTACATTTCTAAAAATGTCTATGTGCTGCCTATTTACTTTTACCAAATAAAGAGCTTATGATATCGCATCTAGTTAAAGCATGTGAAAAGAGAATAATTTTGTATCCCTTATCCTAAGCACATGTTGCACCTTTAATGTTACGTTTTTTTATCGCCGGAAGTAGGAGGCAAACAAATATTTTGTGTATTATGGTAAATCAAAAGTACAAAGATATCGGTGTCCTCAGCAACAACTGTTACACGCATTTTTTCTGCTAAGGACAGTGCCGTTTTCACTATAACTGTATCAGTATAATCTGTAGCATGAATCACAATGTGGCCATTCTCTTCTAAGTGTTTTCCAAGCATGGTTATAAAGGACTGTATATTTTTTTATTGGAAAGAAAGGGTCCTTTGCCAATAAGAAGTGGATAGCTCTCAGTAAATTTCACTGTTACTGATGATTGTTTTGTGCGTATCTGATGCTCTATATCCTTTGTACTGGAGATGATATAGCCACCAAATACTATTGTCACAACTTGATATTGCTTATAACAAAATGATTACTATATAGTTGTAATGCATTTGAAAATTTCCCAGTTTTTGGCCATGGTTTAGTGAAATTAACAGAGAGCTTTCCACTTCTTATTGGCAAAGGACCCTTTCTTTCCAATAAAAAAATATACAGTCCTTTATAACCATGCTTGGAAAACACTTAGAAGAGAATGGCCACATTGTGATTCATGCTACAGATGATACTGACACTGTTATAGTGAAAATAGCACTGACCTTAGCATAAAAAAATACATGTAACAGTTGTTGCTGAATACACCGGTGTCTTAGTACTTTTGATTTACCATAATACTTTTGCAGTCTTCTACTTCCAGCGATAAAAACCGTAATATTAAATCGGTGCAACATGTTCTTGACGATAAGGGATGCAAAATTATTCTCTTTTCACATGCTTTAAACGGATGCGATACCACAAGCTCTTTATTTAGTAAAAGTAAATCGACAGCATATAGACATTTCTGTAAATGTAAAGAATTTAATAATTGTGCTAGCTACTCTGTTCGGATCAGAAAATTCTAACATAAACGAACTCACAGATATTGGTATCATTGTAAGGTGGAAATCCAAAGACTGATAATCTGAACCTACTACGATAAAATATCTACTTGAAAATAATCACAACTGCCAAAAGTGAATTTAATATTGCAAGATTGCCACCAACAGAAGATGCTGCTGTTTACCATCTTCTCCGCGATCATTTACAATGTTGTTGTTGGAAAACTATGAACATTAATATTGCCAAGTGTGGGGTTGGAAAAAGTAGGAGACCAACTACAGCCCATAACGTGTGAAATGAGCCCTGCACCAGAGTTATTGGTGAACAAGATCCGCTGCACCGGATACAAATGAACCGTGTGGTAGTGGTAGATGTATGTGTCGACGTTATGGCGTGGAATGTACCGAGATAGGTTGTAACTGTTCTGGTAGAGATTGCACAAATAGTGCACTGAAAGAATGTATTTGAGAAGAATAGTAATAGATATAGCTTTTTTCTTATGTAAGATGAAAGATATTGACGAAATGCATGATGCATTCGTATTATAAAACTATTTTATTATTTATTAATAAAAATGATTTTTAACACTGAATAAGCTTTTAGTTTTTTGGTCACTATTTTGCTAATTATTTGTACTTTTTAAAACCAAAATGATAATCTTTTTCAGCATAAAATTTTCTGTAATTTGATACCACACATGACTTTTTATGATTTTTACAAAAAAAATCCAAGATGGCGGCCAAAAAACGCATTTTGCACGCTCAGATTTTTCTAGACTTTTAGTATGTCAAAAAGATATCCTCCACGAGCTCAAAAATTCAATCGCCGCTTCTGTGGGAATTAGTTCCACCCAAAAACCTATATCTCCTGTACTATATGTTGACATAGGGTAATGAAAGTATTGTTTTCGGTCAAAAAAAAACTTGGAATTTTTTTGCATTTCTCCACGTTTTGGAACATCTTGACTGAAAAAAAAGTGGTGCAGTTAACTCGCGATAACTTTTATGAGTCGAATATTCGTTTGTCTCTAAGTTTTCATTAGGTCCCAAGAATATGCCTTCGATAGAAAATGACTTCCGATAACTCGAAGAATTTGGCCAGTCCCTATCGCGAGTTGACTGTATAGAAAAATGTCTGCCTGTGTGTGTACGTGGTCAGCATAACTCCCGAACAATTTGACCTACGATGTTCAAATTTGGAGTACATGTTAGTGAGGGCTATGGAACCTGTCATTAAGGTTTTCATCAATATTGCAAATGTGCAAAATATGAAAAGACATGAAATAAATCACATTTTTTAGCAATTTCTAAAAAACGGCTCTAAAGATTTTGATCAAAATCTCTTATAATGTTCTCTTAAGATGTTCTAAACATCTCCACCGCCAAAATTCGTTTAAAAATGCTATAAAGGTGTAAAAAAAGGAATGTCTTCAATATAGAGTTCTCTTCCTTCTTGAGCATCGTTCATCAACGACTGTTTTTCTCTTCTCCTCTGTTTTACTTACAAGAAAGGATACCGTAATGATTATCAAAAAGTATATTGTCACATTTGGAATTTTTTTTTTTTTGGGGGGGGGGGGGGTCCTACGTGAATTATTGCCAAAAATATCACTAACCTGGCTATTTTTTCAAATAAACAAAAGGTAATAACATGATTCCATGTCAAATTTAAATGTAGTGTAATTGAAAGTTGTGCAATGTTCCACTCCCCTAGTTTATGTTCAGTTATTGTTTAGTGTTTGGGTTTTCTATACAGCACTAAGTCCACTCAGGACTTATGTTTCCCACGATGGAGAGTCCATTTCTCCAGCCTCAGATGGGTGTAACGCGTTGTTATCATCAAATGGTACATTAATGGTTCTTCTGTTGAAAAATCTATGTATAGTCTTGCAGTTTGGTATAGTTTTTGATTACTTTAGTAAAACACTGATCACTGAATAATCCAAATAACGAAATTTAATGGATAAATTGAGTAATAATCAATAAAGAGTTGGTTGGCAAAAAAATGCAGTATGTTTGCTTAATTTTTTCTCAACTTAATGTCCCCCCCCCCCCTCCTCATTACGCCTATGAATTCCACCATCATTGCTTTTTATAGATAGTTTTGTTCGAGTATCTCAATCTGCTGAACATCTCTAAACAATGTTAATATTTCTTATGGTGTGTTATGCTATTTCAGTTGGTAAAAAAACTGCTAGAAGCAAGGTTCTCAGTATATTTGAAACTCCTATGAAGAGGTCACATTTTTGCCCTGCTCACGAAGTTGTATTAATGTATACAGGAAACAAGCAGGTTGTAACAGCAAAGCTGCACAATGTGAATTTGCAGCCCTATGATGTTGAAGATGCAAAGTTTTCCCCTGGTACGTAGACAACCTTATTAAAAAGTATGAATAATAATGCTTTTAATTATAAAATCAATCTTTTGTTTTAAAGGTAAAAAAAGATTAGGCCAAAAATCCACTTAAGACCGGACATAATCAATATTTTATTAACAAAATTGAATTCTACTTTCTAGATTTCCTCAATTCTTAAAATGCCTACTAATACTATGCATAGGCTGTGAAGTAATTGCTAGTTGTATAAAATGCTGAGTTTCATTCTGACATTATTTGCTTGATAATGTTATATGAGTAGCTATAGTGTATGTTACTCAAAAATAAAATAAGAATTAATGCATTAACCTTGTTATCCCTACAATCAATTAAGGAGAAATCTTTTAGGCAACATAACAAAGTATTTCTTTATTGTTATTGTTTTGTTGAGTTCAATTCTGTATTTTAGTCCTGAAGTAATCTTCAGAAATTATTTTTAGCCTACCGTTGCAATAAAGTTGTGCTGGATGAAGAATCGTTAGTTCAAGATGAAACTGTACCCCTTGCTGTTGGATTAACATTGGCATTAATAACTCTGTTTGTATTGGTGGGTTTTTCAGTTCACCGAGCTTACAATGCTGCTAAAGTGGATTACAACACTATGCCTTAATTGGTTTAAATTTATATATGAAATTATATATAAGTCAGAAAGTTAAAACAAGATAATTTAATTAAAACTTGTTTTATTTTAACATAACTACCGATATTTACAAAGTTCTCAATAGTTCCAATATTTCTAAATTTTGCACATAAATTCTTTTATTTTATTTCAACGTTATTCCTTAAAATGTGCTGCAATCTTTATTACTTTTTAAATTGAAGAACAATGTTTAGTTAAATTGATTTTATTAACCATTGTTATAAAAATTAATATTCTGAAATTATTTTGGAATTAAAAATATTTACTTTGGTTGGTTTGTTGATTGTGTAATCATTAACAGAATGGCCACAGAACCTGGAAATGTCAGGGAGCTTTCTGATTCTGAGAGTTTTTCAAAATTTCACGAAAATCAGGGAAATTTTCTTTGTTCTGAAGGCACCTTTCCCCGTTCATCCATATTTTGGCGCCATTTTTCCGGAAAATTGTGGTAATCGTTAGAAGTGTAATATTACAGAATAATTTAAACTTTTCATTACTCACAAAACTATTTAAAAAAAATTTATTAGTTAATGAATTAATTAAAAACGCTAAAGGGATAATGGAGCATACATGTTCGATTTGATCAGGATGTCTACACATCTGGAAAAGTTGGGGAAATTTGAAAAAAAGTTTGCCATAAAATCAGGGAATTTTTAAGAAATCTGTAACTGAATTATAATAGAACTTTTTCCTGAATTTTGTGGCCACCCTGATTAAAACTATTACATTATACATGTCAAATAATAAAAGTTAAAAACTTTATGGATGAAATTATCTATGTATATATTTTATCTGTCCTAGCATATCTGTTAATAAATCGTCACTGACAACACAGTTTTATTGAAATATTTAGCTGTTAAAATTTGATTTCTCTTTAAAAAAAATAGTTTTAGAACTTATTCTTCTACTTGAATGATCACTAGTCTTTACTTCATTATTAATACATTTTCCAGTCATAATTTTATGTGCTAAAATAATGATTCAAAGCATATGAAAATATTTAACCATTGAAATAACTTTAACTGACGATAGCTGATTTGAAAATAATGTGTATGTTGTTCTATTATTTATAAATAGTTATCTCATGAGGATTTTTAATCAAAATGACATCCATTTGTTTTCCCTTTCTGTCTAGTTGGAATGATAGGGTCTTTTTTTAATTAAAATATTTTTTGGTCATTAATTTAGGGTTTAATTTTAATGTAATACTATTTTATACGAAAAAAAGTAAACATTTTGAAGATATTGTGCTAAAAAAAGTAGCTTTAGGTCTTTGAGGCAGAAAAGACGTGCAATCCGTTTCACAATGCATAAACTTGATCTACGATTCTCAATATATATAGTTCTAGAAGTTCTTCATCTATAATCTTTTACTTAAAAAAGAATAGTTCCTTTATCAGCAACCTTCTCAAATGTTTTTAATTTTATAACACATATATATTATTATTTTAAATATATATAACTTTTGAAAGTAAGCGTGCATTGATGTGTAAAAGATGATTTAGTGTAATATGTTTTTTTGTGTGTGTGTGTGTGTGTTTTTTAATCATATTTCTAAATTAGGCTTTTTTTTATTATTGAATTTAAGTAAGTGATGTCAGTCAATAGTATTGCTTAATATTTACAACCATGTTCGCATATAAACTTTTACTCTCCATATATGTAAAAATAGACTTGTTCATACAATATCTCAGAATTGGTAAACAAGATGGAATATTTACTTGAAATAGGGAGAAAAGGGTGCATTTCAATTCATTAAATTGTTACAATGTTCCCAATTCTCTACAAATATTTTTTTTTTGTAGTTGCAGTTATTTATAGTTGATAGATACTGTTTGCTGTTATATAAGCCCTTTTATCTGTTATTATTGTATTGTTTGTAAGTTGTCGTTTATAAATAAATTATTTAAAGTGTTCTATTTAAAGTTGAATCGTAATGCTTTAATTTCACAAACCTCGCTACACAAACTGCATTTCGTAAATACTATTTTTAACAATGCATTTTTACAAATATTTTTTATTTTTTTGGTTGGAAATCAAACTTTTTATACAAGTACTTCATGCCCTTGTTATTCCTTATGTACAAAACTTTCTGTCAAATCTACTATATAAATAAACAACTCCCTATTCCTACTATTATATAAGAAATTAAAAAGATATTCTCCTTATGTTGTTTCATTAACATTAATTATAGACCAATAGAGTTTATCAAAAGAATACATTATTTTAACTTATGTTTAAAATGTAATTTCAGCTATACAGCTACAGTACTTTTAGTTTATCATCCAATTAACTTGTAAAACTTTTAAATACTCACAGCACATCAATATTTATCTTAAGCACTTCTATCAGTGATTTAAAAAACAAACTGAAGTTAACCCAACAATGAGCATGAATTTGTTGATAAAAATTCTAATACCAATTGCAGCTTGTTAACCAAGATGCTTCAAACAAATCTTGAATTAAGCTGTAGTAAATATTAATTGAAAGAATTATGTGCATATGTTTAATTTAATATTCAGTTCTACAAATAGCTTTAATAATTCAACAAGCAGCATTATTAAATTTTCTGTTTCTTATAACAGTATATTTTTAAGTATTTTGTATCATTCACTTTTTAGTAATAGTATTTAACAAAAGAAAAATATCTGAAGTTATACTTTCAAGTAAACATTTACAAATAAAAAAAAAAGCAATCATGCAGGTAATGAATTGCCACCGCATATTCACAGAATCGATTAACCACTTAAAATGAGAGGCTCACTTAGAAAAACTAATCACATATGCAAGTTATAGTTCACAACTTCACACTCCAATATATTCAATTATACATGAGCAATTAATAAATCATTCATAATTCATTCTTCCTGTAATGAAATAGAGGTTTATAATTCGATTTTTTTTTTTTTTTTTTTTTAATTTTTTTTTTTTTTTTTTTTTTATTATTATTTTTTTTATAGAACACTATTTAAAAAAAAATCCTTTTAAGGCTGTTATTGTTTTCTTTTTGTTAAAATTTTAATTATTAATGGTCATTTTTTACTTGTGTATCTGAAAACTTCTTTATCTACAAGTTAAGCTAGGATGAGCAATTAAATATACTGACATTCTTCAAATTTCAAAATTATTTAACCTAGCCTCAACTAAAAAAAGATTAATTGATCTTTACAGAGTTCGTACGCCTCAGGGAGAACCGGGAAAACCTGGAAAACTTAGGGAAAATAAATCAGCCTTAAAATCTCAGGGAAAAAAGAAAAATCCCCCCTAAAACCTGGAAAAGTCATTTTTATTCTTGCAAAAAGTTATTTCTAAAGAAAAAAGACTTTTTTCGTGTTATCGGAAGAATTTATATAATCGAGGTTTGGATATATTTATACAGCTTCCTAAAATAATTCAAATTATTAATTTTTGCTAAAAATAATTAACTCCGTAATGGAAATCTCAGGGAATTTTTTTTCTGAAAATCAGTATGAACCCTGCTTTAGTTTTATAAAGAATTTATGCAAGTATGTATTTAGATAATACAGTATTTAGAGAAAGACGCATCAAAAATATATTTTTTAAAAATTTAGGAAGTTTTGCATGTTACGATTTCAAAAGTATTTCTAGGACAGTTTGCAACGTAACACTAAATTTTTTAATCGAAAATTAATACCTTATAATTAGTTGGATGCAACCAGAAAATTTCTGTGAGTGGTTTTCAATCAAACCCCAAGTTTGCCCCTGTATTTATCTCTATAAAAACAACTTCAGTGTAGAACTTTCTCATAACTTATCTGTCACATATCATCAATATTTTTGTAGTTCCTTAGTCTGTCCCTTACATATGACAAAATATTAAAATGTTTTTTGTTTTTTTTCCCGAGTTATGCAAATCAACCGAACATGGGAATACTTTTTATCTAGATCCGATATATTATCCATATTTTCTAGACTATAAATTAAGATAAACATTTTCTAGTTTCAGTAAATTCAATTAGAGGAGTGATATTTTAGGTAAACGGACAAACACCAATATCAGACTGATTTTATAATATTGTATGGCGTTTTAAATATAAAGGCATGTAGCTCTGAGTTGCTACATTTTCAAGCTAGACGCGTTTCTATGGCTTATGGAAACAATTCCAAATCAGCCAAACAGTTGTCCGAAGACATGTAGCCGGTTGTCCAAGGGTTATGAAACCCCGCAGAAGATCGATATATTGCTGTGGTAACCAAGCGGAATCGAAGATCGCCCTCCACACGTGTGACATCTATGGTTGCAACGGCCATTGGTAAGACGATATCTGCCTCTACTGTTCGTCAAAAACTTCACATAAATGATCTGTATGCCCGGGTACCACGAGAGTTTGTGTTCCTTTATCCGTTCAATACAAAGGGGGGTACGATTAATGTGGTGCCGCCAGTATGGGAATTAAGACTTTGTCTAATTGGAGGAACGTTATGTTCACAAATGAGTCCAGATTTGCCCTACAACTCAATGATAAGCGTGTAATGATCTGGAGGGAACAATAAAAGGCACACGAAATTGGCCCCAAAACATCACGCATTCCGCGGTGGAAGCATATTGGTCTGGGCAGGGATTTCATTGGGATATCACACTGACCTGCACATTTTCAGGTGAAGTTCTGTGACGACTGTACGGTATCGAGATGAAGTCTTTAGACCCCATTGTGAAACTGTACGCTGCAGCAGTTGGTCCTTTCTTCGTTTGAATGGACGATAAGGCGCCGTCTCTGGGGAGTGAGGGGATTGTCCTTGTATGGAGTGGCAGGACCTTAATTCAAATGAAAATCTTTGGGATGCCAGTGACTGATCTAGGATTTTCCTGAGGGGGGGCGCAACACCTGTGCCTTAGCCAGGATAAAATCGAATATTTAAAAAAAGTTTAAAAAAAAATAATATATGCAGTGTTCTAGAAATATACTTCAAGATAATCCGTATCCATTGATTACCCCCCCCCCCCCTTTTTCCCCGTCACACTTCTGACTCGCTATCTTAGCGTAAAAGGTGAAATGCCCAGGTTATACCAAAATTACTTTTGAGTTTAAAAAAAAAAAAACTCCCCCCTTCCACTCCTCAAAAAACACCCTTCTATGCTAGATATTTTTATGAACTCCTTTGTTTCTTTATGCTCATGACAAATAAAACGCTTTTGCAAAATTTCATGAATGGACCAATTATTTATTTTTTAATGTCGTATTTTACCTTTCCTTGGATTTTACATGTGTTTTCGTTTATAAAAAAGAACTGTAACTTTTTTTAGTTATATCGTTTTGCTTTTTTTCATTCGATTCAGCATAAAAAAAAGTACTCTAAAAACATGTGTCACATGCCTATAGATTGCTCCAAAAATAATTTTTCAGTCACAAAACCCCCTGACCCCCCCCCCCCCCCTTCTTTGCTGGATATTTTTATGAACTCATTTGAATATTCATTTTCATGACAAATATAGAACATTTTTGCTAAGTTTGATCAACGAACCAATTTTTTTGTTTTTCTTATGGTCTTGGGTACTATTTTACCAGCACTAATATATATATATATATATATGTATATATATATATATATATATATATATATATATATATATATATATATATATATATATATATATATATATATATATATATATATA
Organism: Linyphia triangularis; assembly: GCA_963978545.1. NCBI lineage: Eukaryota > Metazoa > Arthropoda > Arachnida > Araneae > Linyphiidae > Linyphia > Linyphia triangularis. Next base: position 50,182,980 of record OZ021722.1, on the reverse strand, counting down.
TATATGTATATATATATGTATATATATATATATATATATATATATATATATATATATATATATATATATATATATATATATATATATATATATATATATATATATATATATATATATATATATATATATATATATATATATATATATATATATATATATATATTTGGTGCGATTTTTATACATTTATATTTTTTTTTTTACTTTCAATTACCCGTATGGTATAAAAGTATTGAATTCGGTCAAAAAAAATATCGATTTTATTGCATTTCTACACGTTTTGGAACGTGATGAGTTCAAAAAAATGTTTGTGCCTGTTAGTTATCAGCATAACTCCCAAAACGGATTGACCTGCGACGTTCAATTTTTATGTACAGGTTATTGATGGCCATGAGACCTGGCATTATGGTTTTTGTCAAAATTGCACATGTGCATTAAGTAGCTGACATTGAAAAAATTGCGTTTTTCAGCGATTACAGCGTAGAAATGAAATAATGGCGAACGCCCATCAACGACTGTTTCTGCTCTGTTGCACTTAAAAGAAAGGATAATGCAGTGTTTATTGAAAAATATATCACAATTTTCACCGTTTCAGCGGCGTTTTTTTAGAATAATAGCCAAACTGGGCATTTTTTTAAATAATGAAAACAAAATAGGTAAATTATATCAATCCGTGACAAATTAAAAAAACATCGCATACTGAAATATTTTGTTCCAATTCTTTAATTTTAACTGGAAGAGAGAGATTGTAGGAGGATCACTGTATTTAAAATTTTTTAAAAACTTCATTTTGAGTTGCAATAAATATCATTTTACTTCTTTCACGACATTTTTGAACAAGAATCAGAAGTTTCATAAAAAATATGTTTTGGAAGAATAGGCTTAGAATAAAATTAGAGTAACCTTCCAAAATTGTTTATAAGTCTATTTTATGTAAAAACAACAACAATTGGCATACCTTTCCAGTGTGGTACAAGAGAGGATTGTTAGTCGAAATTCAAATATGACTCTTATTTACAAGCCGAAGCAGAAATTAGAGCTGGTTGGTTGGTTGGTTGGTTGGTTGGTTGGTTGGTTGGTTGGTTGGTTGGTTGGTTGGTTGGTTGGTTGGTTGGTTGGTTGGTTGGTTGGTTGGTTGGTTGGTTGTATTCAGATTATCTGGCTCCGTCAGCAACTAGGGATGAGCCATATTTTAATAACAGTTAAAAGTTATTGATACTTAAACTCACGCGAATTAACAGTTACCTAATTTTCTAAGTAACAGTTATTCATTTATTATAAATGCAATAGATGGCGCTAGTATGTCCATATATTTCTGTTATTGAAGATCATAATATCAGAATCACGAAATAAAAATATATTTTTCTAATAACGGTGATTCGGAAAAATATATTTTTCTAATAACGGTGAACGGAAAAATATATTTTTTTATCGTGATTCTGATATTAGGATCCTGGTCGTTATTCCTGGAATAACTAACTGTATCCATCGAAATAATTTGTCTGAATGGATTAACGTGTCCGATTGGTATCAGTTGATATTGACATAATTTTCAATAAAAGTAGATATAACTGTTATAAGATATTGACAGAAGTTTTTGTATTGGAATAACTTTTGGACCATTCTTTGTTAGCGCTGCTTTTCAAGATGGTATTTTAAATTTCTTTTCGATTTTTTTTTTTTTTTTTTCCGTTGATTTTTGTTAGTTCGTTATGATTTGATGCACATTATGAGTGGTAGGGTGAAGAGGAATGTGCGTGGGGGGGGGGGGGGGGCAGTATCTGACGCAACATTCTTTGGGTTTAAATGACAGAGATGGGGGAAAGAAGGTGGGGGATTAGGATTAAGGATTTAGGAAGAAATGCATGCGTGTTTTTGCAGAAGGCTCTTTTTTTTTATGTTACAAGAATTCCTTTGGTGGGAGAGGTTTTGAACGTTCGTTCGCATTTCATTTCAGTCTTCTTATGAGACTTTTAAAGACTCGCTGTGTTTCTTTCGTATTGGTTGGAGGTAAGAAAATTTTTCGCTATTGTTTTGGAATAAGAAAATGATACTATATATAAGAAATAAAGAGAGCGTAGGATTTGAGTTTTTCCTTTTGATGGAAAATAAATTATGTTCTTTTCCTTGTAAAGCAAGCTTCTAATTTCAAATCGATATAATCAAAAGATTGTGTAGTAAATTTGGAGCGTAGTTAAATAGGTTTTAATGTTAAACAAAAATTTGTTTATGCATATATTTTTTATATTTAACGCATTACCTGAGAGGTTTTTAATTTTTTTATGATCATTTTTCAATTTGAACTAAATAAAGGGAATTTATTATTTTTAAAATTGCTTTTCTTGATTAATTATGAATTGAATTTTTTAAATAAACATGACATTCATCTTTTTTAGTTTGATTAACTTTATAATATTTGAATTTTACTTCAAATTTTTTATTAAAAATATTTTTATTCGGGTTTAATATCGTAACTTAAATTTATAATTTTTGTTTATAAATTTTTATTTCATGAATTTATGTATACATAAATGTGGTCGTGACGGCACAATTATTTATAAAATACATAATTTCTGTAAATAGTTTTAACGCGCCATAATTAATTTACAATAATTTCAAAAATATAGTTATTGAAATAATAATAATATCCCTATATTTAAAACATATATTTTTTATACTTCAAAGATTCCTCTGAAAATTTACATTTTTCTCACAATATTACATAAAATTTATATGTAAGTAATAATTTTAAAGCCTGTGCACGTAAAATGTTTCAAAATGTGTTTTCATTTAAAAATCACTTTCATTTTATATGTATCAGTTATGAATTATGTTGTATTGTAAATTCTTTCTCCAATTTATTGTTAAATCATAAAAATAAAAAAATAAAAAAACAAAATTCTTATAAAATAACCTCAAAATTATAAATGATTTCTTTTATTTTGATATTTTTACAAATTTATATTGAAATATGTTCTAATTTAAAATCGATTAACTGATATCTAAAGAGAATGTTGTAGAAAAACAGGTATGTTTTATTTATTCCATGTATTTATTTTTATTTACCTTTTACTTTAAAAATAACGGATAACGGTTATAATATTTCGTTATTTCCTAATAATTTTAATGTAACTGCAGTTATTTAAAATTAACTGTTAAGCTCATCCCTATCAGCAACACGAGGGCTATAATGCGTCGTCATTAGACAAGCCATCACACATTTACAAACACCCATGCCTGACACGGGACTCGAACCCGCAACCTCGCGGTCTAGAGCTAGCACGCTAACCATTATACCGTTTGGTCGGCGAAATTAGAGCTGGACGAGTTCTTATGCAGTTAATAAATAACCTTCCTCTTCCTTTCTTTCAAAAGTTTTATGTTTAGCCTATTACCATGTCCAGTTAAATGGGGGTGGCCATTTCCGGGAGTAACCCAAGTAGTCACCCTCTCATTATTCTTTTTTCCCCCTGGTTGGCGTTGGACATTACGCATGTGAGTCAAAATCTCTTCCTCCCACTCGACAGAAAAGGGATCGGGTATCAGGGGTTCAAAATATCTTCAAGGTCAAGAGGGTGGAGGTTTGAATACTTTCTTCCAACATCCGTTTGAATGGGAAGAGAGAAGGCTATAAATAGAACCTTGGTACAAAAATAAGCTTTTTTTTTGTTGCTTTTTTCGGAAATTAGATGAAGGTTAAAATATAATTGTTGCGTAAACTTATCGAAAAAAACTTGGGGAAAAAAAATTATTATTATTATTATAATTATTTATTTCTGTAAATTGTAAAAAAAAAGACTCCACCTGAGGGGGGGGGGGGGGCGCTCCCCCTGGCTGGATCCGCCATTGCTCGGACGTGCTGTATATATATGTAGCCGTTTCCCATCTCCAACCACTCTCAGAGATTTAGAAACTGCGCCCTACAGGAGAATGACGATTATCCGATTACTGGACTCTGCGGTGATTGATATCACCTCGTAACAAGCATAATCACACGCTGTACACTTTGTATACAGGTGAGGGGTGCTTAAATATCCTATTAATGTCGTTTTTTTTGTTGTTTATTTTGAATTTAAACATTTTATTATAATGACGTAAATATGACTTCATCTTATTTATGAAAATTCAATATTTTTTTAATCTCTGTTTGTAATTCTTTGTTTTGTTCCATGAATAAACATAGAACTACTTATTTGCATCATTTTGTGTCAATCTAAGGTAGTACTTGTAAATTTTTTCGCATTTTACCGCTATTCGTGCTTAACTTCTGAAAGTGAGTGTAGATTTATAAAATTAAAATGCATCTTGTAGTTATATTGTTCCCTTTTGTATAATATTTTTTGGTGACAAAGTTATCTAGAAAAATAATTATTTTAACTAGGTCAAATATACATTAATAAGTCACCGACGCATGGGACACGGTCCCGTTGCGATCTAGTAGTTAGGTTTGGTCCAGTAACCCAGGGCCTATTCTAAGCAAAACTTACGACTGCCCAGAACCTTCCCCCCGTCCTCTCCACTTAAAAAAAACAAAAAAAAACCTTATGTATAATTAAGTTGAACAGTGGCATAATCAGCATATGCATTTGAAGAGATTTAAGGGGGGGGGGGGGTGCGATTTTAGAAGTTGGTGTTTTGGATGCTTTGAATTTAGTAAGAATGGGTGTGTTGTTCAACAAGTTAAGCATTCAGCAAGAACTAAAACCTTGTCTTGTCAGGAATAATTTCTTTCGTGATGAAAGTGCATTTAAATCCATCAAAAGAAACAGATTTCTTCCTATCTGCCAAAGTGCTTACTAAAAAAAATATAGTAAATGTATATTAAATTAATTACAATTAACGAGTAAATAAGTAAGTTCGTTGAGTCATCATGTCTATAAGTTTTTACTTTATTTTTTTATGCAGTCAAAATACCTGCCGTTTAATATTTTAGGGAGTCGGGGTAAGTATCTGAGAAATTTACCAAATGCATAGAATTTTATGTATTGTAAAAACTAGGATTAGAAAAAAAAAATACTTTCACAAACCACCTTCATCAATTTAGATTTCAATCTTTTGAAGTACAATTTTATTGGTTAGGTTTAAAGGTTACAATGTGCAATTTTATTAAAAGTTGCACAACAAGTTTATTCCTGTCTCTTCTTCTCACAAGCCTTCATTGCCCAACCCCTGATGATTTATATTCCACAAGTAAAAGTTAAATTTGACACTTTTTTAAGCATTTGTAAATGTAATTTTTTTCTTCTTTTGTTTAGGGAATTCAAAATATTCATGTTGGGGACTTGCAATTTTAAAATTGCTGCTTTAAAATGTTATAAAAATTATGTTTTATTTTCATTAATAAAATTCTAGTATTGATTTGTTCGCTTACCAGCCTATTTTTATACACAATAACGGCTAGCCAAGATAGAACCTATAGTTTAACGTGAATTCTGGATCGTAATCAACATCCATTATCCAGGATTCGAGAGCCCAGTACCTTTTGGCATGCAATATCAGAGTGCTTAAACCCACATCCGTAAGTATTGTAAATAGAGAAATGTTTAAAACAAACTGGGCAATTCTTTCTAAAATAGGATAGCATGGCTAAAAACGACAAATAACATAAAGCTTAATTCTAACAAAAAACCCGTTTGGGGAGATTTATAGATCAATGACCAAATTGAGTTACATATCAATTTGAATTTTTATACTGCAATTTTTCTTGAAATTAAATCTTTTGAGACTCTAAATTCTCTTATCCAGCCTTCCTAAGCCATAAAGCTTAAAAAGATTCCATTGAAATAAAAGTCATTAATATAAAATAGGATGAAAAAATCCTTATACACATTAGCAAGTAAAACCGAATATTATTTTTAAATAAAAACGAAGCATTTGTCATCACAATGGAAAAAGAATTACTTGGATTCCTAAAAATATTTCAAATTTAAAAAAATAATACAAATGTACTCGCAAGAAGATTTTTTCTTCACTTTCTTAAGAAAATGAAGTAAGATACCATGTCATTAAAACACATTCAAAATAAATTGTAATAATATATGAATGTTGAGCTTAATAATGTAAAGTAACAAAATCTATATATTTAAATGAGAGTGTCCTTATTTATACAAGTAATTTAATAAGAAGCTACAGTTTTATTCCAATCTTAATGAAATTTTTCACACTTGATCTAAGATTCCTGGCTGGTTAAAATTTCGGAAAACACTCTCCTCCCCTTTTTTGACCCCTTAAGGGTTAAAATCATAACTAGAAATATACAGTTTCATTAGACTTCGATAAAATTTAGCAGACTTGATCTTCAAAACGAGAGGAAATATTTTGACTGATTGAAATTTTGAATACTAATCTTTTTAGCTCTTTAAGAAGATTATAATAACTTGCATGCTTTCTGATTAAGGGGACGATTCGAGGATGAAGGTTAAAGATATTATAATTTGGGATCTATACTGAGCCAATTTGAATAGTTTTTTTTATTCTATACGTATCTTGACTTATCCACATTATTGTATGCTAGGTAACGCAACGCAAGGCCAGAGCTTTTTGAGCCATGGCAAAGTTGAATACTTCCTAAAGACGTAAATGTAAAAATAATCTGTGCAACTTTGCAGGAAATTATGCTTTCGCAAAACTTTGAAAAGTTGATAAAGAAAGAAAACCAAAACATAGAAAATCTAGAGAGAGAAAATTATAATGAATTTACATTTTTTTTTTTTTTTTTTTTTGCTTTTTTACTACTGCCCAATTTCTGATTTACGACTGCCCATTTTCAATTTACGACTGCCCAAATGAGCCACGACTGCCCGTTAGAAAAGGCCCTGCAATAACCACACATTGACTTTTCCAGGATGGTCCCTGAAATGTAAAGGCCATGAGAGATATTGTACGCCACATTTTATCAAAACTGTTTGACTTGGTGAACTGAGAAGTCATTCATCTTGATTTCTTGACTTCCTGGCTTTGTATTAATGACAAATGACGATTGGTGAGCGTTTCTCTGATGCAGCGATGAATGTTCCTCTGATGATGTTTCTCTGTGAGTGATCCCATAAGGTTTTAGGCGCGTTTGATGAGGAACTCCTGATCTCCTCGGCCACCGGTACTTTATTTTAATGAAGTCATAACCCATCATGTTCGAAAAACATGATCCACGCCGAAGGTACTAGAGAGAACGAAAGTGGAATACGTCGGAGCTATCTAGCAATCGAAGCAAGGCCTGACTTGCATCACTCTGGGCTGTCCCCAAAGCACAGATACAACCATTGTTAATGAAAAGTAACCTTTAAAAATTCTGTGAATCTAAATTAGGTATTAGGAAGTACATTAAACTTTTGCAATTTATGTCACCAAATTTGGCTTAAACTAATCATTATGAATTTTTAGCTAAAAAAATACATAATGATTATAATTTATTTGAGTTCAAAATCGTCCAGTAAAAATGGCACAGAATAGAAAATTACTGCGAACCTCAAAAGTGCGAGGTTCGAGTAATTTTCTATTCTGTGCTGTTTTTTGATCTTGGAAGTACAATAAAATGCAAGCCTTATATTGTGCAATGAGAAATATAAATACTTCAACAACATAATTTTACCAATAACTCAATGTTCATCAAGTTCGACAATGACTACACTTTTAAAACTGGACACATATTTTCAATGTGTGATATATTGACCGAATCTCGTTTCCGAACCAACAACAAACGCCACACAATCCAAATCACAAATCGTTCTTGTTCTCTTTTTCTTCAAAAAAAGAACACGAGCAATCTTTATTTCCGGCGAGGGTCATTTCTTGTGAATTGAAGTCATTACAAATTCATTCTATGACTTTATTTTAAAACTTTTAACTATTAGTTTTAGATTTCAAACAATCCATCCATTGATAGAGGTTAAGCATCCATCAGTAGTGGTCTCAGTGGAATATTTATAGCTCTGCACTTTGTCTCCCCCACCCACCTCTGCAAATTTTTCTGCTGGTATACGTCTGCGGAGTGATGACGTCACAAAATGGCCGCTGGGTTTTTAAGAAATGGACGTCAATCTGAATTAACACTGTGCTGTTTTTATTTCATGAATTACCAATTAATTAATTGTTATTTTTAATTTCTAACTTTCGAACGTTGTAGCCTAAACTTTCCGATAAGTGGTCCAATAGGTGAGTAAGCATTTTATGCACTAGTTTATGTTTTCTGTGTAATTAAAGAAAGTGTGTTTTTGATTTGTCGGTCTGGATTGTGGTTTTTATTTCATGAATTGTAGATAAATAAATTATTATTTTAAAATTTTAACTAGCGAATGTTGTAGCGTAGATCTTCCGATAAGTGGTCCGATAGGTAGATAAACTTTAAAAGTAGTAGTTTATTTTTTTTTCTTTAATCAAACGACGTTTGTTTTTGGCTTGTCAGTCCCCAGTCAAGATTAACACTGTGTTCTTTTATTTCATGAATTATGGATAAAAATTAAAAATAATAGTCTATTTAACTAGTGAAAGTTGTTGCCCTAACATTCTTATAATTAGTTCCATAGGTGAGTAAACACTATTTTCGGTAATATATGTGGAGATGTGGAGATAGGGGGCGCACCACTAGAGAACCCCTCGTGGCGACTCCTAGCGGCAGAGGGAGATATTCCTCATTCTGATGAGAGAGACAGATCACTGAACATTCTCGATGTGAATATAACGTAAGAAAGGCGCTTGTGCCTAATGTAGTATGAGATAAGAGGCAATAAGGATTCATTAAAGCTGGATTCTACAATCAGCAAGTGTCCCTTCTCTGATCGTCTACTCCCACATGGGGGCTCGGCATCACGAACTGAGTAGGCGTCAGAACGTTACGTTAAGAACCAAACGGCCGAACGTGTAAGGGCAAACCAGAAGTACCGAGTACAAATGAAACCGAACAGCCCCGTAGTCACCCAGCAGTGAACCGGAGATCGGGGTATAAGCCGTCGTATCACCTAGCAGTGTAAACGACATAACAGCGCAGTGACCGGGAAGGGAAACCACGTCTCACCGGAAAGCGAAACTACCACGTCGGAAAAGCGAAGTCAGCGCCGACGAAGAGGATTGCCTAGCGGAAACAACAAGCATTGGAACACCGCTAACGAAGCCAAGAAACTGCTCATCGAATAAAAGAAGTCGACATCACTGAGAAGTGGAGCAGCTAGCACAGTGACCGAAAAGTGAAATCACATCTCATCGGAAAGCGAAACCACCACGTCGGAAAAGCGAAGTCAGCGCCGACGAAGAGGATTGTTTAGCGGAAACAACAAGCATTGGAACACCGCCGTCGAAGCCAAGAAACTTCGTGTCAAATACAAGAGGTCAACATCATTGAGGAGGGGACCAGCAAGCACTGGGAGACCATAACGAAACATAGGCACTGACTGTCACAAGTCGAGGTAACAAGTCAACAGAAAAACTGTGAGTACAATTTTCGATTATACTAACATGGCGTTTCTTGCCAGAGCACGAAAGAATGACTTACTCGTTTTAATAGATGAACTGGGATTGGAACAACCCATTAATCCAAAAATCGCTCAATTATGTAAATTAATAACAGAACACGCCGATTATGATGAAAACCTTGTTAAAAATATGTTAAACACAATTGTAAATGATCGTGAAAATGAGGAATCATTGGCGAAAGAAAAAGATAGGGAAGCGAAAGAGTTTGAATTAGCAAAAGATAGGGAAGCGAAAGAATTCGAGTTAGCGAAACTGCGCATAGAAGCAGAAGTTCGCCAACATGGCGCTACTGTAACAAACGCACGTGAAAACGAAGTAAGCAGAAGCCCAAATATATTACAGTATATGAAACCGTTTGACGGTAGTGACATAAGCATCTACTTGACACTATTTGAGAGACAAATTAGTCGTCTAGAAATAGCGAAAGATACTTGGGTAAATTATTTAATTACATTGCTTCCACTTGACATAACAAGCTTAATAACACGTGAGCCGGAAACACTAGCGAATAATTACGACCACATTAAGAGCATTTTGCTGAGACGATACCGACTTAGCCCAGAACAGTTCAGAATACAATTCTCCTTCCATAAAAAAGAACAATGTCAGACATGGAGAGACTTTGCTTTCGAACTAAACAATTATCTGACCGAATGGTTGAGTGGACTTGATGTCACAACATTTGAAGATTTAAAAGAATTAATGCTAGTAGATCAAATAAAAAGAAAATTACCCAAAGAAATTCGAGAACACTTCATTGACGAACTTCCGAAAATAAAAAATAGAGAAATCTTGGTCAACAAACTCGATGACTTTGATTCAACTAGAAATAATTTTAAAAAGAATACGGTATTTCGCGAAAATAAATATGAAGAAAAAAACAGGAAGCACTGGCAGTCTAGAGAAAATATACAGGAACGTCCATTCGTTCGTGCTCAAACCAATACTAACCATTTTTATAAGGAAAGAAATAATGGTATTGTTGATAATACAGAGTGGCCTAATGAATATAACCAGTTTGAAGTTAAAAATCAAGGTATTAAATGCTTTAATTGTAATGAAATCGGGCACATACAGGCCTATTGTCCAAAAAAGAAGGCAAATAGAGCTGTAATTAGTAATTATCCTAATTATAAGAGTAATGTGTATGTCAACAATGAAAGTTATAATAATCCAATTGATAAAATTAATAGCTACACTGACAATAAAAGCACCACAAAGGTAATAATATTCAATCATGAAATAGTTGCTCTGAATGATACAGGGAGCCAAGTCACCTTCATTTCTGAGGACTTGTATATAAAAATAGGTTCACCCCAATTAATGAGAAATGACATATTACTAAAAGGATTAGGTAATATAGAAGTACAACCATTAGGATATTTCCATACTGACATTAAAATCGACACTCATTCAGTCAATGCAAAAATATACGTCATCAAAGACCACACAAATGAATTAATAATTGGAATGGACGTTATAGGAAAATTCGAAAACCCATCCTTTTACAGACAGCTTCGAGATCCAAGCCGAGAGGATCCACGTGTTTTTTATTTACAAGTTATCAGGCGCCAGTCTGGCGAGGCCAAAAGAGAAAATGAAGGCGAAGAGCTCCGCAAGATGTCAATCAAATCTATCCTGACAGTTGAGAAGAAGATCGACGGCCGCGGCAGCCAATCAGGAAGCAGAGCAGAGGAGAAATTTGTAGCTCCGCCTTCCGAATGCAGAAGCGCTAGTCATCCTACTGGTGTAACGGGAGAAAGATTAGACCTTGGCGGCGAAAGGAAGATTGAAAAGTCCGTAGCATATGCGAAATCACCCGGTGAAAAGCGTAGGATTGCGGCATGCTTACTTACAGAATGTACGCCTTTTAAAGAAAAACTTCCTGAAGTAGAAGCGAAAAAAGCTGTACCAAGAGGAGATGAAGATTTCAAGAGAGAAATGGAAGAATTTAATTGCAAACTGAACGAAGCTCAAAGTAAGATAAAAGAATGTGAAGATGAAATCTTACAGTTGCATACAGAAGATGCTACTTTCAAAGTACAGTACTCTAAACTGGAAGTTAAGAATGATGCATTACAAGCTAAACTTGAAGAAATAGAATCGGAAAATTTAAAGGAACTGGCAGAAACCACTGAAATTCTTGAAAAATACAGAGAAGACATTGCAGGTTGTGAAATGGAAATTGGATCTGCTAAAGAAGAAATTATCCATCTTAAAAATGAATTGAAAATAGCCAAGTTACTACAAGAACAGTTAGATCAACGATGCCAAACTTATGGAAAATGTGAGTTGAGTGCCACTAATAAAGTCTTGCAACCCTCAGTCTTAAGTTTAGAAAAAGGAGCAAACTTAAAGAGACAGCTAAATGAGAAAAATCACAGCATTGAAGTGAAGAGAGAATCATGTTCCAGACAAAAAGAAGTAAAGGAAATGGATGTGAAGATATCTAAACAAGTTAGAGCAATGAAGGAAGATTCTACTCTCGTTGAACATATTCAGAATGGAAAGAAACTTCAAAATGCAGAAATTTCAAAGATTAAAATGAACCTTCAACAAGATGAAACCAAAAAAGAAGGACAGAAGGATGTCAAGGAAAAACATAAAAAGAAGAGATCATTATCAGATGCAAATAAGAAGACTGAAGAAACCTCAATGAATAAGGAGAGCCTCAAACAGTTTAAGAAAAGACGCAAAAAACCCAGAACATTTAAAGTTTACACTCAGCGAGCAAAATTTTTTGGCCATTACAGAGAGACACCAATCAAAAACAATCATAGATGTGACAATCATAGTATCTGTGCATATTGCTTTCCTTGTGTTTTTCTATTTCAGATAACTTCAGATATAAACTATGAGGACATAGTTCGCCAAGATGACCGAGTGTGGAGATGTGGAGATAGGGGGCGCACCACTAGAGAACCCCTCGTGGCGACTCCTAGCGGCAGAGGGAGATATTCCTCATTCTGATGAGAGAGACAGATCACTGAACATTCTCGATGTGAATATACGTAAGAAAGGCGCTTGTGCCTAATGTAGTATGAGATAAGAGGCAATAAGGATTCATTAAAGCTGGATTCTACAATCAGCAAGTGTCCCTTCTCTGATCGTCTACTCCCACATATATTGTTTATGTTTTAAGAAAAAGTTTGTTTACATTTCATTGTTGATATCCATAGCATTAGGCTTTGACACCAACAACTGAGATTGTTAATTGAACATTCAGTATTGCTTTTAAGAGTTAAAAGAACTAGTTAGCAACAAAAATGAGTTACACATGCACAATTAAACCCCTTGGCATATTTTGTTAGTAATCTATTTAATTCGCCTCTTCAAACTTGGATTTTATTAATAAGTATTAATGGAAACACTTATTTCTTTGAAGTTATGACCATTGTTTTTATTATTTTCGATTATGTGTTAAAAAGAGATGTTTATTAAACCGTTGATTGGTAAATCTTTCTTGGTACATGCTAAATGGTGTTTGGTTTTTGGGAGCCATGTTATTTTACACACATGCTCTCATTACTAAATATCTTTTGGTTCTAGCCTCGAAAGTAATGCAACACGGAAACCTTATTGGACATATTTTTTTCTAAAAATATGTTTCGGTAGTTATTTACTATTAATATTGTTAATTCTTGCTGCTCATATTTCTTAGGAAAACTTACTAAAATTTCAACAAATGGGCTGCCCTCTATCCTCAATTATCATTAATGTGGATATATGAAGAACACACCTCGAATATCAAGTTTCGCATTTCATTACAGGATGGAATTTTTGTTATGGTGGTAGGGGAATACTGTGGTAGGCTTTTCTATTTCAAAATGTGAAACTTTTGATAAGAATGATAAATAAACTATAATTCTATGTAGTTTTGGTTATTTGATTTCCTAATTCAAGTACTACCTGAGGGCCACTGCACTGAAACAACTACACAACATCTACAATTATGCCTCATGACCATACCACAACTACAAATTTAATAGTAGTATATAATTCATAAAAAGATAGCCAGATGCTAAAATGGGTAAAAAATATGCCATAAAATGTAAAATAATACATAATAAGAAACTTTTTAGAGTAATATTAATACAAACTTTTGTTTTTCCTAAAAAAAAAGCTATTTTATAATAAACATTTAACTAGACTAGTACTTTTCTACATTCAACTTGTTCGCTTCTTTAGGTCAATGACTGTCCACTATGTTCAATCACCATTACAGGGTATGTTGTAAAAAAATCCCACTCAAATATCAGGATTCGTATTTCATTACAGGATGAATATTTTGTAGTGCTGGTTGGTTCTGTTTGTTTCAAAATTTTAAATATTATAATATCTAGGACAGAGAACAAGTAATATTTGACCAGAATAATATGTGAACTAGTATAATGTACATTATATTGGTTTGGCTATTTGGAGTTTTTCTGATGCAAATATTACACAAAGGCCATAGTGCACAAAAACATTTTAATAATAATACACCATGTTTTTAGATTTAGCCAGATGACCAACATTCATAGGTGTTGCAGGAAGAGTCAAAGTGGTGCCTTTACATTTGAAAATTAGAAAATAAGTAGAGAAAAGTGGTAAATTTGCAAGAAATGAAAATATGTACACTTTTTTTTAAAAGAAAACTAATGCTCAACTATTAACATTTGGGTAGGAAATTCATTTGTTTTTCAATCTTGCATTCCGCTGAATGGAATTTGCTGCTCTATCCAGCAAATAAACCTGCTGAGAACTGAGCTAGCATTTCAATCTCTCCAAATCCATGTCTGACCAAACTGACGTTGAGGCCTCGGAGGATTTTATGTGTAGCATTATCATACAATTTTGTTACGGCAAGGTACTGGTTTGTTCCCAGAGCCTTAGCTAGCTGAGACAATGGGGCTATGTACACAATAGAAAACTATTGCAAATACTTAAAAATCCTTCTTTAACATTAAAGAAAATATAATTTTTAATGAATAAGAATCATAAACATCTTGAGGACAGTAATCAAAACATGCAACTTACTGTAATTTAATAAGTATAGTTAACTTTGTTCCTACCATTAATTTTAGTAAAATGAAATGAACCATTTTAGTATCTTGCAAAAAAGAAAATTTGAATTATATTAACTTGTTAAAGGTATTTTGTACTCCACTGCCATAATTTTCTTTTTTATGATTTATATACAATTAAACATATAGTTGCAAAATGGAGCATATTTGATCAGCAATAAGGAATTAAAGATTAATTTATTATGATATCAACTAAATGGACAAGTGAAAATTGTTCTTAAGCATGCATAATAAATCTTCTAATGTTTTCAATCATAACATTTTCTATTCCTTAATACTAAGCAGTATTTTAAAATAAATTACAGGATCATTATTTGCTAACTCAGATGATGGTGCCTTATCATCTAGCCGAGTCCAAAATCATGAAGCCTAGTTATAGATGTTGCGCAATTGTTTCAGTGCAGTTGTCCTCGGGTTGGTTTGTACACTCAACAACCTATTTTTATGCACAATCACGGCTAATCAAGCAGGGTCCTACTGCTTAAAATGGATGTTGAACCACAACAAACATCCAAGTCTAACACGGCACCTTTGTCATGCGAAATCAGAGCTCTAACCACACAGCCATCAGGTTGGCCAGTTCACCTTTAGTAGTACTTGAATTTGACAGCCAAATCTACACAGTATAAATTATAATAGTTTATTTATCATTCTCCTCAAAAGACACACCTTGTTTACTGTCCTCGGGCTTTTAAATATTATGATAAGGTATAGTAAAATTCATATTTTACAATAGAAAAACCTACCACCACAACAAAAATTCCATCCTGTAATGAAATGCAAAACTTGATATTCGAGGTGTGTTCTTCATATATCCACATTAATGATAATTGAGGTAGAGGACAGCCCATTTGTTGAAATTTTAGTAAGTTTTCCTAAGAAATATGAACAGCAAGAATTAACAATATTAATAGTAAATAACTACCGAAACATATTTTTAGAAAAAAATATGTCCAATAAGATTTCCGTGTTGCATTACTTTCGAGGCTAGAACCAAAAGATATTTAGTAATGAGAGCATGTGTGTAAAATAACATGGCTCCCAAAAACCAAACACCATTTAGCATGTACCAAGAAAGATTTACCAATCAACGGTTTAATAAACATCTCTTTTCAACACATAATAATCGAAAATAATAAAAACAATGGTCATAACTTCAAAGAAATAAGTGTTTCCATTAATACTTATTAATAAAATCCAAGTTTGAAGAGGCGAATTAAATAGATTACTAACAAAATATGCCAAGGGGTTTAATTGTGCATGTGTAACTCATTTTTGTTGCTAACTAGTTCTTTTAACTCTTAAAAGCAATACTGAATGTTCAATTAACAATCTCAGTTGTTGGTGTCAAAGCCTAATGCTATGGATATCAACAATGAAATGTAAACAAACTTTTTCTTAAAACATAAACAATATATTACCGAAAATAGTGTTTACTCACCTATGGAACTAATTATAAGAATGTTAGGGCAACAACTTTCACTAGTTAAATAGACTATTATTTTTAATTTTTATCCATAATTCATGAAATAAAAGAACACAGTGTTAATCTTGACTGGGGACTGACAAGCCAAAAACAAACGTCGTTTGATTAAAGAAAAAAAAATAAACTACTGCTTTTAAAGTTTATCTACCTATCGGACCACTTATCGGAAGATCTACGCTACAACATTCGCTAGTTAAAATTTTAAAATAATAATTTATTTATCTACAATTCATGAAATAAAAACCACAATCCAGACCGACAAATCAAAAACACACTTTCTTTAATTACACAGAAAACATAAACTAGTGCATAAAATGCTTACTCACCTATTGGACCACTTATCGGAAAGTTTAGGCTACAACGTTCGAAAGTTAGAAATTAAAAATAACAATTAATTAATTGGTAATTCATGAAATAAAAACAGCACAGTGTTAATTCAGATTGACGTCCATTTCTTAAAAACCCAGCGGCCATTTTGTGACGTCACACTCCGCAGACGTATTCACGTAATGTATGGAAATTTGTTTAGATCAATCAATTTTCTATGCGGTGTAATGATAATTTGGAGATAAAAGTAAATTAGTATAGTCCGGGTAATTTTTATTATTTTTTTTATATAGCTATATATTTTATTAGTAAGGACGTTCATTACACGTCTAATTTCGTTATTTAAAATTTCGTTTTCATTTTCGGATTACTTTATATTATATTATTGAAGACTGATTTTGTAAAGCGCTAAATAGATTAATTTGTTTATGTGTTTGGCTGTCTGCTTTCGTTTTTAAAGTGCTATAGTGTTTTAAGACCAAGTTACATCAGTGAAGCATCGAATACATTTGAAAATTAGCTTTACATACATGCTAACTTAATAAAGGACTAGAAAATAATTTTAAATTATAGTTATTTTCTTGAAGTTTCGTTTTCGTATACATTATATCTGTCACAAAGACCGAAAATTCAAAATCAAGAATGGCAACTTTTCTACACGAGTCACATCGTCACATGTTTCTGTTTTTTTTACTTCAATAATGGCAAAAATCTTGATAAACACCAGAAAGTAGTACTAAGCAAGGAGGTTAGAAGAGAAGGAGGTGTGAGCAAACTGGAAAACCATTCGAAACCGGTTGTACCTATGAAGCAGGTTTATCGCCGTTTTCGCCAAGCAACTAAGCCCTTTTCGACGCCAAACTCCCAACTGCGCCAAGCTTAGTTGATTTTCTCTACCAGCGGTTCCTACCCCACGGACCGCGAGTAGCGCGGTACTGGGCCGTGGACTCTGGTAGAGAATCGCCGAGATAAATATTATCGGAGCTTCAGGGTTTAAGATGGAAACAATCTAGTCACTCGATTGTATTTTTCGATGTTGTAACGAGTGAATAACATCGATAGTGAATAATGCGTGAATTAAACAGCATGGCTAAGTTTTAATCTAGATATTGACTCTCTCATTGACGGGGGATAAACAATGTCAAAAATTCCGATGATTTTTTTTTTAAACTTTGGTCACTTGTTTTTTAGTTTTCTAATTGTCGTAACAGCCAAGTGCAATCAAGTTCCTCACTTTATAAAATTTATAAAAAAATATAATTTAATTTTTCGTGTACATTATATTTTTTTCATAATATAGATAGTTGATCCGAACAACTAAAAAGGTTAGAAACCGCTGTTTTATACAATATCATTTTTCTCTTTGTCAAAGAGAACTTCTTCTGTCCCCCCCCCCCCCTCCCTTCTCCCAATTTGTTTGGGAAGTTGTTTGGGGGGAGAATCTGTGTTGAGTTAGTATTATTTTTGTAGCTTTTATTATTCTAAAGTAATTATAAAATGGACTTGTTTACTGTTTAACATTGCTTTATAAGCAGTGGCGTTATTGACTTGACCCCAATGCGGAAAGGGGGGTGATGTCTGCTCAGGGGACCATAAAGGATGATACTTTTGTATCGATAAACAAAATTCTTCTAAAAATCATTAAATTTTTTTTTCTGAGAATAGCGATTTGACCATACAAGTATAATATACGAGAAGGTTGAAAAACAAATAATAAGATGTAATATGCAGGTGCAAATTTGGAAATTATGGTAAGTCACAATATGTTTCAACTTATATCAAATGATTGTATTTCATTCGTTCTGACAGTTACTTACAAATTATTACCTTTTTTAAAAAATTGTTTATATAAATTTCGATTTTGTGTGTGTGTGACCTACAAATATGCGAATGGCTAATTAACCCTCTTACCGTCATCCAATCAGGCTGACCAACCTGATGGCGGTGTGGTTAGCGCTCTTGCCACGCATGCCAAAGGCCGGGTTTGAATCCGGGTTTTGCCATGGATGTTCGTTGTGGTTCAGAATCCACGTTAAGCTGTAAATCCTGGCCTGATTAGCCGTTATTGTGCATAAAAATAGGTCTTTGAGCGAACCAACCAACCAATCGGGTGAAATTGGTCACATAGATTCGATATCGATGACAATGCATTTTATTAAGTTTTGGGGGCTGTCACTTAAAGACCGCTATTGCAGACACTACATTGTCACTTCTAATGATTTTTTTTATTAACATCTGTCATCCAGTCGAAATGAAACTTTGCAGATTGATTTGATATAGATTCCAATACATTGTATCAAGTTTTGGGGGCTGCCACAGACACTCAAAAAGATCGCTTTAACACAGGCTTCTATTATCGTTTCTGAATGCTAATAAATCCACTTACCGTCATCCAATCGCGCTGAAATTTGATAGACAGATTCATTGTCACTAAGAATGTATTATATCAAGTTTTGGGGACTGACACTATTATAAAAGAATGCTTTTACACAAGCTACTATCGTCGCCCTCTGATGACATCACACTTCATCCAATTGGACTGAAACTTGCCAGATAGACTCGCTGTAGATGAAAATGTATTCAAGCAAGTTTTGAAACTAGTAAATATTTCGGAATAGATGTTGTTTTTTCCCCTTAGTGATCAAACATTATCAAAACTTGATCTGAGTTCAGTGACTTAACACATAAAACATATATATAAAGGATTTATATTAGAAACTTTGTTTTTATGAGTTATAATAGTAAAAATACTTCTTGAATTTAAGATGTTAATGAGATAAACAATTAAATCATCGAACAGTTTTCTTTCGGTACTTCAGATATTTACCCTTTAATAAGTTTACATTATTAAATAACTCAAGGTGGTTCCTCTAATCTGGCGCCGTAATTTCTCTGTAGTTTGTAAAAGTTTAGATAAATCTGTTAATTTTTAATTCTGAGTTTTATTATGTAGGTTTATATAATAATGTCAATATAAACTGATGATAATAATTATTGTTAACCGTTTCAGTGCTTTTTAAAAGCTTTTTTTTTTTTATTTGCGTTGAAGAATTTTCTCTTCTAATTGGTAAATAAATAAAAATTATAATATTTTTTAGTTATTATTTAGTACAGTGCATTATATTTTAAAGGATAGTGTTATGCATGAAAAAAGTTATTCATTACTGAACTGAGAATTTTATTATGAGTCTAATTTATGAATAGAAGAAATTTTATAACAAAAGATACATGAACATTGGAAAAAGTTTAAAGTGGCATCCGACAATGCCGCAACAAATGTGGACAGATCTTGCAGTAAAGAAATTGGCAGGATTTTTTTTTTTTCATTACTCTTCTTTTATCAATTTTTTCTTACAATATACGACTTTAATATTGATTTCTGGCGAATTACAGTATTGAAATTATTCTTAATTAATTACTGAATTCAAACAAAATTCTCACAAAAGTATTTCAATCACGCAAAATATTCCAAAAACACATAAGAGCTTCATAAGTAATAATATAAATTAAACCAAAGCAACGTAGATATCTGATGACCCATGATATTACAATAATAATGTTTTGTAAAACTATTATAACAAAATTCGAATCGAAAAAGAGCATCCAAAGTTTTCAATAGAAAGCCAAGTTTTTTCCATTATTCCTTTTCTTTTCAAACATAAAGTTCGAAATCCAAATACCTTAAGAACTAAGAAAAGAAGCCGCCTTGTTCATCGACAAGTCGTAAAACTTCTGCTTAGAAATCCCAATAGCAGGGGGCTTTTCTCTGTTCCTATTCTTCCCTCAGGCCACGGAGTGATAATGGACTTGTTTTCGGACCCTTGTACCCATCGTCCGTTACAAATTAACAAAGAGGGGCGGTTGTCACCCGCCACCAGGGGGGGGGGGGAAACCGGCTCTCGCATCTCGTTTCAGGCCCACCCACAGTGGACCCTCAATTGCCCTTTACAAATTAGCACCGAGAAGTCTTCAAAAGTAAGCCATTGTAAAAGCTACGATTTAGATTTCAGCGGACATTAGGAATTTGACGCACGGAAAACGAAATAATCAATCGAAGTAAACAACCAAAAACTTTAATTAATATTTTTTAATTAATTTTTTAAGCTTTTTTTATAAAGTGATTTTAAATAAGCGTAGAGCTCTGAAATTTTCGACATTAGTAGATCTTGCCTTCTAATTTTGATTTTCTTAAACAAAATGTTAACATTTAAATTTTTTTTATTTAAATTTTTTTTAAGTTTTTCTTTATAAAGTGACTTCAAATAAGCGTAGGGTACGAGTTTCAGTGAGCGAAGTGAACATATGCTTGCGCAATAAAATTAACCTTCCAGCGAGCAAAGCAAGCCTGTGAGGGCGTAGCAAAGAATTTTTCAGCGAGCGAAGAGAGTTGTGTTTGCGTAGCAACTAACCTTTGAACGAGTGAAGCGAGCCAGTGCTTATGTGTCAATAAACTTTTTAGCCAGTGAAGCGAGCTGCTTTTATGTTACAATTAAACTTCCAGCAGGCGAAGCGAGCTTGGATTTGCGTGGCAATGAACCTTTTTTCGAGTAAAGCCCCAAAAGCTGAGACGAGACCTATACACCAATGATGGATATCCGCAACGAGGAACCATGCAGCTAGTGTAAAATATTTCCAATAGATTACGAAACGATTACATTACATAGTGTGCAAAGGTAAAGAAAATATTGGTATCCATTTTTTTAAAATATTGGTTGGTTGGTTGTATTCAGATTATCTGGCGCCGTCAGCAACACGAGGGCTATAAAATGCGCCGAAACATTCGTCATTAGACAAGCCAACATACATTTACAAACACCCATGCCAACACGGGACTCGAACCCGCAACCTCGTGGTCTAGAAGCTAGCACGCTAACCACTATACCGTTTGGTCGGCTTTAAAATATTGAATCCATTTTTTAAATTTTCATCCACAACGAGTCCATCTGCCAAGTCTCAGTTCAATTAGATGACGGCAAGTGGGTTAATTAGCCCTTTGAATATTTTTCCTCGGTAACTTTAATAGTAGAAGATTTCAGTCATTAAATATTGCTAAAATTTAACATGTTTGAATTAAGGTTTGTATCTGGATAATAGTACGTGAGTAAAGGCTACTGATAATTCTAACGTAAGGCAATAGAAATGCATGTAAAAACTGCCGTTGTGTGACAGTCCCAAAACTTAATAGAAAGCATTCTCATAGACAACGAGTGCGTCCGCTAAGTTTAAATGTTTAATCTCATGATAGGAAAAGGGTTTATAAGTAAACCAAAGCGTCAATAAAAAGCATACGTAAAAGTGGCCTTTTAGTGGTAGTGACTCGCCTAAAAATTTGATGGAATGCATTGTCATCCAAATAGAATCCATCTGCCAAGTTTCAGCTTGATGAGTGGATGGCAAGTGGGCTAATTAGTCCAATAGTAGCGTGTGTAAAAGCAGTCTTTTAGTGATAGTAATAGCCCCCAAAACTTAACTGAGTGCATTGTCATCAACATCGAATCAATCTGATAAGTTTTTTCTCGATTGGATGACGGCAAATGTGTAATTAGCCCTCCATCGATTTGCACTTAATCATACAAAATCGAAGTTAGTGAGAGGGATTTAAAAACCTCTGAATATTGCTTAATTATTAGCTGTGAAGAGTAATACGCATACCATTTGATAGTTCAGGTCTTGAACTATAGCCTACAACCACAGAAATTGCTTTTTTAGAAACTATATTAAAAATTTGGCAGAATTTCAAACCCTACCCACGTTTTTTCCCGTAGAAGAGCGTACTAAAAAGTCGGTTTGTATAGGCTTAGTTCAAGTGAGAGTAGGGTTGCCAAAGTCTGCTTCTTCGCGCCAAGCTTGCTCGGACCTCCTCTCTCTTCTAACCTCCTTGAGTACTAAGTTTCACTATTATAAACATTTATCATTAAAAGTATTTATAAACCTTCTTAACTATTTTTATAGGAAATTTACGCGTATGGCAGAGAATAATAAACAAAAAGCGGCTGCAATTGAAGATTGTGTATCATGTCGTTTGGTAGGAGGTGGCTCATTATTATTTTGTTGTGCATATGTCTTTGCTAAAGGGTTACGATCTAGAACTCGTTCTACAAAGATAACTTCTTTACTGTTTGGAGGAAGTAAGCAAATATTTTAAGTTGAATTACATAGGCTAGGAATGTTTCTATATTGATTTCTGCTTGTCGGATGGTGATTTTTGGTGGCTTTTAAAATAATTTATTTAAACACTGTTATTCTCACGATAAAATGTTTATTAACCATTCATTCTTTCACCAGTCTTTAAAAAAAAGTCGGGTAGTCTTCCGTTAGACGTGTTCCCATTGGCGTATTTGTCGCCAAGACTAAATATGTAAATGATTCATAAATGTAAAAAAAAAAAATATGCAACTAAAACGGAAATAAATTTCTTTTAAATGCATTTTCATAGTCACTTGCTTATATCAGTCTTAAATTTCTCTACTGTATTTTGCATGAGTAGCTGTGTACCTTTTATTACAATGTTTCTAATCTGTTCATTGTTTTACGCTCCCAAAAAAAAATTAAACGCTTGTAGAATAACTTCTATGTTTATATGACCAAAACAATAAAATGTAATGCAGAATTAGTTTGACAATTTAAATAAAATTCATTACATAGACAATTCATTCGTTGAAAAATATGTATATGTTTAAAAATTTTGTTTAACTTTAAAAAAAATAAAACTTTTCTATAATTTTGTGTTTAACACCAAATTGAAATTACAGATTAGGTGATTACAAA
The DNA here is from genome assembly GCA_963978545.1 of Linyphia triangularis. NCBI lineage: Eukaryota > Metazoa > Arthropoda > Arachnida > Araneae > Linyphiidae > Linyphia > Linyphia triangularis. The sequence continues at coordinate 50,159,871 of OZ021722.1, read as the reverse complement.
ACTATGTACTATGTGTGGCCCATCATAAATTTTTTTGCTAAAACGTTTAATTTAACGTCTCCCCAAAATTCTGAAACACAGCCAAAAAAATTTTAAAAAAATGAGGAAAGTAGTTGATTATCAATAGATAAAAGTAAAATTATTTTGGTTCCTCAAAATATCCTAATTCAAAGAAATAAATTTAAATAAGTTTAATATTTTAATAGATTCTTAATAGTAATGGTCTTATAAATAAGCTGTAAATTAACCACTTTCAATTTAAAATAAAGTTTTCAATGTGTTTAGTTGGTTTTAAACCATACTCCTTCTGATCACTAGGCCGGATACCTTAACGATTGCACCACCAGAGATTGCTTAATTTTCTCTTAAAATAATAACAAGTCTTATATTTCAAGCTTAAAGCAAAAGTTGTTTTGAAACACATTTTTAAAAATATTTATTGCTATGTAATGCTGGTAATCTTCTATTTGGCATTTGAAGCAGTATTTTTTTTATGTTCAACTTTTTAATAGTACAGTCAGACCCCGTTAACGCAAAATCGCTAGGGCCGCTGAAATTTTTCGTGTTAACCAAACTTCATGTTAAACAAAATACATTAACGTTATGGAGAACTGCTTTTACTTCGTGTTATACAGGATTTCATGTTAAGCAATTTTACGTTAACTGAGTTTGACTGTACTTATTTTTTAGTATATTTGCATCGTTTTGTACTCCAAGTTATAAATAGTAGGTAAACAGTACACAAAAAAAAATATGAATGATAGCTATATCTTCAGTTCTAATTATTGTAGAATCTTGCGGTTTACACCAAAATGTTTTGTTTATGGTTGTCTACGTCTGATACAATTTTTTTTTTAGATAGCCGTTTACTAAGTAAATTTAACTCTATCTTTGAAAATTTCAATACAAACCCTTTTTTTTATCTTTTCATTTGATTTTGAATACATCATTTACACTAAAAAATTTCAATTCATTTTGTTGAAAAACACGTCACATATGAGCAAAAATATTTTGGCTGATCTTCAGAGCGAATCACAAAAAGAAGAAATGTATTTTTAAAGTTTTATATTAAAATGGGTGAAATCGAACGTTCAGGGCAGTGTGTATCACAACTTTATAACAATATATAGGTATTAGTCTAAAATTGCACTTGAAACTACTTTGATTTATAGTGTCATGTTTAACAACAGATTAATAAAAAATCAGCAAGTAAACACAAAAGTAACATAATTTATTTACAAGATTAAAGTTATGTGCATACTTCACGCGAAATAAATAAAATATCGAAAACTGTAATTGCAGAAATAAAACGTATACTACTGATGATTAGAAAATTTATAAGTATAAAATGTAGGCATTAGTAAACAGTATTCAGCAAAGCGCAATTATTTTTTTTACAGAAACATTACACTGTAAACACAAATGTAACATGAAGGTTGAAATTATTTATTACATGAAAAAATATTTTTTTTCAGCAATTGCTAAAAAACGGCTCTAAAGATTTTGATTAAAATATCCGTTGTAATGCCTCTTTAGGTGTTCTAATCGTCCCCGCCTCTTAGATTCCCGTAAAATGTGATAAAAGCATATAAAGTCGATAGAGCGCTCTCTTCCCTTGAGAATCTCCCATCAAGGATTGATGTTTTTTTTTGTTTCGCACACAAGAAAATTGTAATGTCTATTGATTAACATCGGTAATTTTGCCATTTTTTTTCTCCCTATGTAACATTTATTGCCGAAAACAGTAAATAACACTATCAAATTTTAATGCAATGACCAATATTATGGTGTAATTGAACATTATGCAATGTACCACACCCCTAGTTTACCTTGAATTAATCTAATTATTTTCAAATGCTATCTTCTGTACGGTCCTTTCAAGTGAGCTTTCTTTTTGCATTTTCTCTAAAAAATTAAGAACCAAAAGTCAAAATGGAAAGAAAAAAATTCTGGGAGGGTGTTTAGACCATGATAAATTTAATGAAAGCAAAGAAAAATAAATATATATGTTCCTGTTCAAAATTTTCAAAAATTTGTTTCATTAATAATTAATTAAAAAAATTTGATGCAAAAGTTGATTGCTATTTAAGTTTGACCGTTTTCAAACTATCGTTTGCAACAAAAATTACTAAAATATATGGATTATTTAAGAATTTATGGCCAAAACAACTTTTCTTTTTAACATTAATTTATCATTTAAAATACTAACCATTCATTGGAAAATTGAGTTTTTGTATTTCGACCTATTTTTGGATTCTAAATCAAAATATGGCATAACATTATGCTGTTGCCATTGCTTCATCAATTAGAGCACAAGATAAAGCCATTATTCGGAATTTTTTTTGCATACTTTACATATTTTTAATCATGAATTTTTTTTTTTGGTGTGGTGAGTAGGATTTCTAGAAACAAAAAGGATTTGGATTGCAAACCTAAATCTCTCTACAATATTTATTAATTATATTTATTGTCGCTCGCAATACAAAGATTAGTATGTGAATCTAATGGTTTTGTCGCTTAAGCCATTTTGCGTTTAGAGCGGCGATATGATTATTCACGCTAAAATATCCATTGGCCATTTTTTACTCATTTAGAACATAACAAATGCAGCAAAAAGAATTGATATCTTCCAAAAAAACAACAACTATGCATTGTAAAAAAATCCTACAAGTAAAATGGTCAGCCAGAAAAAGTTATGAAATCTAATGTTTGCCGCCAAGCGGCCGCGTACAATTTCTTTGAGTTACTTGTACCCAATGAACTAAATTGGAATTCTTGGAAGGATCCCCATAGGCAATCAGTACTTGCAGGCTAGAGTTTTTATAAAATTAGTTTCCATTTAGTGCAATGGGTACAAAGTAACTCAAATATATGAAATGAGATTATTCCAAAATAACTCTAGCCTGCTAAGTACTGATTGCCTATGGGATTCCTTCCAATAATCCCAATTTACCTAATTGGGTACAAGTAACAACAAGAAGAAATTATACGCGGTCGCTTGGCAGAAAACTTTATCATAACTTTTTCTCACTGAAAATTTTACTTAGAGGGCTTTTTTACGTCTAGTTTTTTGGTACATGATTAACTCTTTCAAGACCAGTAATACCTATAAAATTTTCATTAATTTATACAATCTAAATATTTTAAATCTTTGAATATGCTTTAAAAACTATTTTGAGAATCAAGTGTTAGTTTCTATTAATAGGTACTTCCTTTTTTTTTTTATTTGCCAAATTCTTACTGACAGGGGTCGCTCCAAATAGTAATTTTGGCCAACTGAGTATCTGATGTATTGTTTTCTATAAAACTTGTCTTAATTACTACTTATAATAAAAAATAGAATTATTTTATGTTATAAATACATAGATGATTGGACCTTCAATCATGACAATTGTCTTGGCAAGGAAAAGTTATGTGACAAAAATAAATGTTCTCAAACTTTTAAAATTTTTCAAGAGGACACATCTTATGTTATAAAATAATTAATAATAATTTAGAAAAAATTATTTGGCCTCCAAATATTCATCCAAACCAAATATCCGGTTGCATGGCCACATACCAAATATTCGATGCATCCCTAGTTACTGATGCCCAAACTTGCATCTGACTAGCCTTGGAGATGAAAGGCTTAAAATTGAAAATATCTTGTTTATAAACTGTGAATCTTTTGTTATGATAAAAAAAAAGAAGTAATGAGTACATAAGTAACTCATTTGTGTATCAATGAGTTTTCGCTCTTGTCCTCTCGGTTTTTTTTAGTAATGCTACTTTCTGATGCTTTTTTTTTTTAATTCACTTGATTATTTATGCATTTTAGCAATAGGTAATAGGTTTTTTTTATATTTAATTTACAAATTTTTGTCATTTTACTAAAATTTAAACAGAAATGTAATGGAAGGAGAATGCAGTGGAACAGCATTCCACTAACCTTTTATAAGACAGTTGAAATTCAGTCATTTCCGGTCAGAATTGATATATTTTTCTATAACTTTTCATTAACACCTTTTTATTTTAAACTTTACCACTGAATATAAATCTGTCATGATTGAATACATTTTTTCTTACTGTCTCCTATTGCAAGGGGGCTCATCTTTTCAAAGTATACATTAAGTAGTTTCCTTTGGCAGAAAAAAAAAATGACTTGAATATTTGTAAACACGTGAACTATTAATATAGAAAATTTATGATTATGGAAAAAAGAGAATACGTCAAAAGTGTTATGCTATAAGAAACAAATTCAAATATTGTAAGGTTATATGATATTTTCATAAATTTATTTTATTGGACTGTGCCATATTGGGCTTTAGTAATGCCAATAGGTGATGGGGCCAATAAGATAGGTTTTCTTCCCGTAAGCTAACATTTTGTTTAGATCTTTATACACATTACTTTCTTTATAATGTGTAACAAATGCCTTGCAATTTCATAGAATTTTTTAAAATCTCATTAACTTTTGATGAAAGGTATTTTATTTTCAAAGTACAAATCTCTATAATCTTAAAAACCAAGTCACTATGTGCAAAATTTCCTCCCTTTAGTTATAGAAATGTGGATTTGTATAAGTTGTAAATGGATAGATGCTTTATTTAGGAAAGATATACTATTTAGATTATATTACTAACTAGCTTTATGGCCCCACATTGCGGCGAAGACCCGTCATTGGTGTATAGGTCCCAGGTTTTGGCGCTTAGCGAACAGGCCTGCTATGTTCGCAGAAAGGTTCATTGCTACATGAAACCAAGCTCGCTGCAAATTAATTGACACACAAGCACAGGTTTGCTTTGCTCGTTAAAAGGTTAATTGCTATGTAAACTCTTAATATTAGAACACTCACCCCTGTCGTTAAACAAAAAAAAATTTCTACTAATACAATACTACAACCCCATCCCTCTGAGAATATTGTAACATTGTGTTTGTGAAAAGTAAAATTAAAAGGATAGAACTACGATGTTGAAAATTTCAGAACTCTACACCTATTATAAGTCGATTTGTAAATAAAATTTAATTGGAAAATACTGAATTTGAAGTATTTTTTAATTTTCCTTAAAAATTAATGCCCGATTTTTTTTTTATATATATTTTAACACCATAAATTTTAAAGTGTCTTTCAAAATCAATCTTAACTACTCAAAAGAAAACATTTAATCTAATACCTTTTCACAAAAAAAGTTCTATTTTTACACTGTTGAATTTAAAGTATTTTTTAGTGAAAGTTGTACTCTTCAGCCCCCCCCCCCCCTTCTCCACACAAATTAAATTATCCTTCATTTCATTATATCATTTAATTTAATTGTTTGTTCTTGAAGGGGCTTGTATCTGTTTATGAAAATTGCTGGTTAGGTAAATTTTTTCAGCATGCAACATTTACTTGGATTTTCATGTCGATAACTATTTTGTACTTGTAATTAGGTACTATTAACATAATGCAAATAAATGTCATACTCAAGAAAACAGATTTTTTTTTATTGCCTGTTGAAAAAAAAAAAAAAATGGAACCTTGAACATCATATTATACAAGTCGAGTTGTTTACAAAATGGGGATCCACAAAATTCTTCGTTTGAATGTTAACACATTTAAACAGTTATTCATACGAAAAACTTTGTTTACAAAAATATTCACAGAACTAATATTTACAATACTTGTATCTCGTTTGAAAACTGGTGAAAGTTCAAGGCAATTCTCAGCAAGATAACCTATGTTGATAGGAAATAATTTTCATCACAATAGTCCCATCCGCCCCCCCTCTCCTCAAATCCTCATACTGGATGGTTAAAATTAAACTGACAGTACTCAGAGGCTCATTGCTCGGGTTCTACTGAAGGGATTTTTATGAAACTTCAAATATATGTTATGTAGATTATGCGGTTTCACCAAAAACGAACACTAACAAAATATAAAGAAAGGTAACAGATCAACTATGTGTAAGTTTTACGATCAATGTGCTTTCCTTCTTGCTCACATTCACTGCAGGCAAATGATTTCTTCAAACTATATGTATCACTTTCATAACAAAATAACATGAGTTACGCATTTGCATATGGTTTTTGCAGTACAGTGCCATCTATTGGCAACACTTCAAACTATTTTTTATTCCGACTGAAATATCGGCCACTTGATCTAAACAACATATATTTAAAGTTTTATTCAGATCTGTTCAATAGAACTGGAGCTACGAGCCTCCAAGTCAGTGCACGGCTAAACTTGATTCATCGCTGCTATGACAGTGCGGTAAAGATCAAAGGATTTCAAATACCACCTTAGTTTGACCGTTCACCACTAGATGGCACTGGTCTAGTAGGATAGTTTGGAAAATTTTCGCTTTGAATTGCAATGCTTTATCGGATGTTGCTACCGTTTTGTAAGTGATTTTTGTAATTATTTACTCTTTTAATTCCCAAAACATTACAAAATGCCGGTCTATTGCTGTGTACCTTTATGTAAGTCAAATAGCACGGTCGATAAATTATCTTTTCACGAATTCTCAGCTGATTCAGAACTAAAACGTGTTCCTTTAGATAAACGGATGTTTTTTGATACTGTTTAAAAAATAATATCCTCTAAAATCAATTCTTTTCATCTAAATTTATTCAGAATTGAAAATATAGGATTAGATAGTCTTTTCTATATTATTTCGATTTTCTTGTTTTAATTTTTTGAGTAAGATATCTATATCATCATACTATATTTTATGATGTTCCAATATTTTCATTAATTAAAATTGATTATATTTATTTTTACTTCCTTTTTTTTAAATTTATTTAATAGTTAATTTATGAATATTAGAGCATTTTATAACAGAATTTAACCATTAACTTTTGGTTTTATTCTGGAAAAGGAATGGTCAATTACTAGCATGGATGTGGTCAATTAATCATGTCTACTTGGTCAATTAATGGCAAAATTGCTTTTGGTAAGAAATTCTGATGATATATTAAATTGTAAAAAGGACTGAAACATCATGTTAATTTATTATTGAGCTTTATTAATCAATTGATATTTTGGGAAGTTTTCATAGTATTCCGTTAATAATTTTTCAAGAAAAAAAATTAAATGTATAGAAACTTGCACTAAATGGTCAATTACTTGTAGGTTCATCCTAGTATTAATAAACTAATGAATTAAATCATTTTTCTATTTGCATAATGCTATGTAAATATGCTATGTTTCGTTTTATGATTTGTTTGCTTTGGTTAATGGTTACGATTTTCGCCACTACCCCGGATTGGCGCTGTCCAAGTAGAAAATTAATCTCGTAGGTTGGTCGTCGCGAAATCAGCCATTGTCAAAGCCTTATTCCCACTTGAATCGAGTTTATCCTTGGACTCCAAGTACCCTCAGTTTGATTTTAACCAACCAGTATTAAAAACTTTCTATACTTTTAAGCAGGAAAATTAATTGTTGCCTGTTTGCGAAATATTCATGAAGTAATGATTTGCTAATATTCTCATTTGAAAACTAAAACAAAAGCTTTTTTTATTCTAGCATCTAAAAGTGTAATGTTTTTTTTTGTATTTTAGGTTTAGGATACACAGGTGTTGCAAGATTAGGTGGCTTTTATCCATTTAATCATCCAATATCCAATAGCCAGAATAATGCAAAAGAATTGGAGAACTAGGTGTCAGCACAAATATAAACAATGTATAGATTTAAAACTGTAGATTTTTGCTTGTAATAATAAATGTCAATTCTTATATTGTTGTCAATGTTTTGTGCAAGATTGCTGCCAAAATAAAATGTCACGAATCCAGGACTTTTCCAAGACTGAAGCAAAAAAATGTCCACAAGTCAAGAAATCGCATCACATCTACACACAAAAACTTAACCTATATGAATTTTACCAACACAAGTTTAATAAGTAAATTATTGTACAGTAACACCTTGTTATATCACGCATTAAGATTTATTGCACTTTTGCTATGATTCCCATTTTTATTCTTTTCCCCCCCTAAAACAGATGAAGGTGACCACAAAAACGATGGATGATGTTTGTGTATTTAGGCAGCTTTTTGGCAAAGAATTTTGATTATGTAGATAATTTGAAAAATTACCTATAAATTAAAAAGCATATCTTTTTGTATACAAAAGTATGAGTACATAGTAAAAGGTACATAATACATTTATGCTTGAAAAAATAAAGTTTCCTAAATTGACATTTCTTTTAAATCAACCTATGTTAAAAATAAGTGTGTAGCCCTTAGGCGCTCTTTTTATAAATATTTAACAGGGTTCCCATGGTCATTAAAAGTGCTTAATATTTTTAAACTTGTTTTCCAGGCCTTAAAAATACTTAGAGGTCCTTAATTTTTGCTAATGTTGTGTGCCCAACTGAAAAATTTATAAAAATCCTAGTGACAAATTGGAAAAGAGTTTCTAGAACAAACGCATATAATCAATCATTAACACCACTTTAAAATAACTTGCATATTTGAAAAATATATAACACCTTTAAATCTGGAAATTACAGTTTCTAATATTTGTTTAATGTTCATTGTGGAATGGTCTAAAACAATCTATGCAAGGACATACCTGGCATGCTTTGCAAATCCACTAACTTTCAATTGCTTTTCAAAAAACTGCTTTGTCTGCATATTTTTCTTCCTACTGTCAATTTTAATTCCTTTGCTTTGTTGATTGGATAGAATTTTTGAGACATAACAGGGGAGAGTTTTCTGCTTTCTTTGCACAATGCATCAATTAAGTTTAAAATCGAGAAATGTTAAGGGACTTTTCATTTCAGTAAGGGGTGATTCGAGGTAATGTAGATAATAAATGAGTTAGTTACCGAACTATTTACTAAAGTATTCGATAAAACTATTATTTCAATATTTTTACTTTTACTTCACATATATTTGTGTGCAAAGTAAACATATTGCGATATATATAATTTCTATAACTTTTTATGTTGAATATCCTTTATTAAAACATTATGCCTGAATTTTTTTTTTTTTTTAAGGTCCTTTAAAAAGTCACTGATTTTCCTTCTGTGATTTCAGGGAGAACCCTGGTAATGTAATTCTTTAAATTTCATCTTAATATTAATTAAAGTAGCTTAGCCATCAAGAAAGGTTTTTAATTATTTGAAGTCTGTGTTTTAATTTACCTTTTAGCAATCACATTTAATTTATCCACATCTTACACTTTGTTTCTCCCGAATAAAATCCTAGGTATAGAAAAATAAGACAATAAAGATTAAAATCAGAAGAAAAAGAGAGAAACAATTTTCCATTCCTTAATATTTCAATGTTAAAAAAGCTAATATTTAATAATTAGGAAATATTTGAATAAACCAATAATAATAAATTATACCACCAAAAATCAAATGTTTTGGTATCAACAATTGAAAACGTTACTGCACGGCATTAAGAAAAAAAATCAAAATGTACACATAAGCTTATCAAATCAATTCATTTTAATTCTTGCAAGTTGAACTTTTTCACCTAAAAGACCTACTTGTGTAATGTCACAAGTTTGAGTTTAGACATGAAAATTACAGGTTTTTTCTAAGTGTTTTTATTATCTATATATCATTTTTCAAATAAGAATTACAAACAAAAAGCTTTAAAATTTATTTTATAAACCTCAAATGCAATTTTAAATAATGATTAAATATTAATAACACGACTCAGTTTTTGTACTCTGTTCAAAAGTATATCTCCCTGCTTGATACATGCCTGGAAGAAAGAATGAAATATTAATAAAATTCATGTTTTAATACTTAAAAATAATTAATAAAAAACTAAAATTTTAAATTTATATAAAAAACATCTGTTTAAATTTTTTTTGCAAGACCATTTCAATTGATTTTTTAGGAAAGACGAAACAGTGTTTTTTTTTAAAAATTTGCAATCAAGTTTTTAATTATCCCCTTTGGAACTTTATAAGTAGTTGTGTAAAAAATAATACCGAGACATTTTAGCTTAGTTTTAAAGTAGAAAAAGATTGCCAAGAATTAAAAAAAGTCTGCAGTTTTGAAATATTTTGTAACTAAAAAATTTATTTAAAAGAAATATACAGATATTTGTGTGTAATTCTACAGCAGTGTGTCATTCTGATTTAATTTTTTTAATCAAAAGGTAGTGTAATTAGTGAAAACAGCAAAGATGGTAGGTCAGGATTGTATTTTTTTTTTTGCAGTTGCAATTAAATTTTCTAGTAAAAAAGTGAAATTCTTACAATTTAATGTGCGAACTTTATAACTTTTTTTTAACGTAGCAATTAGAAACAATCAATAGCAAAAACTATTGTCAACCAATTCTTCAACTTGGGTTACACTTTTTTTTTGAAATATTGAGGAATTATCAAAAGATTTTCACAAATTCATTTACTTCTACAGCAAAATTGTTAAACTGTTGCAATTTTGCTAAAAAATAGATGTTTTGGAGAAGAGGTGAATCGGAAAAGTGAACTATTACCGAGTATCATTAATGAACTCTAAATGAAAAACACGAATGTGCTATTTAAAATAAAGTAGGGAAAATATTTAAATCTTGGAAAGAGGAATTAAAAATACATCTAACCTGATACTGATAATTCTTACTATCTGGTCTGTTTGTTTCGACAATCCCACCAACTTTGTCAATTTTACAGTGCAACCTTCCAGCAGCTATGAATCGAGCTAGTTCCCTATAAGACAATATTACCTTTATATAAGCAACAAGTATTCAAAGTTAAATTGAAAAAACAAGAATTTTAAAATACTTGAAAAATGGTTCTTACTTGTCAACAAATTCTGTAGAGACCCCAAATGCGTCTGCCATATACTGCAATGTTAAACTTCTGTAGGACTCTAGAAGTTGGGTGTAGGCAGATATTCTCATTTCACGAACATAATAACGGAAATGTGGAGCCAAAAGACGATCTTGCTTCAGCATTCTCTCTACTAAAGCTATAAATTGAATTTGATATAGCATTTTATTTGAGATACCATATTAGTTCATTACTAGAGATTTAAAAATCAATTTAAAACAGCATTTATGCGTAGTACAAAACAGTACACTTTGCGTGCCGATGCCCTTTAAATTTACAAGCTTTTGGAGCCTGCTATTTTCTGTGCTGCTGCATGAATGGTAAAAGCATTAAATAAAACACACACAACTCCTGGATATAAATTCACTGAGGCGTGAAAAACCGGAGACTAGATTAACATGTATTAATACGTGAGCGGCCACCTGATACTGGTGACAAAAACACATACTAATACGTGAGTGGACCACAAAGTGTTAATAAGCAATACTTTTCTAATATTCAATAAAAACAAGTTCTAATAATATGCATTTTCCCCCCCTCATTATATTTATTTAAATAAAATTCAAAATATTAGCATGTAAAATTGCAGAGATTGTGCTTTGTTTCAATTAGAAAATAAAATATTCAAGGCTAATACAGTAATAACTTCGGAAAAGGCCTTTCTATAGCAATTATAATAATCATTAATTTAGAAGCAAACGTTTTAGTTAAGTGTTTCAGTATATAAAAGGAAAGTGCCTTTAAATAACCTCACTTAAAACAATCTTAATCAATTTTTAAAACTTAATCTAAAATTAAATTAAACACATATTGAAAAAAGAAACTGTTTATACTTGAGTGTCTGGAGCAAGATAGAATTCAATCACAGAATTGTCATTCTTTCATTTCATTGATGCCACAAAGCGTTTTCTTATTGGAATAATTGGCAACACCATCAGTCGAGGATTAGGAATTAACTTTGATTTGATCACATGCAGGATCATCGATGGCATTTTTTTTTTTTTTTTTTTTTTAAATCTTATCGTTTCATCTGCGCAAGCATGCACCTGAATTCAATAAGCAAACTGGTGGCTAATAATAGATCCACTCATCAAATAAATATTGCATTTAGAAAATAAACCTTTAGAAAATCAATAAACTTTACAGTCCCCATTGCTATTGTTAGGTTGAATGAACATGCAGGAGCAATTGTAAATAATGAAACAAATATTTATTAATGTAAAAGTTGTAGCCATCTAATAATTAAGAATTTAAGTAAACAATTAGGGGGCATTCATCTGGATGCTCCTCACAGACTGACATCCAGGATCAAAGTGAAGCAGTTATAGAAAATATACATAGATGTTGCTGAGCAAAGAGGGAAGCTCTACTAGAGTACTAGAGGTTATTTTATTACACAATGGAAGGGGGGAAAGAAATACAACATCTTTTGAACTAGATCCCTCAAAGCAGAAACCATACCAATCATGCTTAGCATATTTTCAAACACATTAAATTAAAACTAAGCTGTTTAACACCTTACAGCATCATGAAAGAGATTACCAGCAAGTAAAAGAGAAATAAAATAAACATAACATTGAAGTGTAATCAAGCTAATACACTTTAATTTATAGTGACATATAGTAATTTAATTTTTATTTTGGCTTATATGGTATTTTTCAAAAAGGTTAGGAGTAGTATGTATTAAAAATAAATTCAACCATTCAATAAAGAAAATTTTGGTGATATACTAATTTACTTTTATTCTGTAACAGTGAAATGTCAAATACTTCCTCTTTAACTGCAACTACAGAGTTGATATACCCACAAGTTTTAATGTAGAAAAACACTATGATTTAAATTGAACAAATAAAAATGCAATTGGGCTATCAAACGATTTGCTGAAAAGCATGGTGCAGTTCAGTAAAAAAAACTTTAAGCCTTTTTTAATAAAAATTTTAGTACTTCAAATATTTCATAAAAACTAGGAAACTGGGTTTAATTAGATTAACATGTTTGTCAATATAATATAATTGTTTGAAGTAGCTTGGTTCTTGAATTTTTTTAAAAATTTGATTTTTGTTATGGTTTTATAAATCCCAAGCAAATAGTCCTACGAAGTTCAAATATGGTGAGCGGCTTGGTGCTGGGACAGGGACCTACCATTAAGGTTTTCGCCGAAATCGTGCATGCACATAAGGTAGCTTGCCTTTGAAAAAATGTTTTTCAGTAAATGCTAAAAAACGGCTCGGACGATTTTGACCAAAATTCCTGTGGTAATGCTTCTTAAAGTGTTCTAAACATCCCCACCTCCGAAATTTCTGTAAAAATACTTTAATGGTGTAAAAAGTTGAAAAATGAATGCCTTTAACGCAGAGTTCTATTCCATTGAGCATACCTCATCAACGATAATTTTTTCTTCTCTCCTCAGTTTCACTTTTAAGAAAGGATATATATAGGAATTATCAAAAAGTAAATAGCAAAATCATCTATTTAACGAAGAAAAAGCCATACAAGAATTACGGTAAAAAATATCGTCAAACTGGATATTTTTTCTAATTGAATGATGAAAATATAAAAACGGCAAATGACACAAATTGACATCAGTATAATAGAGTATTTAAAAGTCGCGCAATGTTCCACACTCCTGGTTTTTCTTATGTTACCTTACCCTAGGAAAAATAAATCTGAAATATTTCGGCTATATCTTTTTTATTTTTGGAATTATTGGCGGTTTTAAGTGTGAAAAACGCGTCTTGGTTGTATATTAGTGTCTTAAAGTTAAAATTCACTTTTAAATAGTCGAAGCCACACATGAGGATTTACTGTATTTCAAATGATTATTTCTGCTGGCTCCGACCTCCTACATATATACTACTTACATGGAATTGTTGTCTCAACATAGAAAGTGTGCAATATGCAAGAACATTTTTTTGAAGGTTCAAAAATTTTTGAGAAAATTCAATTTAAAGTGGAACTAGTTTTGACGCAGACACGATTTTATGGTATTTCAAAGGATAGTTCCAGCTGGCTCCAAGCTGCTACACATATACTGCTTACATTTAATTGTTGTTTCATCATAGTAGTTTCACAATATGGAAGAACATTTATTGAAGGTTCAAAAATTTTCGAGAAAATTCAATTTAAAATATAACTACTTTTGACGCAGACACAATTTTATGGTATTTCAAATGATTGTTCCAGCTGGATCCAAGCACCTAAACGAATACTTCTACTTGCATGCAATCGTTGTCTCGACATTGTAGATACACAATATAAAAAAACATTTTTTGAAGGTACCACCATTTTTAAGAAAAATCAATTTTAATAACCACCTTTAATCCATTTCTGTTATTTCTCTGTCCCTTTTTATTTCTTGTAAAACAGGTCACATTACTTATAATATTTTTGATTACACCATTTTACACAAAGCTTCCATAATTTTTAGGTATAAAACATTTACAGTTTCAAATTGTCTACAGTCTCTTTTTATAGTTGGCCAAATTTTGACTTTGAATCAAATAATAATTTCACGCAAGAAGTATTCATGTATTGGATTTAAGCCATTCACAACAATCTTTCAGGATGGATTAATGTTGGTAAAAAAATTGATTTTTCTTAAAAATGGCAGTGCCTTCAATTTTTATTTTATATTGTGAAACTATTAAGCTGAGACAACAATTTTGCGCAAGAAGTATTCTTGTAGAAGCTTGGAGTAAGAAGCAACTATCTTTTAGAATACCATAATATCGCGTTCTCGTTGAAAGTAGTTACATTTTAAATTGAATCTTATTGAAAATTTTTGAACCATCAAAAAATTGTCTTTAATTGTGAAACTATTATGTTGAGACAACAATACCAAGTAAGAAATATATACGTAGGAGGTCGGAGTCAGAAGAAATAATGCTCTGAAATAAAACAAAAATGTTTGTCATGTTTAGGGCCCCTTATCTTGAGACTTCAAGCTCCTTCAATGAATATTAATCTCAGATTCTCTTAATATGGAGGTGCTTAGAAAATCCTTATGGAAAATGCTTTTGTATCATATCAAAGTACAGATATATTGCATTTTTAAATTTGGATTTTTTTCCGAAAAAGTGCCGTTTTGTGGAGGGGGTGTCCTCATCTGTGGCTCCAACTATCTACAAGTGAATTTCACCTTTAGGAGCTAATATACAAGTTATATAAGCTATTAGACAAAAAACATTATCTGAAGCTCTTCAAACCCAGTCATAAATTCAATTACAAAACAACAAGAATGAAAAAAATATTTTTCTAAGACACGCATATGTCACACTTGATTCCCCATAACTCCAAAAATAAAAAAGATATAGCAAACATATTTCAGATTTATTCTTTTCTTTAAAATTACGAAATTGTGAGTCGACCATGGCTTGAAGAATTTGGTGATCTTACCCGATTTTTACATAAAGTAGTTACATATTAATTTGGATTTTCTTAAAAATGTTTGAACTTTCAAAAAATGTTCTTGCATATTGCAAAACTACTATGTTGAGACAACAATTCCATGTAAGCAGTATATATATAATGTAGGAGGTCGGAGCCAGCAGAAATAATCATTTAAAATACCGTAAAATCGAGTTCACGTCGAAAATAGTTGTATATAAAATTGAATTTTCTCGAAATTTTTTTAACATTAAATTTTTTTTCTTCCTTATTGCGAAACTACTATGTTGAGAAAACAATTCTATGTAAGCAGTATATATGTTGGAGGTTGGCGGAAGCAGAAAGAGTGCTATGAAATAACACAAAAACTCTCGAAGGGTTATGTTTGGGCTCCTTTAGCCTGAGGCTCCGAGTTCCTTCGATGAATATTAACCTTATATTCTCTTTATATGGAGGTGTTTAGTGACTCTTAAAAAAAAATTCAATTAAGTCATATCAGAGTCAAGATGTCTTGCATTTTTAAAATGGGATTTTTACGAAAAAGCACCGTTTTTGGGAGGTCCTTATATGTGGTTCCGACTATTTATAAGTGAATTTTCACTTTGAGATGCTAATATACAACTTATATAAGCTGTAAGACAAAAAAATTATTTGAAGTTCTTTAAACCCAGTCATAAATTCAATTACAAAACAGCAAGAATGACAAAAAAAAAAATTCTATAATATAATAATTATTTTAATGTGTGAGGAAATTTGCAAAAAGCTTTATTTGGGAAAATATAAAATTAACAGGAGGCAGCTAGACTTAATGTCGTTCAAGTTCTTTTGACTAATACTACAACATGAGAAGAATAATGTGATTGGGACTTTATTGATTTGTAAAGAATACATTTATGAGAAAAAATGAGGATGAAAGGGTAAAAAAGTTTTTAATTAAAATTTAAATAACAAAAGATACATCACATAAAAGTCTATATTACACAAACTACAAAAAACTCTTTCTTATATCAAATTACTAGCCTGCATCTTATATATAAATTCTAACTCAAGTCAGTGAGGATGTGGCACATTTCTGACATCTGTCATTAACTTTCCAGAGGCTTAATTAGGACTCAAACCTTCTAATATAATAAGATACAAAATAGGATACACAAAGTAACTTTAATTTGCAAATAAAGAAATAAGAGTAATAGTCTGAAAACTAATAACAATATGCACATAGCAAAATGACCTGTACTAAATTAATGTATTTTAATTTCATAAATTTACTGTTAAGCAATCAGTTCAACAAACTAGATTTGTGTTTTACATATTTTTTAAAAAGCAAAAGCTGCCAATAGGCCCTTCTTTCTAGCTTGTAATAAATTACTTCCACCAATGGATGATAATATTGGATCACATGTATAAAAGAATTTATCCAATTTAATGTGGGTTAATACCTTATTGCATAACTATTTCCTAAAAAGGAGAGTGATGTACAAAATATACTAGAGTTAATAATAATAATAATAAAAAAAAAAAAGAAATTAACTTTTTGTTAAGAAAAAGAATAAATAACATTTTCATCAAGTGAATATAAAGGAGAAAAATGCAATTAGTAATATTTCCAATACATACCTAACTTCTGGAAGAATTCAGCATACTGGCAGTTATACAAAGAGAACAAATATTCCCTTATATCCGAGACACTATGTAATACCTCCAATATTTCAGATCCCTTTATAACCTGCAAAAGAATTTTTTTAATATAAATCTAAATCTTTGAGATTTTTTTTAATCTTTAATAAATCAAATTAAGATGAATAAACATTACTAACCTTCTCTCTGAGATCAACCCGAGGCAATGAAATCATGCTGCAGATAACTGTGTAAGTTACAAATGTTTTATAGTCCATGAGTTCATAACTTGTAAAAGTAGATACAGTATCCAAGAAAAAAACAGCTGCATTTTTGAAGTCACGAATAGCCATGCAATAGACACCTTGATATACCTTGAGTCTGTTTCGCCGATCCCAGTCACCACCTTCTTCAATTAAACTGAAAGCATAACAATAAATGATACAAAAATATCTTATGGAACCTAGAAGGTTTAAAACAAAGTATGGTAACGGATCTTTTATCTGGCAAGCTCAGGCTAACTTCATCCCGGTTTTCGAGTTTGTTCCAGAAAAAATACCAATAATGACAAATCAGTTTTAGTATAAAAAAATATGTGTTTCCCCTTCCCCGTCAGCACTTTCCATTCTTTGAAAGATGAACGATTATAAACATTTTCTATCATATTGAAGGGAAATATAAACATCATCTGCTTCCTCCGCGGTTGTCAAAATATTCACACGGCTAAAAATAAAAATGCTCTGAAAAACGATATAAGTATTTATTTTCCTTTTTCACGAAAGGAAAAAAAGGCATATTTTTTAATGGTATAATACATAAGTACCATGAAAGATTTCACTCAATTTCAACTGCTCTAAGTAGTTTAGTTTTTCTTTCAAAATTATCTCTTGAATTTTAGAAACTGACATAATGCCAAAAAAATAAAAGAAAAAGCTATTTGCTTCATGCCCTGTAAAAACTCTACCGCTAACGTTATAAAAACAATATTTTTTCTTCGGGTTTGTCATCGCTACTCTCGCAGGAATCGCCAACAGGAAGGACACATGTCGTCTAAAAACCAGTTGAGATGCCATCTAAAAGCCACTCTACAATCCATTAATTTCACTACCTAATTAATTTACCTCCAAATGATCATTAAGCGACATTAATAAATAAAATATACGATATTCAAATCCACATGTATTTCAGAATATCTTAAATGTGATTGGTTGGCCTGTTTTTTTTAATTAGGCGATAGAAACTTGATTATTTTACATTGCAACTCAGTAGCAGATTCCCATTGACACCAAAGTTTTACAAGCCAGTATTTTACTCAAACAGTTTCAACCGCCCTCATTTGTTTGTTGGTATACATACCCCTTGTTTAATAGATAGCAAGTTAATGTGGAAAGTTTTGTATAAGTTTTTTCCCTGAAGGCTACTGGTAGCAAATTGGCAACAGATGTAAACGCTCACTTCAACACTGAAATAAAAAAATAAAAAAATGCTGCTTTTGGGCTATTCCAGATTTCGAGTTGCTGGATAAAGGGTGTTACTGTAGTATTCTGCTTCATACAACCAAAATTTAACAGTAACTCAAAAAGATAAGTGAACAAAAGTACAAGAGCAAAAATATTAGAATTGCAAAATAATTACCTCTTTGCTTTTTCAATGTTTCTGGTGATGAGATCATGATCCACATAAAACAAGCCAATCCGAATGATGTGAAATAGAATGTCTAAACGGTGTCCTAGTGAAACAGTTTTATCTTGAGTTTTTCGAAAAACCGCCAAAGCAGCTTCCTGAAAAAGTGTACATATTTAATTATTAATTGGACTGAACTTATATTTTTTTCATAGGTTTTACCCTAATCTAGATAATGTAAAAGTAGTGTATTTATGATGAAATACTGTGTTCGTGTTTCAAAGAGTTAATTAAAAAAGAGTTTCAAAGAGTTCTAAATAAAAAGGAAACTGCTATTAATGTTATTTATTAATAAACAACTTAAAAAAAAAGGACGATCAAAGATAACTCTTCAGCAGTTAAAAATATTATGAATGAAAACGGTTTTTGCATATTAAGCTGATTTTGATATGAAAAATTGGGCGATGGTATAATACATAATACAGTACCATGAAAACATCTACCATTGAATGTTACCTAAATTAACACTCAAAAATTTTTCTTACTTGCCACATATTTTCATTGAATATTCTTGCAATGAATCGTACTTCTCAGCATTATATGCTTAACTATTTTTCTCATTAATAAAAAAAAAAAAAAAATGATTTCCAATAGGCATTAATTAACATGTTAAATAACAAGATAACAAGTAAAAAAGTTAATGTATACAGTCACACACCCCTCCTTATATCCAATGGAGAATAGAGCTAGGGAGAGAAGAGGGTCATCGCTCCCTCCATTGTTCAAAGTAAAACAGGAAAAAAATAAAAATAAATAAAGATGACAAAGAATAAAATATGTGTTGTTTGTCATTACTGTAATAAACAAAAGTCTTAACACTGGTGTTCAAAATTAACAATGTTGTTTTTACTGCTCACATTTTAACATGCGCCTCGCGCCAGCTTTGGAAGAATTCTATCAAGATTTGATTTAAAACTTGGCTTTGAACACGGATGACTGAAGAGAGTGTTTTAGACACAGTTCAGAGAAATTCATATTTAGTAAAGTGATTGACAAATTTCCAACCAAACCAAGACGGCTTGATTTTTTTACTATAAGCTTTTCAGAAAAAATTGCTTGTTATAAAAATAAGTAAAATAATTGTCACGTTTTTGCAGTTTAGATATAAATTTGTTTTATCAAATATATTGCAAATTATTTTATGGTTATTATACATGTATCCTTTATTTCATACTCAACTATAATTTACCCTGAACAATATAGTTTAAATAAAGACAACTCTAATTTATATTAGTAAATTCATACGAAGCCAATCATAGCGTCACCTATAGTGGTTGAGATATTTTATCTCTCTGTAACATAATTGATATTATTCAAGTTAAATTATCGCATGGTATATTAATATAACTTAAGAACAAGAAAATTTATATAAACTATTCAACAGCCCCAATCTAAAAAATTTCCTGCCCCCTCTGTAATAAAGCTGTGGATTTGTCCTTGCTTATATCTCAATATGTTAAATTGCTTACCTTAGATCCAATTTTACTAAGATATTCAGCTTTATTGAGATAGGATTCTCTAACTTCCATTTCACCTAAATTTTTTTCAGCATCTTCAATAGCATCATCCAATTTCTTCAACTGTTCTTCATTGGCTTTTTTCATTGTTTCCAATACAGCATTATCAACAGGCCAAGAAAGATCTTTGCATACTTCTTCATAGAACGGAGCCATATCTAAAATAATACACAATTTCAGTAAAAGAAGCTAACCCAATAAAAAAACCCTAATTTGTAAATTTACTAGCAGAACCAAATTTAATCAAGTAAAATCAGTCAATATGATACTTGCATGGTTGTATACCAAGTGATAAATAGATTTAACCTGACAAGCATATTTTTTAAGAATCGGTATTAATGATTGAATACCAAGAAATTTCAAATTTCATAAAACTACATAAATTCTTTACAAGAAAATTTAATGAATAAGAAATTTGAAAGACAAATTTATTGGATTGAAATCTTTGATTTCCAAAACTTACTTGGAAAACAAATTTAGTTTTTAAGTAAAACGAAATCTGTGTGCCTGTACATTATAGGTTGAAGTTAATTTTTGATAATACTGGTACAATAGATCAATTATCCAAAGCAATTGGGAGTTTGTATGCCCCAAACTTGCAAGCCTTCTCTACATACAGAGGTCTATCCAGGTTTTTTTTTAACAGGGTCCTATTTTTGTAAAAAAAATTAATTTTGTGAAAAACTTCTAATTTTATATATTTTGAGCATGGTTTGGCATCCATGACGTCACTTCCTTAAAACCAACATGTTGACAAGCAAGCTGTTTTTGCCTTTTGGCACAAAATAAACTTTGCGATTTTGTAATTGGCCAGTTTTCAAACTGGAAATATTATAAAGGTTCCGTTTTTTTGACATGGAATTTTGTGAAAGGTTAGTTTGTTGCCCATGGAATCTCGTGAAGGGTCCTTTTATTTATTATGGAATTTTTTGAAGGGTCTGTTTTTTTGGACATGGAATTTTGTGAAGGTTCCTTAAAAGGACTCAAATTTCCTTCTGTATAGCCATAAAATCGAACGTTTGTACGTATGAATGGCTATAACTTAAGTTCTACAGAACCAATATAGATAAAATTTGTGTCTATTGGTAGGTTATTGAATACGGATTCTAAAGTACACAGTACCTATACAGTTTTGCCATGATTTTTTTATTTGTTTATAAACCAAATTGCAACATATTCTCTATTTAGAGTGTGAATTAAGTCAAAATAATTTTTTTCCCCTTACTAAAGAGCAGAAAGACACAGACAACTAACAAAGTGAAACAGAATAAAGAACAAAACACACTCTGATAACAAAGCAGAAGGGCAATTTCACAGTGTCGGTTGTAAAAATTGAAGCAAATCTTCACACATAAACTCAATTTGTTGAGTAAAAATTAATTGAAAATTATTAAATTCATTTTTTAAATGTTAACTATAGAAACATGCATAAAAATGTTTTTCGAAATGTCATTAATAAGAATTAAAAATATTTCAAATTTGGTGGCGGTTGTAAACACACAAATTGAGAAACTTGACTATTATATACGTATTACAAATAATCAAAAGTCTGAATTGTTAAGCAATATCAATGAACAGTAATTTTTATTCTAACGAATATAAATGGTCACAGCATATAAAGCCTTTCTCCAGTAAAATAGTTTATCAGATAAATGAATTAAATTTTTTTTTTCGGTGTCGGTCATAAATTATTTGAAAAAATAAATAAATTATGTTGGTCGTAAAATGTGCTAAAAAAAACTTTTGCTTAATGCAAATAGATAGTTATGAGAACAACAAGCCTCCCAGAGGATTTTGAAGTTTAAAAAGTAGGACATTTTTGCTGAAAAGAAGGATTTGTTTTCCTTAAAGTAGGAAACAAACAAAAACATCAGTTTCAAATGCATACTAATTTGTCGATAATATTTTAATTTTAAAATGAACATTCTAGAGATCAAGTGAAATGTACATTAAATATAATATTTAAAAAAGAATTAAATGCAAATCTCTTAACAAAAGCTCTGGTTCGGTACCAGTTGGATAGATTATACTAGTTAAATATAAAATTAAGCTTAAAAATAAAACACAGGCATGGATCAATTCTGAAGGAACATTTAACGCAAAGCAGACCATTAGCAATCATATAATAAAAAAGTTATTTTCACTTCTTTTGTTTTTTACTTTGACTAGAGCAAAACAAAAAAAAAGTCTAAAACATTGCTCTTTTAGTCTTTTCAATTTCCTTTGGCTCATTTCTGATTTGGTTTCCATGTGAAGTCCCTTCCTGAACTTTTTAGCAAGCAACCTCCAGCATCCAATTTTCACACTCTTTAAATCCTGATTTTTTAGTGCATTTTTTACTTTCAATTACCCATATGTAATACATAGGGTAATAAAAGAATAGGATTCTGTAAAATTTTAAATTTTTTTTACATTTCTCCAAGTTTTGGAACATTCTGATCTCAAAAAAGTGACATAGAAAAAATGTCTGTCTGTGTACGTGGTCAGCATAACTCCTGAACAAATTGACCAACGATGTTCAAATTTGGTGATGGCCCAAGGACATACCATTAAGGTTTTCGTCAAAATCGTACATGCGTATAAGGTAGCTGCCATTGAAAAAATCATGTTTTTCAATGATTGATAAAAAACGGCTCAAACGATTTCGATAAAAATTGCTGTGCTAATGCTGCTTAGGTGTTCTAAACATCCCCACCTCCGAAATTCCCGTAAAAATGCTTCAATGGCGTAAAGAATGGGAAAATGAATGCCTTTGACACAGAGTTCTCTTTGCTTGAACATAGCTTATGAACGATCATTTTTTCTCCTCTTCTCAGTTTCACTTATAAGAAAGGATAATATAAGAATTATCGAAAAGCATATCGCCAAAATGGCAATTTTTTCTAAACGAATGATGGAAATATAAAAGCGGTAAATGACACAAATTCACATCAGTAATATAGTGTAATTGAAAGTTGTGCAATGTTCCACACCCCTAGTTATTCTTTCATTCACTTCATCAACTAATGTTTTGTAATAAGTGTCCATCTCAATTGTTGCTTCCATTTCTACTTTTTCTAATGACCTTTTTTTACGAATTGCTTCCTTAGCAGTTAGTGTTTTCTTCTCCATATCTGCCTTCTTTCTTTCAAGCTCTTTCTTTCAAGCTCTTTCTTGTCTTCTCCCTTTTGTTATCTTTCTTTTTGTTGTTTTAATCCATCTACAATCCTCTTATCTTCTTCGATTCTTTCCATCTGACTTATATGCTGTTGGACCCTTTTTTATAAAATTTCTAGGAATTCGGACTAAATGAAACTTATTGTATACCGTTAATCCATCTTTTGTCATTTGTAGTGCACTTATTGAAGCTTGAGTAAGACCCGTTCTGGAGTCTGTCAAGAAGTTTGATGTTTGAGAAAACCCTCGTTCCACATCTGCATTTCCATGTGGAAGTACGAGGATAACCTTAACCAATCTTGTAAGCTCAGGATATTTCCTGTCCTAGATCATTCCTAAGAGAGAAGATGTTGTTAAAGAAGTAATCGATCCATCTAGGAAATACTTCATCGTCAATTTCGTACGTGTACCAGTCTTTTGGAATGTTCTCGCGTTGCAAAACCCTCCACTCATCACCTATTAAGTCAACATTTAATGGAGGACTTAGGTGAACATTGGATGAAAGATTTTTAACTGCTTTTAAAGGCCAGAACTTGGATATATTTTCTGGCTTCAGACACCTTGCTTCTTTTACCACAATACTAAGAGAAAGGGTTTTCTCTAGTAATTCTTGGGCTACATTTTTGAGACATCTTCGCATTAATACTGTCTACTCTTTTTGAAAAGTTTCCTTAACCTTTGTCAAATACTTTTATAAGATTGAACACCAATTTCAAGTTCAAAGTCTATTGCCGGAAACTTTAAAAGCTGCAGTTCTTGTACTCAATTTTTAAAAATTTCATTATCTTTAAGAAATGGCCATACAACTTTCTTACTAAGGAATACATCCTTTTGAAGTGTACTTTCACCAAAGTAGTATTGGGCCTTTTCAGACACATCACAATCCTCAAATAACGAGCGTTTTCAGAAATCTTTAGGTCTATTTTGGGCAACCTTTTTAAAAAATATTCAGAAACCACGGGCCATTGGCTGACAAGCCAGTCTAACACAGGACCAAGAGTCAACCACCTACTTTCAACAAGCTTTAATAGCTTAAGATTCTTGAATCCAAGTTCATTTTGCAAATCTTTTAATTCCTCAACTCTGACAGGGGACTGTTTAAAGTAGTGCAAGTCTACAACGAAATCCACAATTTCATCCCCGAATTCATTTACTGCTTTTCTGAAGATATAGTGGATCGTGTATAGATTGCATAACCCAGTTATCGGGAAAACCACAAGCAAAAAAAAAAAAAAAAAAAAAAAAAAAAAAAAAAAAAAATTGTTTGCGCTTGTCACATAGTATAAATTATAAAAGAAACTTCGAAAAAGTAGGACTTTTTTCCCAAAAGTAGGACTTTTCCTACTTTCCTAATGAAAAGAAGGAAAAGTAGGACTGCTGGGCGCCCTGGAACAAATATAAAACTTAAGTTAGCTTTTAGTAACATACCGTAAACATTTCATTGTAATTTTTTTTATCCCTATAGGAAAAATTGCCTAAATATTCTTTCAATTGATAAGATACAAATATTTCCCTGTTTGTCCACAAAATATTAAAAAATATAAAGAGTTTCAATTTAATACTAGGAATATATAATTGAATATGTTCCATAAATGTGAACTGTGCTCTGTTTCTTTTAGGAATAGGAGATTTAATGAGCTTTACTACATTTTCTAGCTTGTTAAATATTTTACCTTTAGCGTATGGTTATATCCAATGGGCAGATTGGATTTCATTCTGATGAATGAGCATTGCATTTTCAGAAAAATCTAAATGAATTTATTTTTCTGTAAACTTTTGATTTAAAATACTATTGCCTGATTTTGTTTCATAAATGTATGAATGAGAAAAGGGTTAAAGATGATTTACTAATTTAAACGTTTCTTTTACAGAGAAAGATTTCTTCTTTATCATTCTTTGTATCACCTTTTGCCATTTTACTGGCTGGTTCTCTAGGTCAAGTTTGAAGTTAAGAATTTTAATGCTGCAACTACTGCATTGAATAGACATACATATTTTGGATGATGCGTTACATGCTCAACACATACACATGGGATGGGTTACATTTATAAAATCAGAAAATTCTGTAGGGATATTTGTTGATGATTTTAATCCTAACAATAAAAGGCAGATATTTTCTTGGTATAACTTCAAACTAAAACTTTGAGATGAGGTGTTAAAAAGTTATATTCTCTATATTTGGTATAGTAATTCCAAATACAGCATACAATACTCAGGTTAAGCAAATTAGATAAAATTTGTTTATGTAAGATATAAAAATGTAGGTTGGTATAAAAATGTAAGATAATGTAAAACTTCAATTGAATAAGTGCAAAATATATATACATTCTCTTTTTTTTTAATTATAGAAAATGTTTTTAGTTTGTTTAAATACTAATCGAGAATTTAAAGCTTAAATCAGATGTATGTTTTTGAAGATATAACGGTATCGGTTGTAAAATTATTTTTTACAGCTGACACCATGATTTATATAAGAATTACTGAATATTAATTTTTTTTTTAATACATAGCATTAAGGAGGCATATAATCTTGCTTTAAAAACAAAATTGTGGATTATGAATGTGGGATGAGTTGGGTAAAAAATCAAAAAGCCGAAAACAAAAATTCAAATTTTTTACGTAAAACACATTTTAAGCTAAAAAATTGTGGTTTTCCATGCGCATTTATAGCACTGCACCGTCTGTCTATTCGTGAGCAAAAATGGTTCAAAATAGCGGTACTTAAACACCCGAAAGCAGAAAGTGCCTAAAACTGCGACGTTCGTCGCAGAACAATCAGAGTCCTTGCAGAACAATTTTAAGTTTGGAACAAATGCCCCCGAGTGAGGAAAAGAATTTCACCTATGGGATAACATGTTCTGCAGAACAAAACAACTTTATTGTCCACCCTTCCACCCCCCCTCAGTTTTATCAGAACAACATTTCCCCGAGCATCAGTTTCTTAGAAAAGCTCCCCGCGTTCATAGGGGGATCAATCACATGTCCGTTTCCCGTTCTGGAGCGCTTTTCTTGCTGAAAGTCATTGATAAAGTTAAAAATTTTGAATGTATGCCTTGGTTTGAAAAATAATTTTTTTCGTCATTATCATTTTGTAATAAATGTGTAGTATTAATTTTATGGGTTTTTTCTTATATATCATACTGGAAATTTTGAAAAAATGTCTGTAGAACATTTATAACTATCAAAAGTCCCGTTGCAGAACATTATATATTATTCTGCTTCTGGGCCTAAACATAGGGATACACTTTGTGCTGTCATCAGGTATGGTATAGTTCCAAAGCAAAAAA
The DNA here is from genome assembly GCA_963978545.1 of Linyphia triangularis. Taxonomy (NCBI): domain Eukaryota; kingdom Metazoa; phylum Arthropoda; class Arachnida; order Araneae; family Linyphiidae; genus Linyphia; species Linyphia triangularis. Next base: position 50,133,478 of record OZ021722.1, on the reverse strand, counting down.
AAAATTCATGTGAAAGCGATGAAAATCAGCAAAAACTTCAAAATTTCAACAAGTCAAACAACTTTAAGCAATTATACCATATTGACAAACAGGCCTAATTTAATTAAACCTAGTTTTCTAAATTTTTAATCTAGATTTTAAATGCTAAAAATCTTTTTCGATTTAAATTTTTATTCCCATCATTAAGCTTATTCAAAAAAAAAAAAAAAGCGACGAACAATTTTACATATAATTGCTGCTAAAATAATTTTAAACACAGATTATTTAGAAAAATTACAATTGGGACTAATTTTCAGAATATTTTTTTTTTATAAAATGATATAATAATTTGAGTAATTCTGCATAAATTCAAATGAAACAGCAAATTCGATCTTTAAACAGGCACTAATTACGGCTATCGGATTAACGGAAGTCTAGATGAATGGCTACAAAAAGGTGTTGAAAATCTCGGTAATAGCTGGTATTGTATTAGCGTAAATCTCGGCGAAAATGACCATCACTCTAATGAAAGTAATAAGCAATATCGCTTACATTACCGGCGAAAATCTAAGTAACGGCAAAAATGAGCATCACAACAACGTGCATATCGGCGATAGCGTCCAAAATATCGGCACAAATCTCGGTAATATCAATATTTTCTTGGCAATACTAATGAAAATTTCGGTAATATCAAATGCATGGCTTTTGGCAAAAATTACTCTCAAGCCAACAGAAATATCAAAATTAGAGCCTAATATACCGGAGCAACTCTCAATAATAACGCTATTGTATCGGCGTAACACTTGACGAAAATTACCGTCACAACATAAATATCGGCGATGGCGCAATTCATCAAGGTAATATCGACATTCTTTCGGTAACATCGGCGCAAATCTCAGATTTTACAACAGAGTAGCAATCAGGAAAAATTACCATCACATAAATGTGAATATCAGCGTTACTGCCGAATACACCGGAACAATTCTCAGCAATAGCACTGTTATATCTGCGTAGTACTCCTCGAAAATGACCACTACAACAACCTAAATCCCAGGAATAACGCACGTCATAGCCACACAAATCTCGGCAGAAGCAGACATTACATCAGCGTAACGATTAAAGAAAACAAGCATCACATACCAACGTAAATAAACGATAGTTCCGTGGATGTCAGACTTGAAAGCGCTTTATTAGTATACGTTAATTACGTGAATTACATTTTGAGAAGAGAAAAAAATGGCACAAAAAGATCAAATTTTGATGCAATTGAAAAAGTATAAAATGCAAGTTTGAGGGCCAACCTGACTAAAAAATTGCATTTCAGTAGATGTTTGTATTTGGAGCAGGAATGCGATGCGACCCCCGAGCGGTAGATTTTCCACCCTTTCCGATCGGGCGGAAGTGAAGCCTCTTCGTGATTCGGCCTTGGAAAAAAAGTAATTTCTCAGTGGGATAGAAAAAGAGGGAAAAAACAGATTTTTTGGGGGAATTATAGAAAAGTGGAACTTTCTTTGAAAAAGTGGACTTCTTTTTTTTCTAAAAAATTAAAAAAGCGGAATTCCGTCACATGGCGGAAAAAACTCATCCCTGGGAATATTCAAATTTAAGTAATTCACACAGCGTAAACTATTAGATGTTTTGATGTCAGTCATATAATAACTGAAGTACCTTTTTGAAATTCTTTTAAATATAAAAAACTAATATTAAGACACATTTAATTTCAAGGCAGAATGTTAGCATATTGTTTATAAAATGTTTATAGATTTTAAAAATATTATAAATATATATCTATTTAGGAGGAAAAAAAAAAGTTTCTATCCCAGTCGCAGAATGTAACTTACATATGCCTGTATTATTGTTTAGAATGATTTATACCCCCAACCCTTTTTTTTTTTGATGATTTTGCACCAAGTATGGTAACCAGGCGACTATATGGTTCTATTACAATTCAGCAATTCATTTTGGTAAACCTGTAGTTCAATGGACAAAACCTTCACATTGCGATCCGCTCAAAACGGGCCAATTTTGAGTATGACGTCAAGTGTCTCGAAAGGTTGCGTGACGTAATCCCTTCGCTCCGTTAGTTATGGTGAGGTTTCTACCACAAAATGTCAGCTATATACTCTGTAGTTTCTACTTAGTAGTTGCCATTTCTCAAATATTTTTGATCGCCTATTTTGTAGGTATTTGTTTTTTACTTAATTGCAAAAATGGAACCTGGTTTTGTAAGAGGCCAACTGGACAATTTGCCAAAAATTGACTCGACAATGATGGCTGTCTATTTCGGCAAGAAAATGGATTTTGTAACAGCGGAAACCTGTGGCGTAAAAGCCAATAGGCAAGATTCCCTGCTTTAATTAACTTGAATGGTTTTGTTGTGCTTGGAATAAAAAGTTTGGTGGGAAAATCGGTATTTTTTCTTTAAAGGGGCCGTTGTCAACATTCAAGTCTGGTACAGATTCTGCGCCAAGGTAATTTTTGCCAAAAAATGGTTGCCCCGCCATTTTTTTTAATGACAAGTGAACATAATTTGGCGTGGTTTTATGTAAATAATTCTTGGTGCAGAATCAGTACCGGACTTTCAATTTTGACCCATTACTTTGCACTTGATGTTTACAAAAATTTAGAATAGTTCTAATAACAAATAGCTTGTTTTAAACTTAAAAAGCAAACATTCTTTAATTTTTCTAATATAAAAATTATAATAAATGTAACTTATTTCAAAATGATCTTTACAAACATAACATACAGTCTTGGTCGACAGTGGCATATACTTTTCAATGTCCCTCTTCATCGCTTGGCATCACTTTTTTCAAGTATTTTTATTCCGTGGTACGTAAATGAAAATTTTGTCAGGAGTTGTTATGGTTGTGCTTTTGCACATTGGCACAATACAATATTTGTAGAAAATGTTAGACATTTTAAGAAAAAATCAATCAAATAATATGAAAACAAAAGGACGAGAAGACAAGTATTTGAAATTTCCATGATAACAACGTTTTAACAGAAGCAACCGCCACGTGACCTATGGAGATATTTAGGAAAAGATGGCGTTACATTAGAGATGCAAAAAAAAGGTCTGTTTTACCGCAAAAATCTGACAGGCAAACTTAAAATGCAAATTTTTTAGAAAAAAAAAAAACAGCGCGGAGAATAGAAATTTTTGTGTTAATAGTCATTTTGAAACATTTAGAATCGAATAAAATTTTTTGAAAAAAATGAGGGAATTGTCCATTCAGTAGTAGTGTCAATGCAACTTGGCAGCATTTTGCAAGGTTCCAAATGGAGCAGGGGGGGGGGGGGGTATAACGCATTTTATCCATATTATTGACTTATGCTTAAGGCCTCTTAATTTATTCTTAGCTAAATTTATCACATTAAGGTTCACTACTACTTAAAATTTAGTTCTTTAGTTTTAAAATCAAACTTTATTTGTTTAAAAATTGGTTGCTTGGTAGACCTCATCAGAGAATTGCTCAGAAGGTCGTTTTTCTGCTAAGTCATTATATACGTTAAAAAATATATTTATCAGGGTTGATTGACAGTTTATCCTATCTGTAATTTGACTTCAGATATGTTTTTAAGATCATACAATATCACAAATTTAGCTAGGACACCATTTTGTTTAGTATTACAGAGGAAAAAATAATGAATTTGAAATCATTCTCAAAGCCACGCGCAAACAATAAAACTTTGTCGCCCTATCCGACTACAACACCTGCTAAAAATATAAGTCAAGAATTTCTTTGGCTGTTTTAACACATTATCAACAAACGTAGAAGAGAAAATATGTATTTTAAAAGTTCCTACTGTATTCTTTGATAGCATCTAACAGACGGCGTTTTAAGTTTTCATCCTTCTGGTGTTCCGTTGATGAAAGCAAAAACTTTAACTGAGCTAACTCAAGATTAGGATTTTTGTCTAAACTTTCGGCTTCCAAATTTTCAATCGGCATTTTGTTCTTTAATTTATGCGAAACAAATTGTTACACTTAAATCGTTTCCAAAATCCAAATGACAAGACAAAATAGAAAACAATCAATTTTGTGAAAACCGTTGCCACTAAAAGCTGTAAATGTGAAACTAGTCATTATTTCTGAGATGGACTACATCAAACAGCTTGAAAAGGCTTTTGAATTACATTAAATGCAATCTTAAAATTTATTTTATTTCTAAGATTAAAAGGTGTGGAACTTGTATTTAAATAATGGTTTTTTTTCCCTTGATTAAGAAAATCACTGGAAAAAACCGCGTGAAAATAAACATTTTATTTTATTTTTATAATTGGCATCATAGGAATGTTTATTTTTTTTATTTACAACTTTTATAGTTTAGGCAATGGTTTACATTTTGCCTCAAACTTTGACATCACGTAGTTTAGTTAAATTTTTCGATATGTATATTTAACATTTACCTTAATTTTTAAATTGAAAGTACTTGAAACGTTTCTGAGGATGAAGACTTCGGCCAAGTTTACTGATGGGCAGATAGTTTTTACTATTATAAATTTTTTTGTGTTGTTTAGTTGTAGCTATGTGAGTTCAAATCCTTTGTTATGTTTTTGATGCCTAATGATAAACCTATTATACATTTTTGTAAATGTGGTCAAAAATTATGTGCATTTCATTTCTTAAAATATTTGTGTCCTTGTTAAAATGAATTCAACTTTTGTTGAAAATGGAAAAATGATTTAAATTTTAGGACAAATGAGAGAACAAGTTATTTGAGACAAATTTTCGAATATATTCTCTTCTAATAAGTTAAATTAATAATTTGATAAGTTTATTTGTGCTGCATTATGATGTATGTGTAGCTTTTGTTTAAAACAATTGTAAAATAACCTATAGTTTTTTTATTTTTAATGTAGTTTTCCGAAATAGTCTAAATTTCTAGAAAATTCAGGCAATTCATTTCTTATTTGGAGTTATTTTGCTGTTATATAACACTAATCTAAAACGAACTTGCAGAAATATCTTTTCCATTAGGAACGTTAATTAGTAACAGATAATAAAATTTCCTGTATTTTAATACTTTGAAAATGTTCATGTGAGCATGTATATAATTTTATTGGTCTCCAATCTTTGTATACAAGATTAGAGTTTTGTGTTTTAATTATTGATATTTATTTTGTGTTGGGTAAAGTAGGGTAAAATGGGCAGTCAAAATGTGTTGCTTAAAATTTTAGAAGTTTCTAATATGTTCATAGTTTTTAAAATTGTATGTGGTAGTATGATGTCTAAACTTCATTCCCCCACTTTATTTTATTTTCAATATTTTGTGTTATGTGAGTGCTAACAGTAAAAGTACTTGGGTACAGCTTCATGCCAGATGTTATCCACTTAAAACTTCTGTCTGAAGCTCAGAATATTTAATAAAATTACTTACCAGTGATTTAAATGTGTTTATTGAAAATTTTCCTTGCTTATTCAAATTGCAGGTATAATGAGGTTTTTATTTTTTTAATACCCAAATTTTGTGAATAGGGTAAATAGGATATAATGTTAGGCTTAACATGTGTAAGTATTTTTAAGGTGATAATATAAAGTTTTTCTGAGTAAAGTCTTATTTTTAAAAAATAAAAATGTTTCAAAGTACTACATTAAAATACTTTTGTGTTATTTAATGCTTTTAAAAAATTAAGATGGGAAATTAAAAGTACTCTGCGAAAGAGATCAGGTATCTCGCAACGGGACACTGCCATGTTATCACCATTCAAAGGAGAGTTAGTTTCAAACACAATACTAGTATCGTATAAAGATTTGAAAGCAGCAATTTTGTCTGCTATATCTTCAAAACCTCTGCAAAGTGGCCACAGAAGTTGGAAATGTCAGGTATCTTTCTGATTCTGGAAAAAATCCGGGAAATGTTAGGGAACTTTTAAACTTTCACAAAAATCAGGTAAATTTTCAGGCATGTTTTTCCGTTCTTCTGTATTTTGGCCCCATTCTTCTGATGATTTGTTGTAGTAATCATTAAAAGTTTAATGTTACAAAATAATTTAAACTTTTCATTACCACCAAAACTATTTTTAAAAAATTAGCATAGTATCTCCTTAGCATAGATGTTCTATTTGAAATTTGGGGAAATTTGAAAAAAAGTACCGAAAAATTAGGGAATTTTTGCATACATAAAAAAAAAATTAAACATAAACCTGTTTTTACACTAAGCTTGTGTAATAATGCTCATATTACGTAAACTGTTTTGCTATACTCTCTCATGTATTTTAATCAACTATTATATTAAAGATAGTAATTCTTACTTTACTTACTCCCTGTTCAGCTTTAAAATCAATAAACATGTCTTGTTTATCAAGTGATATCTAATGTTACCCAATTATCCAAATTGTTTATTCGTATGATAATTTACAGATACTTAGAAACTTAAATAGCTGATGTTGAAAAATTATTAATGTATTTGTAAATTATAGGGTTCTTCTGATGAATATGGTGTTCTTGCTGCAGAGTCATCATCTGAAAAGGAGAACTTCTGTATCATATTCTTTAAAGAGTTTGCCACTTTGCCAGATTCAAAATCTAAAGCAGTAAGTTATTTAGACAAATTTGCTTTGATTTAACTATTTAACAGAATAAAGTATTTATAAATGTTGTTCATAGTTTATTTTTTTTATTTTTTGTAACTAATGGAAGTGTAATATTTTGTACTAGCTGAATACTTGTGCTTCGCTATGAAATTTTACCAATTTAAACTTCTGTTTTTCAAAACTACAATTAGAAGTCTAAAACTACTTATGTAGAAAATTTTGGAGATGTATCTCTGTTTGAAGTCGCTTTGTAAAAAAAAAGTAATTAAAATTTTAACATTCTGTTTGATATGCATACAATTAGAAGGCCAAAACTACTTATGCTGAAAATTTCAGATCTCTACTCCAATTTTAAGTAGGTTTCTATAGATCCACAGACAGACACACAGCTTGTTTTATTATTAGATATTCGGTCTCACACCAAAGTTTTTGGTATATTTTGGCATTCTCCAGAAGAAGTCGACATTCTCCAATTTTGGACTTTCAAAGTAACATATCCACTGGTGTGACACAAACTCTAAAACTGGTAGAAGAATGTCATTCAACCAGAGAAACCATAGGCCTCTTTATTTCAAACCAAATGGACACAACTTTAAGTACCTACATATATTCTGCTTACATAACAAATTTCAAACATGTCTTTAGTTGTTTTTATTCTTTTAATGAGTGGAGTTGACTTTTAAATTCCTGCTCAAGAATTATTTTTATTAATGTAATTTTCTTTTCTTCAAAAAATTACATTTTATCTTTTTTTTTTTAATTTAGGAATTTGATATGTTGCAAGATGACAGTGATATTGACTGGTGTGATGACCACCCAGAAAAAGATCCTAATAAAAAAGTTTCTATAGTGGCCATGGGTAATTGTAGCGTTTCTACACAAGCACTGAATATTCAGAATCGAGGCGCGAAGGCAGTGTTTTTTGTTGTATCCAGAGGAAGTGTGGTATGACTTCTATTTTTATTATTTTTTCACTTTGTATATAATTATGCTATAAGGAGGAGGCCCTTCTTGCAAAACTGCATTGTGTTCCTCAATTTGAATCTTAATAATACTAACCAATGAAAATCTATTTTAGTTGAACTTTTAAAAGTTACGTTTGAAACATGGAGGGGAAAAAGTTATCACAGTAAAAGTTGAAGCGCAAAAGTATTGTATTTTGCAACAACAGCTATTAAGAGACCATATTTTCCAATATAGTCCTATGCTGTTAGAAATACTTTTTATTACTTATATGTTTACATAGAGTAATGAAAGTATTGTTTTTGGTTCATTTTAAATTTTTTTTACATTTCTCCATATTCTGTTTTTTCTGCGGTGTGGTTGACACTGCGGAATTCCGCTTTTTAAATTTTTTAGAAAAAAAAGAATTCTGCTTTTTCAAAAAAAGTTCTGCTTTTCTAATTGCTGAAAAAAATATCTGTTTTTCATGCTTTTTCTATCCCAAAGAAAAGTAACTCTTTTTCTAAGTCTGAATCGCGAAGCAGCTTCACTTCCGCCTGATCAGGAAGAGTGGAAAACCTACTGTTCAGGGGTCACATCCAGGGTGTCCACAAATCGAGAATATCGGGAAAAGTCGGGGACAATCAGGGATTTTGTCAAAAAGTTGAAAACAGCGTCAGCCACTAGGCAGGCCGGATTTGGCCAGCGTTGGATTTTTCTGTGGCCCACCGACACCACAGAGAACAAAAAAAATTAAATTTCACAATATGGACATTTTTCTTTTACGTAATTGTAATCTATTTGAAATAATATGTGTTAACTATGTAGAACAGAGTTCTCCACTACGTGTTTGAAAAAACTATATGAAGAAGCTTTCAGCAAGGTGGTTTTCATCAAGAATAAATACAAGAATTACTTAACTGAATCTCATTTGAGCAAATTATTAAAATTGACTACAACAAATACATCGAAAGACATCGATTCTATCGTAAAATAAACTGAACGATTTCTACTGTCATCGACTTACAACTGATATCCACTAAAACGGCGTAATCTGGAAGTACAGTTTAAATACTTTTATTAGAAGTTAGGTCAAGTCGCATTGTCACGTTACAATAAACTTCTTTAGTTATAAAGAAGATTCACTTCTTTTTTAAACTTTTATTTACTAATAATGAAAACTTTTTTTTTTACATATTTTTAAAAAAAAAGACAATATTAATTGTAATTTTATTAAGATAAAAATAAATATTTTCTCCAGTTTTCAGAAATGCTATATATTATTAAATTGATAGTAATTGAATATACATATTTTGGTGCACCTGGCCCGCAAAAAACTCTAAAATAAGTCATACAGCCCACCTCTAAAAGTTAGTGGAGAACGCTGATTTAAAGGAATCGGGGGAATTTCCGAAATTAACTGAAATTTTTAATTTTGACTATTGAAGATACACTGCTAGCAAAAATATCAAAAACAATTTGTAAAAAAATTAGAAAATGTTTTAAAAACGAAAAACAGCAAAAATTTAAATCGCCGATGGAATTACAGTAAAAGCTGGATTAAACGGAATCTCCGGGAAATTAGGATTTCCGGTTAACCGAATTTTCTGGTTAATTGAGTGTCAACGTTTTTTTTTTTTTTTTTGCCAAATTTAAATGGCCAATAACGCTAGTGATAGTACCTAACATTTAATAAATCGTCACAAGCAAAATATTAAAAAAATATTCTACATAGCTTTTTCAGTTTACCCTTACAATTGGCAGTAATTTGAAATATGTTACCAAAATTAAGTCATTTTCATACCTGAAATTCTGTTAAGCATCGTAAAGTATGTAAAAAAAAAGTTAGAGGTCTCTTGGTAGTACTGATTCTAACCAAACCTATATTTTAAGGTTACCAGACAGACAATGTGGACCATCAGTATTTCCCTTCTGGAGGGGAAGTTTTCCTGTATTCATTTTCACAGTCAGATTTCGAGATATCTGGAAAAGTGGCTTTTGTATTTTAAACCTCGATGATTCCATTGTCTTCCCCCCTCCTCACACACAACCTACTTTGTATCCTAAAGTAAAATATGTTTGGGAAGACAACCTTCATATCAAAGATCGACTATTATGTTGTATAGAAAAAAGTACGAGAATTGTAATGCAAATCGCCACGGAATTCCGGATAATTTGCAAAACATTCAGTTTGGAATTTTATTGTCTAGTTGTTGGTTAATCTAAACAATAAATATTATTAAAATAAAATTACTGCAAAGCAGATTTACTTTTAATTGATTGCAAAATACATTAATAGTATTTAATAAAATAAAACCCATACTTTTTGCTATCAAAAAATAAATATAAATATTTGCCGTTTTGGGCACAAAATGGTCCACTAGCCTACAAATCAAAACTTTGATTGGGATTATAGGGGGAAATGCATTTAAATAAATGCAATTAGGTTTTATTCTGATTGATCATGAGAAACTGATATTTTGTGATAAATGAATAAAATGTTTCGAATAGTTGAACTCAGCAGAATTGCACATTTTCCGGATGCGGTTGAAAATTTACAAATTAAATCACGGGTATAAATGAATTACGGATGCATCGATATTATATATAATAGAATGTATCTGTTATACATGACTTTAAATTTTGTGAAAGGCATGTTCCATTTGTCGATCTAGCCTACAAATAGAATGATTGATTTTATCTGGATTTTGGTCAAACCATTAACAAATTTTAAATTTCTTAATTTCTCTTTGCTGGATGTGGTTGAGATAATTTCAAGTGGAAAATCACCTTACTTTGCTATAATTATAATAAAAGTAGTCCATAGATTTATATTGGTGCCGTATATACAAATTACACTTATTTCGGAAACAAATACAATTTTTTTAAGCATTAAACAATGCAAGAATAAATAGATGGAACATGTGTATAGTATTTTTTTTTTTTCTCTTTTGTTAGAATTACGGATAAACCAAATTATCTGCTGAAGAATGTTTTCCAGATGCTGTGGATAATGGAATTTTGATCATGAAACCCTCATTCTTATACAATTGAAACAAGCCAGATTTCTTAATCGATTAGGCAAATAACCACAGCATAAATATATATGAATGTTTTCCGGGTATATTCCGAAAAAAACCATACACAGTATTTTCGTTAAGAATATCAAGGTTTTTTGCTGAGAATTCACAGTAGATTGAATAAGAACTTCAGCATTCCGGATAAACCGGATTAATAAAAAAAAAACTTTTTATAATGATATATTTATTCATTTCTAATCAGCAAATTCAGCTATTTCGCCATTACATATTAAAAACCATGAAATTAAATTAAAAAAAAAAAACACTCAACTTCAAAATCTCAAATAAAGTTTAAAAAAAAAAAAAAAAATATTATTTGGCGACTTATTAAAAAATTATTTTGGTAAAATAGCTCCAATTTCCTCCCCAAAAATTCTGATTAATTGAATGCTGGACAATCGGGCTTTTATTGTACTACTTTTTTCCCTCATTTTTCTTGTATGTTATAGCCTCTATTTACTAAACACCTCTTATTAAAGAGAATATACGGTTAATATTCATTGAACGAGCTTGGAGCCTCAAGGTAAGTGGCCCAAACATGACCCCTGGTGCGTTTTTGTGTTATTTCAGGGCATTATTTTTGCTTGCACTGACATCCTACATATATACTGCTTATTGTTGTCTCAACGTAGTAGTTTTACAATATGCAAGAACATTTTTTGGAGGTTCAAACGTTTTCGAGAAAATTCATTTAAAATGTAACGAGTTTTGATGCAGACACGATTTTATGGTATTTCACAGGATTGTTCCAACTGGCTCCAAGCTCTTGCATATATACTGTTTACATGAAATTGTTGTCTCATCATAGTAGTTTCACAGTATGGAAGAATATTTTTTGAGGGTTCAAAAATTTTCAAGAAAATTCATTAAAAAATATAACTATTTTTACGTGGACATGATTATATTATTTTTCAAAGCATTGTTCCAGCTGGCTCTAAGCTCATAAACGAATAATTCTTTCACGGGATTGTTGTCTCAACATAGTAGTTTCATAATATGAACAAACATATTTTGAAGGTTCAAACCTTTTCAAGAAAATCCCAATTAATATGTAGCTACTTTCTACGTGAATGTGATTCTATTATATTTCAAAGGATTGTTCCAGCTGGATCCAAGCACCTAAACAAATACTTCTTGCACAAAATTGTTGTCTCAACATAGTAGATTCACAATATAAAAAAAAAATTTTTTTTTTTAGGTAACACTATTTTTAAGAAAAATCAAGTTTAATAACCACCTTTAATCTATTTCTGTTATTTCTCTGTCCCTTGTTATTTCTTGTAAAACAGGTCACATTGCTTATAATATTTTTGATTACGCCATTCTACACACAAGCTTCCATAATTTCCAGGTATAAAATATTTACAGCTTTTAAATTGCCCACACAGTTTCTTTTTGTAGTGGTAAAATTTTGACTTTGAATGAAATAAACATTTAGCATAAATAATAATTTCACGCAAGTAGTATTCATGTATTGGATTGGAGCCAATCCTTCGAAATGGATTAAAGGTGGTACAAAATGGATTTTTCTTAAAAATGGCAGAGCCTTCCAATTTTAATTTTTTTTTTTTTTATATATATTGTGAAACTACTATGTTGAAACAACAATTTTGTGCATGAAGCATTCTTGTGAAAGCTTGGAGTAAACTGCAACAATCTTTTAAAACATCATAAAATCGTGTTCTCGTCGAAAGTAGTTACATATTAAATTGAATCTTAAAAATTTTTGAACCTACAAAAAATGTTCTTTAATTGTGAAACTATTTTCTCGAGACAGCATTACCATGTAAGGTCGGAACTAGAAGAAATAATGCTCTGAAATAACACAAAAACGCTCCAAAGGTCATGTTTGGGCCACTTACCTTGAGGCTCTGAGTTCGTTTAATGAGTATTAACCTTATATTTTTTTATATGGTGGTATTTAGTATATCTGCACAAAAAATGTCTTTGTATCATATCAAAGTAAAGAATTTTTGCATTTTTAAAATTGGATTTTTTACAAAAAAGCGTTGTTTGGGGGTGGGGATGGGTCCTCGGGGCTCCTACTATCTACAAGTGAATATTCAACTTGATGTGCTAATATACAAGTTATATAAGCTGTTAGGCAAAAAAAATTATCAGAAGCCTTTTAAACTCAGTCATAAATTCATTTACAAAACAGCAAGAATGACAAAAATATTTTTCTTAGAAACGAATATTTTACATTATTGGGCACTCTTCTAATACTTTCCAATTTCAAACTATAGAAGTATCAAAAAGGTTTTTATAAATTATAGAAAAGCTTTATATGGAGCATTATCCAAATCCAAACATTCATTGCATAGAACCAAAAATGTTTATAAAAATGAATCACTATTACAGCTCTTATCACATAAAAAATCCAGTGTGAGACTTTGAAGAATTGAACTCTTCATATAGTATTATTTTTACTTCATAGATGCAATAACCAATTTTTTATCCAAATTAAAATTTTTAAATAAATAAAATTGTTTTACCTTTAATATATAATTTTTTTTAGGAAAAGTTTGATCTTAATGACACAGATGCTAATTCAGTTAATATCACTGTGGGATTGATATCTGATAAAACTGTCCAGCGCTTAAAAGTATGTCCAGCTCAACTCTTCTCTTTTGAAACTTTTGCTAGATTTAAACTTGTTTTGACAATTCTTTATTTCTTATAGGAAATGGGCAATTCGATTTCAGTCAAGTTATTTTATACAACAGAGGTCGATTTTGACTTCAGTTTAATAGTAATGTGGTTGTTATCAATGTTCACTGTTTCAGTGGGAGCTTTTTGGTCTGGAAAAATACGTTATGAAATGTAAGTTTTAAAATTTCTGTAATTAGTTATTTTATATATATTACATATATTTTTAAATGTGTGAATTGGAATTTTTTTTACACTTTCCATGCAAAACCAGAAATTTTGCACAACTAATAATATCACTACATAATCGCCAATAAAAAAAAAGTTTCATGTATTGGTGGAAAATTATTTGTTGCATAATACATTGTAGTAGTCTACATATTTTTGGCGCAACTTCATTTTTTTAAGGAAGACTGGGGAAGGGTGAATTATTAAACTTTTGAGATTTTATTAAACTAATGTGTGTTTTTATACCTATAACACTTTAGAAAATCAAGAATCAACTATACTTTAGATAATCTTTGAAAAAAAAAATTCTGCTCCTTTTATAATCATTGAAATATTGTTAATTTATTTTTTAAATGCTAAAGGGATAAGTGCACTGTACTATTTCTAATTTGACAATTTTTTATCAGCTAAATACTACACTTTATTATGGTTTAATAGAAGAAAAATGACCATTGCATTAGAAAATATGAATTCAAATTATTTGTTCTTAGAATCTTTTGAAGGTGTTTGTCTGTATTACCCCACAGCTTCTAGCGTAGCAAAAGTTACAAAGACTTATTCATACAAATTGTTTTATAGAGAGATTCTTATAGGTTATAATTGCTTTGACAACTGGCCCAGAAAAGGCTATGGGACCAACTGTTACACCATGCACGGTGTTTTAAAAGCAGCTCATTAGCATGGAGCAAGCAAATGCCTCATTATAATTGTCTCCCTAGCTCTAGCAAACAAATTACTCTTTCTTTGTTACCTGATTTAAGTTTGTTTCATCACATCCAATTATACTACAGGGTTCGTACAGTTCTTGAAAGTCCTTAAGAACTCCTTATTTTTACTTAATGTCTCCAAGGGCCCTTGAAAAGTTCTTGAAAACTCCTTATTTTTAACCTGAAGGTCCTTGAAAGTTTTTTAATTTTTGAGGGCTCTTGAAAAGTTCTTGAAAGAATATTTGTTTTTCCTTTCTTTGAGTGTATTTCAGAAACTTCCATTAAAAAAAAATCCCAATCTCCTAATTAAAAAAAAAAAAAATCTTTCATAATTTATTTCCCTTTATTTTCTCTTTTCGTAGTTAAAAAGTATTTATAATAAATAATGTAATTCTGAGTTGTGAGGATCATCATAGTAATAAATTATTCATGATGAAATGAAGCATCTATTAAACTGTTTTTCCTGGGCATGTCTATTTTGAATATTAAAATGTATGAGCCTTCTGCCCTTATAAAGGATTTCATGGCTGGTAAGTGAAGGTCACCATTGTCAACTTAAATTTCGATTTGTTGAAACTTATTTTCTTGTTGCAACCGCGTTCAGCGTACAAAAATATAGATCTGCCAAAATTAAAAAAAAAAACCTAATAATTCAAAATATTTCTTCAACATGAAACAGTAACACTGTTCCAGTGCGCTTGTTCGGACGATACTGTTGCGTTGTACGGGTTCGAAAGATTTGACGCCAAAGCAGATCAAAACTTGCAGAAATTTATTCCAAAATAACTCTTTACAGTTCTCTTACAGCTCCAGAACTTCTCGTTCTATTAGACACAATACAGCTCTTTTCACCTCAGTAGAGCACAAAACAGCAGTTAAAAACTCGACAACAACTGCTAAATCGCCGCAAAAGACAATGCAAAACAGTTCGCTTTAAAATGCTCAGTATCTCAAGTCAGGAATACAGCTCTCACAATGAACGTTGAGAGACAACTCACTCAGTGATTCAAAATCAACTAACTAACTACAGTCGACTCACCAGTCAACTAATTCAGTCACTCAAAATCCGGACTCAGCTAACAACTAGCTCCGTGACTCAAAATCAGTCAACAACTAACTAACTAACTGCATCACCCGCTCTCCCTGAGCTTTTATAGGGTGACCTGAGAACATACGTGAACCTTCTTGAAACTCCCAGAGGTAGATGTCTGGAGAACTTTCCAGAGAGTAGTCGATAAGACCTATATAGGATATGGGATACATGTACCGAAAATGTCGCCAAATGGTCGCCAAGTTTGGCGACATTTGGCGATTTCTTGCCAAATTTGGCGACAAAAATTAGTCGCCAAAACCGTTGCCAACTTGGCTCTATCTCGCCAATTTGGTGATATTCCCATTATCATAATGTTAAATGCCCTGCCCCTTGAAACTCGCTTCCCAGAGTTACCTCTGTAAAACCCGCTATCAAGCATTGGGAGGCTCATTGCAGGGAAACAAACCATTGCATTGTCTTATGCGAAATGTACAGAAATTTATCTATTTACAAAATTAACACTACGAAATATTTACAAATATACAAAAATTCGTAACAATACGAATTATAAAAGGTGAAGCGTTAAAACAATTGCATTAGGATCTTTTTTGTAAGTACTCAATGATTTTGTATTTTTTACTTTATTTATAATTTTTTGCACCACTAACCATATCGGGTTGGTTGGCTGGTTGTTTTCAGATTATCTGGCGCCGTCAGCAACACGAGGGCTATAATGTGCCGAAACATTCGTCATTAGACAAGCCAACATACATTTACAAACACCCATGCCTAACACGGGACTCGAACCCGCAACCTCGCGGTCTAGAAGCTAGCACGCTAACCATTGGTTTGTTTGTACGCTCAACCATTCAATTCTTTCTTAGTCTAGCCACTTCAACGTTATTGCTTAATAGTTCGCATAATATCGTAAAGTGATGCATCTATTTAAAATACACTTAACTTTGCTGTTTTCTAACCATTAATAATGTAAAGAAAGATAACCCTACTTATATACTTAACAATTTAATAAAGTTTTTTTTTTTTTTTTTAAAAAAAACATTGGTAGCTCCTGCTTCAAGATACAGAACGATTAAAAAGAAATGTGGAAACTACATTCAAATACAATAATTTTTACGATATACTAGAAGTATTTTCATTTCAGGATGTTTTCTTATTTAGCAATGACGTGATACTTCACACTTCTGATTGCATGATTTTAACCTTCCGTTATTTGCGTTCCGCTTTCCGACATGGTTAGTCGCGTTGCACCTATGAGGTGTTTCCGGTTTTTTGAAAGCCAAATGAAATGTATTCTAGTTTAAATAGTTGATTGCTACCGATTTAAGATTTATTGGAGATATAAAGTATTAAACAATCTATTTAAATATTAAAATTTATTAAAAAAATCTTATCACAAGTAATTCTATAAATATGAAGGCAGAGGTGGAAAAAAGTGTAGGGATGCCCCTGTGAGGTGCGCGCGACTAACGGAAGGTTAAATGTGAGGATTCCAACTTTTTACCGTCTAGATCAGATGATGTTGGCTTTAGGGAAGATTTTTTTTTTTACATTGGTAAGCTGTACATCACATGATGAGAGGTTAACTATTCAATCCAAGCAATTGTATTTATTGAAAAGTTTTTGTAGTAATAAGGGTCGTATATCCTACTATTTTAGATTTCTAAATTCAAATATAACTTTGCATTGAGAAAGTTAGAAAGGTAATATACATTGGATTATTGATTTTCAAACACACCATGGAACATAAGTTCCACTCTCGAACCCTTATTGTCAAGCAAGGTTAGAAACTAAAAAGAATTATAGTTATAAAGACTATTGTGACCAAATTTGCACTTTTAACCCGATCAGCTCCGTGTTTACTGGATGCATTTCAGTTAAACAGTGATTAACAAATTATTTAGAGCGATTTACGCATCCAAGATTTAACCCGTTTTGCGTAATTAAAAAAGTTCAGAAACTGAAATCGTCCTGTGAAACACAATTCAATAAAATTATTGTTGTATAATGTACAGTAACTAAAGTTATTATATTTGATACAACTGACAAAATGATTAAATTTTAATGAAAATGACATCTTCGAATCTAAATGATACTGAATGGTCCAATCAATTTTTTTTTTTTATTTTCTTAAAAATTTAAAGTTATAATGAACTTTTTGTCAAGTATCTTAAGTAAGAATTAAAATGCAATATTTTTCACAAATTACATGCTATATTTCCGTTGTCGAAAATTTAATTTAAAAAAAATAAAATTTTAATTTAATTTTAAGGTCCTTATTTTTTGTTTGGAAGGTTCTTGAAAAGTCCTTGAATTTGTTTTCAAAAAATCTGTACGAACCCTGTACTAAATTCATTCAGATCGATTCCACTTGCTTCCAGAAATTTTACTATGGACTCTTATCGTTTTGGTTTCTCCAGTATTCACAGTAACATAGCCGATACATTATGCGTCTGGCTCCTGAAGAAGTGTAAAAGGTTCCTTCTTTTTAGTACTTGGATAATATTTCATTCCCTTCTTGACTTGCACTCTCATGCACTTGCACTTCTTCCATCAAATTACAATCCTGTCAAAGCACACAATTGTAGACGTACAATCTCTTCACTTCAAGTTCTCTGACGTGCTCTTCTAGTCTGGAGAGAAACTAATATTTGCAGTTGAAGATGTTAGTATTTGTTGCCACTTCTGTTGATTTTAATGAACATTGATGTTTTTTACTTATTTTAACATTTTACTTTCACAGCTTGTTTCTTAACTATGTTTTCTTTTCAAACTTCTCACAATCTGTTTCATTGTACTTGCATCAATTGTGCCAATTATCATTTTTCTTTACAAACATTTGTCTTGCATGAATCAAAAGGAGCAGCATAGGAATTTTCTTACTTTTCTCCCATTTGTATCATATATTTGCCACACACTTGCAAGAAGCAATATCAAAATGTAGAGAAATCATTTAATTTTTAATTGCTTAGATTTTTCTCTGGAAGTTTAGTTGTTATTTGCGTCTTTTAAATGGCTTCATTACATTTTTGTATTTGTCGTGGTAGGTGCTTATTTTTTCCATATATTTTGTGCAAAATGTGTGGAATGGAAAATTTGACTCATATTGATTTAACTTTTTGGGCCACCATTTCAAACATTTCAGCTACTGCTGGCTTGGGACACTTTTCATTTGTTTTTATTTCTGCATACATATATTGTTACCTTTATTCACATTTTATAGTCCTTTTATTTAGAGGCTAAATTTGCATAAAATTTGACTTTTGGATAGTTTTCAAGTGTTGTGGGGAAAGAAGAGGAGAAGATTATTAAAGAACTAACTGCAACCAATTACCTTAAAACATACAAAAGCTTTTACCACTAGTTAAGTTGGGTATTTCTATTTACCATGGAATCTATATTTTAATGCAATCAAAACTCTTCAAAACAAGTATTATAAATCTAAAATTATTTTTTATTCTAAAAATTTATTTAAAAAAATAAGTTTTACTGAAAGTGATATGTGAATGTAATTTATATTTTTAATGCAAATCAAATAAAGAATTAAAATATCCTCCTTAAAAAAATCAATGTGCTATTGCATACATTCAGGTAAAGGGTCATGAAATTTTTTTCAAGAAATCCTTGCATTTTTTATTCTGCCAAAAAAAAGTATGAACCGTGTGCTTGTCCTGTTTTATGAAAATGATTTTTTCCCCCTCATTTAATATGTACTTTTGTATTCAAGGTAAAAAATTTATTGTACAAAATTTTATTTCTATACATCTATGAGTAATTAATTTTATAAGAAGCTGTTAATTCCATGCCTTTTCTCTCATACAATATATGTTGTTTATCTTTTGCCAACTTCAAAATCCAGAAGACATAATTTTTCATGAAATATATGTACCTGCTGAAAATTGTGAGTGAATAGTAATATGTTGATTATTTATGTTTCATGTTCATGCATTTCCAAGTGTAATAAATATTTAGAACATCTACTTTAACAAACAATTCACAAACTTTGTATTATTTTAAAGTAATGTTTTCATTCTTTTTCATGCTCTAAAGGTGCTTGTTTCGATTTTTAGCGTAAATTTATATTTTGGTGCAATTATACTTTAACTATTTAGAATTACATTTACCTATTTAATTTATATACTATTAAATTGGCCATTATTTTCCTTTTCGTTTTTTAAATGATTACTTCGATAAAGTTGCACATCAGGGAATTGTTAAGGAAATTTTCTAGAAATCAGGGAAATGTCAGGGAATTTTGTTCCTCAAATTCTGTAGCCACTCTGATATGATATACACTTAAACTTTATTATATTTACAATCTCAAACAATTTGTTAAATTCTTGTTGGGTTGTTTTATTCGATTTGGATTTTTCAAATGTGTCTAGGCCAAATCCACTGAGCTGAGCTGGTTGTTGATAAAATTAAACAATTACCTTGAAATTCAGCATGATGTATATTCTTATGTAGAGGTATTGATGTTGAGGCTTTTATTGAAATAATTTAAACATGAAACGGTTAAAGGTCTTGAAATAAAAAAAAACCAGATTCTGTTCTAATACATATCCAGTGCTATATTCTAATAAATGTACAGTGACATTCAGCAGGATCCATTCTAATAAATTTATGTGATAATCCTTTCGGTCATTTCAGTGTTAAAAACAATCAAATATAAAGTGTGAACATGCAAAAGTAATTTGAACCTGCTTTTTATTGTCAAGTATCAATAAAAAGCAGATGTAAAAACTAAAATGTATAAACTTTCTTTGAATTCTTGTGAATTTGAATCTTATTATTTATAGATTACAACTAGCACAAAAAATTGTATTAATTTTATTTTTATAGGCACTGCAATGAAATGAGAACCTTACCTAGTGCTACAACACAACCTACTTCGAGTAAATCAGGCGCAAAACGTAGACATCCAGTCGAAGAAAGTTATTTAAATATCAGTCCACTCATTATCTTTTTTTTGGTTTTCTGCATGGTATTGATGCTTGTTTCACTTTACTTTTTATACGATTACTTGGGTAAGTTTTATTCTTGAATTTTCAATTCATTGCATGCATTTCGAAAACATGACATACAAAATGTCTCCAGCAGATTATTGTTTTTTGTTGATTCCCTATTTTTTTAGTGTACCTCATGATTGCAATTTTTGTCATCGCAAGTATGATTGCTGTGTACTTCTGCCTGGCTCCTTTAGTAATGAAAATTCCAGGCAATTTTTGCAAGTATGTTTCAGCATATTTTTGACCACCGTGTTTTGATAGAATTTTACAGGGTTCTCACAGTCATTAAAAGTGCTTAATATTTGTTAACTTGTTTTCAAGTCCTTGAAAATGCTTAGACGTCCTTAAAAGTCTTTGATTTTTGCGGATGTTGTGTGCCAAAATTAGCCCAATAGCGACTATTTCAATGCATACGTTTACTTTTTTAAACAAACAGCGAGTATTGCGAAAAAATCATGATTTTGATTCACCAGTCAAAATGCATGAGGAATGGAAACTAAATCAATCGTCATTCCACTTCGGTATGCGACGTAAAAAAAAAGATGGCTGCGTTCTTTAGGTCTATGGCATTCACCTATGACATCATACCTGTGGAACTTATAGAATTTTCATAGATGGCAAGAAGTGTTACTGAATGAAGAGCATTTGACCACTTCTCGATGTTCTCTTCAAGAGAACTCTTTTGTTTATCGTCTGTTATTAATCAGTTCCGTGATGAAACTTCCTAATTTTTGTAATGCATGCACAGAATTCGGATCAAACCAAATCTGAAGATCACGTGATCTTATGCCAAGCCGAGATATACTCTTCTGACTTCACCACAGAAGTTACATACCTGAAGAACTAGAATCCAGAACCTGTTGATCACATGACTTAGTCATTTCCGCTGATATCATACGGTACATCAACACGTCAACAGTGCGGTTTTTAAAGAACAAATTTTCTCAACCGTTTTTCAGTACAAACATGTTCAAACAAAGCCAACTAAAGACATGCATTTCATTATGTACTTTACCTCGAGAGTAATCAAACGGGAATGTAATTTTTTAATAATTCGTTCCAATTTTTTTATAAATATAGACAAATATTGAGGCACCTAAAGCAACCATTTTCAATTTTACTAAGTGGGGTAATCTTCAATGTTACTAAGTGGTGGACCCTGCTAGAAAAATTAAAGAAAAGTTCCAAATCTGGATGATGCTATTTGGCATCACTGATTTCAGTGAAATTAAGTGATATATCCAAAAGAACAGATTTTTAAAAAATAATTTGTGCATATCATATCAAAAATGTTTTTAAGTAGAGTGATAGAGTGGATTAAGTATAATTAGTCTTTGAACATACAATAGCATATCCATTCCAATTGTTAAAAAAAAAAACTCATTAAACTAATTTGTTACTAGTTTTTCTAACATATTCTACTTTGAATCATTGTGACTTCTTATACCTAAAAAAACTGGTATGCTTCCTCAATGAATATTCAAATGTGGTGTGGAACCAAAACAGAATACCTCTGCATGTGAAACTATTCCTGATAAACTATTGTAGAGGATTCCGCAAATTTGTTTCAAAATTATGCCATGTTGTTGCTTCATATGACAGATAATTGTATTTTTCCAAACTGCATCGACATATGAGGGCTATGGCAAATAACAATCATAGTCCATTTTTCTCAATTCTCCAGAAAAGCTGATTAAAAGTTTTAAGTCTCAGTGCTTGTGTCAGGGTTGAGGTAAATGGTTGCTTAAAATCTTATGTACCATGATATTTATTTGCCAGAAAACCGCCGCTTGGTTAAACCTTGCAGATGGCAGGAAAACCACAATTTCGAAAAAAATGGACTCTGATCGTTTTTTGCAGTGGCCCTTCATATGTTGGCAAATTTAATATAATTAATTTCAAAATTTTATCTGACCCGAAGTTTTCTGTTTCAAGAACATTGCAAAAAACTCTTGAATTTCTATCTTTCTCAGTTTTTTAAATTCACTTTTCAAATATGGCAGGCTTTTTTGGGACACATTGTGTGTGTTAGTATATTAATGTTTTTGTATAATGTTTTAGGTATGTTTTCCACTGTGGCGGCAAATCCTGCAAGACAGATTTCCGACAAGTCTTGCTGATATCTTTTTCTATAGCAATTTCAATATTTTGGGTTATTACCAGAAAAGCCAAGTGAGTTTATGTTATATTATTATTTAAATGTAAAATGTGTGTTAAATCTTTATTGCATAATTATTTATATTGCATAATTTTATTTCCAGGTATGCATGGATTCTACAGGATGCTTTGGGAATAGCATTCTGCATTCATATGCTAAAGACAGTTCGACTAGGAAGCTTAAAAGTATTTATTTTGTACTGACAGTAAATTTCAGTAAGACTATGTTGAATAATCATTGGTAACTTGGTATGGTAACAAGGTACCATTATTTCAGAAAAATCATTTACATTACGTTATTGTTGCAAAGCCTATGCACACACATTGAAGCCAGATATATCCCCTTTGTCAGGGGTTTCTATGAAGTTTAAAAGAATAAATTTTATTCTGACAGTAAATTTCATTAAGTTAGTATGAAATGTAATTGATAATTTGGTTTAATAACAAGACATTTTTATTTTTAGCAAAATCGTTTATATTATATTTTTGTTACCAAGTTATTTTCATATTATGGTTAGTTTATATTATTTATTTAAGAAAACGTATTTCAATTTTGTTAGACATCTACTATAAAAGTTATGGAAAATGTTTTGGAAAGAGACTTTTCTGTAATTAGTATCTTGCAATTTGGATAATTTCATAGCTCTGTTGAGTGATTAAATAATGTTGCTAGCCATTCATTAAATTGTGATTAAAAATTTCTAATTGCCTGGTAACATTTTAGGACTACTTAAAATATTTATAATTAGTACATGATTTCCTGACTTTCATTTAAATAAAGTTGACTTCAAAAAAAAAATATATATATATATTGTTCTACTGATACAAGACTTATTCTCACAAATGTATGTATAAGGTAATTGTTAAATTTGAATCATTTTTTTCAACCAAAATATAAATATTATTGAACAGTTTGTGATGTGCTTGGGAAGTATATGTAGAAAAGATTTAAAGTTGTAGTTAAAGGTGAGGGTAATTCATTTCTACTCTAAAACAATTTTTTTTTTGCCAAATTGCTCCAAAACTTCTTAGTTTTAAAAATTTTACTATGAAATTAAACCACGTTTTTCTTCACAAATCTTCAACTTCAATCTTCTTAATTTTGGAAATATTTTAAAATAAAACTTTTTCCAAATTGGTGATAAGTAGAATATTTATATTTTGTCTTTAATATGAATGATTTTTTACTTTCAATCACCCATACAGGGATCTATCCAGGTTTTTTTTTACAGGGTCCTATTTTTATGAAAAAATATTAATTTTCTGAAAAATTTCTCCAATTTTATATATTTTGAGCATATGGTATGACGTCCTTGACTTCACTTCCTTAAAACCAACATATGGGCAAGTTAGCCGTTTTCTCCTTTTGGCATAAAATAAATTTTGTAATTGGTCCTTTTTCAAACTAGAAATATTATGAAGGTTCCGTTTTTTTTTACTTGGAATTTTGTGAAAGGTCCATTTTTTGGACATGGAATTTTATGAAGGGTCCTTAAAAGGACCCAAATTTCCTTCTACATAGGGTATATAGTTAGTATAGCATTCGTTCAAAAAAAAAAATTAAAAAAAATCTGATTTTTTTTCTTTTCTTTTCATTTCTCCAAGTTCTGGAACACCCTGATTAATGGTCTAGAAAAAATGTCTGGAAATGTCACCTGAAAGTGGTCTAGAAAAAATGTCTGTCTCTACATCTGTGTGTATATGATCAGCATAACTCCTGAACAAATTGACCTTAAATGTTCAAATTTTGTGTGCGGGTTAGTGGTGGCAATGGGACGAACCTACCATTAAGGTTTTTGTCAAAATTGTGCATGTGCATAAGGTTTAAATCATGACAAAATCGTGTTTTTTAGCTATTGCTAAAAAACGGCTCTAACAATTTTGATTAAAATCTCGGAGCTAATACCTCATAAGGTGCTCTAATCGTCCCCACCTGGGGAAATTCTCATAGAAATGCGATAAAAGTGAAAAAGTTGGGAAAATGAGTGCCTTTAACACAGACCTCTTTGGCCTTGAGCATCTCCCATGAACGATTGGTTTTTTTTTTCAGTTCCGCACACAAGAAAGGACAATGTAATGTCTATAAATAACATCGGCCAATTTCGCCACCTTGATCCTTTTTTTTTAGCCCTTGTAAAAATTATTGCCAAAACTATACAAAAATGTGCAATTTTTATTTAAATTAGTGAAAATATGAAAACGGTAAACAATAACCATAAATGTTAATGCAATGACCAATATCATAGATAATTGAAAGTTTTCTGTTGTTCCACACTCTTAGTTTTCAGTAAATTCAAAAGATATGTATAATAAGTTATTCTGAAAAAGTTGTTTACTATTCTGTAAGATATTTTTTTATGAAATTGTCTATCATAAATTGAATAACTGCTCTAAAAAAACTTTATACTACTTCAATTTTTATTTTTTTCTAATTCCAAAACCCTTAAAGCAGGTGAACAACCTTGTATTTATGAGAGATAGCTAAAATTAAGTAGATAATAGGCCAGAGAAAGGTACTAGGCCTCTTTTTAGTTTATAATACTTAGATATGATCGTAACTATATAAATTACATCAAAATACATTGACTTTTGTTCTGTGTGTTATGATGTTTCAAAAAAGGAGAATTGGAAATCTTTATGCCTATTTGTTTAATCTCTGTCATCAATTCTTGTCCACTTGATACACTGTATGCATAGTTTTAAAAAGGTTTGATTTTGTTGCATAAAACTAATATGGAGTGAGTTGATTTAAGTGGTCACACTCATTTAGTTGTTCTGGCTTCACATTAGAAAAGCTCTTTTTTTTAAATTCCTGATGGGCTTTCCATAAGTATATCGATTTATAATTAGGAAGTCAATCTTTTTGATATACCTGGTATATTGAAATTTATTATTTACACCTATTTGCAGTCGCTTATAGTTAACTGTTACGTTTTCTTTTTTAGAATCAACATAAAGAGTAGAAACAGTTTATTTACCAAACTAATTGGCTCATTGATCAGTCGATATATTTTGATTTATTACCATTCTGTAAGCTCTCTTTGTTTATCAAAATTTTGAGGGTCATAATTTATTGGTGTATGTAGTTCTACTCATTATTACTACTATTCTACTATTCATTAAAACAGTATAAATTATGATATATAGTGGATTCTCTAAATTTTGTATTCTTTCACATTTTAGATTTGTGCTGTACTTCATGGTCTTCTTTTCTTCTATGATGTCTTTTTTGTATTTATTACACCTTTGTTTACATCGGTATGTGCTCACATTTAATCATACTTTTACTAAAATAATTTAAATGGTATTGGAAACTAATAATAACATGGTTCCCACAGTCATTGAAAGTCATTAAAAGTGCTTAATATTTTTGAACTTGTTTTCAAGGCCTTGAAAATGCTTAGAGGTGCTTAAAAGTCCTTGAAAATGTTAAGCGATCCTTAAAAGTCCTTAATTTTTACGGATGTTGTGTGCCGAATTGCAAACTTTATAAAATTTATCTTGGACTTGTTATCCCCGCGTTACCGCTACTTATCTGCATTGTATCGAAATTATCTGACAGTCGCTTATAGTTAACTGTTACGCCACTAACTTGTAACTTTTTCGGTAGACTATATTTTATTAAAAATATAAACGATGCCTGAAAACAAATTTTCAAAGGTCCTTAAAAACATTATTTAGGTCCTTAAAAGTCATTGATTTTCATTCTGTGATTTGAGTGGGAACCCTGAATAAGTTGTCCTGTTAGTTTTAAATATTTAGAATTGATTATTGGTATGAAATACTGTGTTAGTAGCATTTAGCTGTTATATTCCTGAACATAGCCATTTGTGTTTATTTGGAATTCTTTTGCAAATTCTGGATGTAAAATAAACACTTTACTTTGAAAGCATATTTTTGTCTGACCCAACTATGCAACTGAATCTAGGTGGACAGATGAACAGGTTTTGATAAACGAGGTATCATTAGATCAGGGCTGCCACAGGCGACTGGAGCGTCTATTTGGAAGCAAGGCTTCTATGGCTACTTTTTTCAACAAAGTTGACCTAAAAGCTTCCTTTTCAGCTAATGTTACTTTTTGAAATAATGGCGACTATTTTTGGAAGAAAATCAGTATTTTTATTTACAAGTAAAAACGTGGGAGATACACAATTTAGGTCATGACATTATAGTCCGGTCAATTTAGACATAAAAATAGTGATCAAATAAAGAAAATTCCGACAGAGCCAAATCTTCGTAGAGACCTTAGGTTTACCACAAGGAATAAAGTGTCAAAAGTCCCAATCAGTCCCATGTGCGCTAAGGGACTTAGTCGGGGCCCAAGGTCAAAATTTTAGGTTTTTTGGATTTTTCTCGAAAACGGTAAGTTTTATCGAAAAAGTACCTCCGAGCAAAGTTGTAGATCTTAAAATTCTCTATAAAAATGGTCCTTATGATTTTTTCTCTAAGACCCACTATTTCCCAGATATTGCTCTTGTAAGAATCACGTTCTACATAATATGCACACATTTCCACACCACCTGTGAGGTAGTGTACTCGGCACGTTTTTTTTAACGTGGTATCCCCGTAGGCCTATTCTACGAACCTTTATGACTTTATTTTCAGGAACAATAATTATTTAATAGTATGAAGATTATTGATATGGGTTACTGAGTTTAACTGTCGTTCTAACTTTTTTTTATTACTTTAATCTGACTCATACTCTTCATATTTAACTTCAACAATCATGTTTTCTTCAATTTCTTCTTGTTCTTCTTCTTCTCCTTCCTGTTGATGAATGCTTAGAAATTGTTCAAATGAAGATGAATCAGTTGTCTCTTCATCAAAATCACATGAATCTTCCTCTCTTGTATTTAATTGAACATTTGAGCAAGAGACACCTTGGCAATTGGTACATGCTGGAGAACACTGCAACCCTACTTTTTTACAGCCACATTTGGCACTACAACCTTTCTTGCAATTGCAAAAAATAGTGTTAAGAAGTTTTTCTGGAGCAGGGGGCAGTAAAGTTCGAATCGGTTCCAAAGTATTATTTATCAATTTCCAACCCCAGTCTTCAGGGTTCAGTTCATTGCCTTGCCATGTCTGAACTTGATAGTATACTCGAAACAAATGTTGAGTAGCAGATGCCGATGTTAGAGGAAGACAAGATAGTTGTACTTGCTTTTTGTTTCGTGTATTTTTTACAAATGTTAAATATCTGTACGTATCTATGCAATCAATTTTTTTTTTGAGCTCCATAAACCGCAAGAAGAAACCGAATTCCTTTAGTAATTAGTATTTGAGGTGAAGAATTAATTTCTGTAAATACTTTTGCGCCGTCAATCAAATCTTTTTTTTTTTCAAATAATTTTAATACTGAATTTTTGCCCCTTCTAAACATTGCTGACGTAGTATCGCATCCGGTTATCGCATGTAAAAATAAAGTATAGTTTTGGCATTTTGGATAAGCGGATAAATTTTTAGAAGAATATATTTCTGTCCATTGCTGCGCCTTCCCAGGTTTTAAAAAGTAAATAATTTTATCAGGTGGAGTCCTTGCAGTGAGTAGTACTAACAAATCAACATCTTCACCCACTACAATAGTTGTATTTCTTGCATTAAATTGTTCTATTGCTGTTTCAATTATGAGGACATCGGCGTCATTCGGAGCTTGTTTCACGGCAATATTTTCAGCTGTTAATTTGTTACTCAACATAGAAATAAAATGAGATTTATTATTAATGTTTGCAAAAAAATGTTGTTGGTTTACTGGAACTGTCATAAATTCATCAAACATTATGTCGGTACCTGAGGATGTTTTTGTAGTACGACGACGTTGTTCTGCAGCTTTTATGTTCTTTGTTGTGTCACTATAGCCATCAAATACTACCGTAACTGTATGACCATAATGTCTACGTAAATACTGAACATATTTTTCAAAAATTACGTTAAAGGTTTCTTCTCGATCCCACACAATGTGATGTAGCAGATATCCTCCATCAATAACGTAAGCAGCGTTTGTACAATCAACTTCAGCATTGACTGATTGAAAGCAATCGTAAAGAGCCGACTTCATTGTTTTACTCATTCCAGCTGCATCGATGAGTGATAACGGGTAAGGAGCTAAATCATATGCGAAAAATGTTTCAATTTCATCCTCAAAAGTCTTAGTGACACTCATACGTTGAAATAATAATACTGGGTCTATTGGTACTTCTTCGTCGTGAACTTTCACAGTGCTACTCACAGCTAAAAGAGGAAGTACTTTATCTGTGCGTACATGATTCTTACAAGCGCAATATCTGGGAAATAGTGGGTCTTAGAGAAAAAATCATAAGGACAATTTTTATAGAGAATTTTAAGATCTACAACTTTGCTCGGAGGTACTTTTTCGATAAAACTTACCGTTTTCGAGAAAAATCCAAAAAAACTAAAATTTTGACCTTGGGCCCCGAATAAGTCCCTTAGCGCACATGGGACTGATTGGGACTTTCGACACTTTATTCCTTGTGGTAAACCTAAGGTCTCTACGAAGATTTGGCTCTGTCGGAATTTTCTTTATTTCAATTGTCTAAATTGACCGGACTATTAAAAGTATTCGATCTCTGTTCTTTGGGTCTGTGACTTCCACCAATGATGTCGTACTTATAGAGCTTGATTGAATCTGAATCTTGTTAATTTTTTATTTTGTGAACTGAAGAGGATTGAACGTTTTTCTTCAAGAGCACTTCTGTTTTCTGCTTTTATTAATTGTGTGGTGAATCACTGCAACTTTTGCAATGCATATTGCAGAAGTTACATAAACAGCTTTCTGATCAAACCAATACTTAACGATCATGTGACCCTCTAATGCTGGTACACTCCTGGCTTTGCGATGGAAGTGACATTTTTATGTAACTTCGAAGTAGAAACCAGAATTGTGGTTTAAGTGACTTTGTCTTTTATTCTGATAACATGCGGTATGTATAGCAAGGGTCAAGCAGCGTTTTTTATTTCTCGTCAGGGGTGGGGTTCTAATATTAAGGGTTATCTAATATTAATTAATATTCTAATATTAAGGGTAATTAATCTTATGCTTGTGCAACAATGAACCTTTCAGCTAGCGAAGCGAGCATGTTATTGAATATTAGTTGATTAATTTTTTAAAAAGCGACTTCTAACAGGCCTAGAACTCTGAAATTTTCAACAAAACTAGTTGTAGCCTGCTAATTAGGTACAATAATGTAAAATATAAAAAATGTATGTAGTTTTTTTTTACTTTTGTTAATTTTTTTATTTTGTGACTTCTAATAGACGTACAACTCTGAAATTTTCATGAGAAGTATCAAAAGCTGAGACCTATATACGATGATGGGTTTCCACAACGCATCTAGTTCAAAATATAGTTTCTCAGAATTGTCATGCTATTTTAGTATTTGAAGATACTAGTTTGGCTACTGTTTTTTACATCTGAGGTTACTAAAGCAACTATTTTCAATGCTATTTTGCTGTGGCAGCACTGTTAGATTGGTCTTAATCACCCAAGTTTCACTTTATGTAATCAGGCAGTATCATATTTAATTTTATACTTTAGCAAAATTTTCATAAACGTGTGGAAAATGGGTGCCAAACTGTTATAATTGTTTACTTGAAGATTAGCCATGCAGAATGATTTTCATTGTTATAAAATCATTACAAATTCAATTTTATAACTTGCTTTTGAACCTTCTGTAATTTAATTGTCAAGTTATTTTTATTAGAACTTTGTTATTTTAATTTGATTACGATTTAAACTTTATTTTGCTTCTATCACTTAGTTAAAAAATTGGATAAAACAAGTTCTCATGCTCTTTGAAACACTTGTGAATTTGTTTTTTGCAGAAAGGAATAAGTGTTATGGAGGAAGTAGCAACTGGTGGAAGTAACTCAGAAATGGTAATTTAAATTACAGATATAGTTTCGTGGTTACATTTCAATGTACACTAATCTTTTGTTTGTTTAGCCATAAATAACACAAGAATGCAATATTTTCTTGTTTTTTGTGATAAATATCAATTTCACAAATTTTGAAATACAGCTCCTTTTCTAATTCAAATCTTTAAAATATCAGAAATAGTTGAACCAGCAACTAAAACATTTGTGCATAAACGCATTACTGCATTACTAATAAATATTATTATTTTAATGTTTCTTAAATGTTTTTCTCACTTTCTTGATTCTTTTTTGTATTTTAATTGGTATAGTGTGAATAATATATTCTTTCAAATAATTCACTTAGGTAAATTTTCAGCAAAGTTTTATTTTTATCCCATTGCTATATCAAAATTCAGTTTAAAGTAGTAGTTTCTCCTTGACGTTTTTGTATTAGAAATCCTTTGTATAAATCAAATTACTATTAATTAAGAATACATATTTGTGTATATTCTATTCAAGCCAATTTCGATTATTCTATTCTTTAAAATATTCTATATTCTAAAAAGACTAAAAAAGGAATATCTGCATCAAATTTCCTCTTTTTGATTTTAGTATTAATTTCAAAAATTTAGTTTCATATGGCAATTTCTTCTTCTTCCTCTAGTTACTACCACTTTCTTTAACTGTAACTGCTAATTAGTGCCTACTTGTTTATAGACTTGAAGGCAGACCATAGACACCTATGTCAATACCTGTGGCCCAACTTAGCTAACTTCTGTCTGTAACATCGGTTAACATAGTACAGAGCATTAGATGAATCACAATATAACAGCAATTCAATAGGCTCCATTTACTAGCATGGGCAAAAGCCTTTATGAACTATTAAAAAGTCACTGTTAGAATTGCTAATTTTTAGTTATGAATAATTTTTAAAAATAATGAAGTTAGGTACTAAAGGAATTATACACTGGTGTCCAAAAGTTAAGCATAAATTGTAAAATGCGAAAAACATGGAGTAAATATTCGTAAAATTATTCCAAATTTCTTGCGGATATTAATTGGGTGAAGAAGAAACATTGGGTTTATGCAAAACTTTTCAGTCGACTACGTCCTGCGTGAAACACCTGCGCATGTTGGAACGCAGAGAAACTGATTCACTCAGCATAGGCAGTTCAAACAATTTTCGGGCAATTGCTGTGTGAAAGAGTGTTGTTAACCATCAAACAAGGTGAATGATGGCACAAAGACGCCAATTGGACATGCTTGCGAAAGGAAGAATCGTTGGAATGCTGGAATCCGGACGATCACAAACCAAAGTGTCTCGAATTCTGAATGTGAACCTGTCTGTGATCTCAAGACTGTGGCAGAGGTTTCAAAGAACGTGAGATGTTACCCGACGACCAGTATCAGGTCGACCAAGAGTCACAACCCTCACCAAGACCGATATCTGGTAATAAGTGCGCGACGTCAGAGGAGCAGTACTGCCACATCACTGGGTTCGGCGCTCACAGTCGCCACAGGAATACGAATTTCGAGACAAACTGTTTACAGGAGACTCAATCATGCTGGCCTGTATGCCTGAAGATCAGCAGTTTGCATTCCCCTCACGTCTGCTCAGAAACGCGCTCGTTTGAACTGGAGTTTGAAACATCAACATTGGAGTGTGGGAGAGTGGGCCAATGTGACGTTCAGTGACGAGTCCCGGCTTTGTTTGAGTAGTGATTCTCGTCGGGTAATGATATGGATAGAACGTGGAACACGTTTTGAACCAAGAAACATATCGGAAAGACATCATTTTCCATCAAGGGGAGTAATGGTATGGGCAGGCATCATGATGGATGGCCGCACAGACCTCCATTTCTTTGACACGGTCTGTGACTGGTCAAAGATACAGAGACGAAGTTCTTGAGCCTTATGTTCGCTTGTTTCGAGGTGCTGTTGGTCCTAACTTCATATTCATGGATGATAATGCGCCATGTCACCGAGCGGTGCTAGTTGATGACTTCCTTGAAACGGAAAACATCCAGTGCATGTCGTGGCCTGCCAACTTCCCTGATTTAAATCCTATCGAGCATGTATGGGATATGCTTGGGAGACAAATTGCAGGCCTTTCGCACCCACCAATCTCCGTTACAGAACTGAAGAGAACTCTCCAAGAAGCTTGGAACCATTTGAGCCCACAACTCATTCATCATCTCATAGCAAGTATGGTAAATCGCTGTGTAGCGTGCCTAGCTGTCAGAGGTGACCACACGCCTTATTAAACTGCAGCTTCAGTATTTTATTTAATGTTTTCTTTCATTTTTTCTTTAAAGTGTAAACCCTTGCTATTCTCAGTTTCTTTTAAACTGCTACTTTAGATAATAAAATTAATTATTATCGTTCTTTTGATTTGCTTCCTTATTTTATAACCATTTTACATTCGCATATCACTTTTCCCGCCATTCTGATGTACAGTTACTTTTTTATTCACATAATTATCAATTATGCTTAACTTTTGGACACCAGTGTATATAGTACTATTAGGAACCACAAGTGGTTTTTGATTCTTAACCCTTATTTTGAGGTTGGAAGACTAGTACATGGACCATCAAGAATTTTTTTTCTGGAAACTGTATACATAAAAATGGGATATTCTTAACTTGTTGGGAAATGTAAATATTTGTTGTATAATACAGTGTTTACTGATATCAGTAAAACTTCATTATTATTTGACATATCAGGTAATATGTAGGGATTCTGTCCATCTAGTAAAATTTAAGGATGCAGAATAATTATCAAATTGATAACTAAAACGTTGGATTTGAAATGCTCAGATATAGTAAAAACTTAATGGTATGAAGTTTATAAATATTAATATATTCTTCTTCTCTTTGTCCTGTTTTAATTTATATTTCACTTGAATATTTTTTTTCCAGTTGCCAATGCTCTTAAGAGTGTCACATTTTAGATTTGATCAAATGACTGTGTGTTATCAGCAATTCTCCATTTTAGGATTTGGAGATATATTAGTTCCTGGTAAGATTTTTTTTTAATTTATAACCAATTTTATCCAAAGTACTCAATTTTTTTTCTCCTCTATAAACAATACTCAAATGTTTTTTGCCTTATAATTTTTAAAAAAAATAACTACAAGTATTCAGGTGGAGTGAAGTGGAAGATTTAAATTTAAACATTTCATCTAAAACTTCGACCTAGTTTCATTTTGTTTTCTTACTTGCCATGATCAGACTTGCTTACAAGTCATTTTATAAGCCTCCTGTTTCTAAGCTTTGGGTATGAAACATAGAAATCTACTTTATCAATGCCAGTTTCTATCTAAGTTTAATTCTTACAAACATTGCTATTTTGAATAACAATATTTGGCTGGAAATAATTTCTTCGTTTTTCAGGTCTATTGGTGTCTTACTGCCATGGTTATGATCTTATTGCCGGAACAAAAAGAATTTATTTTTTTACTACGGTTGTTGGTAAGTGCATCATCAACTTTCTGTATTAATCCTTAGTATTGGATAATTTACATGTAATTTTATTGCAGCTTATGGAATAGGAATGCTTGTTACATTCATGGCGTTGTTTCTCATGAATACAGCACAGCCTGCTCTTCTATACTTAGTACCCTGCGTTCTTATACCACCGATACTTGTGGGGTGGTGTAGAGGAGAACTTTCTACTTTATGGACTGGTTTTAACGTAAGTGTTAATTTTTTTGTATTTTATATGTGTTACTTGTGAACTTCAGGACTATTTATATTATGACACCAAATATCTTTTTATTTGTTGCAATTCAGCATTTAACAAATAAGTATTACCATATTGTTATGAACAAGAATTTGTAAATAATTGTACATAATGTAAATATTTGGTAAATTCTATTTTAGTTCTGCAATCGCTTTTAAGTAGTTTTCTATTAATGTAAAAATTGTATATAATATTGGAAATACAAGCTTTAAAGTAGTGGCAATGTTTAGGTTTATCTAGAATATAGATATTTGTAGAATTTTGAATGTCGCCAACACCTATAAAAGGCTCGTGCGAGAATTAATCATTGCCAGTCTAGTCCGATTTCATCTGTAGATGTTTTGAAATTGAACTGCTATGGGTGCAGTTCTGAGTATTTTCGATCGGCCGGAAGCTTGCATTTTCATTGCTGTTGAGTAAGGACAACTGAAACCCTGGTTTGAACTTGAATATATTTTGCTGCTGCTGCTGTTTAAAGAATGGACAATTCCCACATTTAAATTTTTTTTTATTTAATTCTAAATGTTTTGAAAAATGTTTACATAAACACAAAAATTTCTGCTCAATGCGCTTTTAAAAAAAAATAATTTGCAATCAGAAATGCCTTGCTAGACGTTGGCGAGAAAACAATTCATTGTATTGGCATTGAATGTAACGTCAGGGCTTCGCAAACATCTTGGCTTGAAATGCAGCAGCGGAAACTAGATATAACTTTCTCGCAAATCACGCCAACCTGTACAGAATGTGGCAATGGTCTACCAACGCCAACTATTTGGTGAAACCTCATGGTTTTGGCTCGATTTTGAGGCAATTTCTTTTCTTAATATTTAAATAACTAATTTTTTTTAAAGAACTTTTGTTTAAATATTTGGAATCAGAAAGAAATTCTTCATAAATATAAACTAATTTCACTCGTTTTTAAAAAATGCGGGAATTGTCCATTGTACATTTCTTGATGAAGAATAAAAGGATTTACTTTTGTAATCCAGTGTCATCATTCCTCTGTGAAGAAAATTCATAACAATATCTTATATAAAACTGGAATAGTTTAATTTATTAATTTTTTTATTGGTGCAATTTTATAGTTTGAATGTAATATTCTCTTTGAGTGGATTTCTTTAACACTTGCATGTTGAAAAGATATTTTTATACTATTCATGGGTACAACATGGGTAAGTTATCAAAGTACTCCTGATGTAATTTTAAGGGGGTTGAAACTTACAAATAAACATTTGACTCTAGTTTTCTAAACATTTAAACCAAAAAACCCCGTCTCACTCACCATTTCTCACACTTCCTAAAAGTTAGAGGCTTGAATATAACTTACAAAGTTCGTCCGGTCCTTAAAAACTCGCAAAAATTTCTAATCCTTAAAAGTACTTCTTTTTTTTTCATGTTAAAACCAATATTAGCAAAATGCAGAGATCATCTTAAGTGTTTTTGTCCTCCCTGCTTTTAAAAAAATAGCACCTTCCTGTTCTTTTCTGGAAAAAAAAAAAAAAGCGCAAAATGTTTGTTTTTCCCAACAGAATGCAATATGCAGATCACCCCTCTCGAAAATGCCTATTACCATGCACATTCATGTTCAAATGTGCTACGTACAGACCAGAGACTCTCTGAAGTCTAGTTGTTGATAGTACCATGTGCATTAGGGTGGAACAAAAATGGCCTTTAAATTTTTTTTTTTAATTTTAGCTTAGTAATAGTGGGGAAAAGTTGCCTTTTAAGTTCAAAAAGAGGGGGGGGGGAAATGTGGTTTCAATACTATAACATCTTGAGGTGCAGCAAAGAGCTTAAAGTTTATAAAAAAATGAAAAATTATCAACTTTGTTAAATTATTTTTTATGAATTTCTCGTATATATAATGTTACAAAAGATGGTTTTAAATACATATATAAGCATTAGAGTTGGAAAAAATAATGAATTACAAAATATAATAATAATAAATAAATATATTGTTATGTAAAATTTTGTATTTCTTACTTCTGTATCCTTAATGATTACAAACGTTACATCTGCAAAATTTTTGTTTCTACTTCATTGCTACATTAAACTGGTTTTTTTGTATTAAATTTTGGCATATTCCTACGTGAGTCAATTTTTGCTGTTATATATCCTTCTCTTGCGGTTGAACCACAGACATTTTGAGCCGATTCGGTCACCAGTTTCATAGTTCTTTCCACTGCTTGCGTGTGACAAGGAAGCCAGGGAAAGTCGATAACCGGGTCTACTTTACTATTTGGTTCATCTTCAGATGCCTTCCTTATAAAGTCGTCTTTGAGAGAGTCACTGGAAACATGTTTTAACAAGGGAGGTTCAGTTACGTCATTTTCAGACCATGACATCATGTCGATGTAATCCATTGCATCGAAGTTTATCTTTGGAACTTTAAACTTCCTGACTCCGCCTCTACTTTCTGTTCTTGCTTTTAAAACATGTCGTAAATCAAATTCTCTTTGAATTTTGCGTTCATCACATAGCATGGACAAAAGGAGATTTTCTGGAGCCGCAAAATACCCATTTCCCTGAATAACCGGATCTATAACGTTCTTGAGATCATCAGAGAGATAGCGTGAATATGAGATAAGGTTAAACAGATGTTTGGAACCATAAGTACATGAAGGTTTTAACTTAATATTAAACCACACAGGCACATACACTTTCACAATGTACTCAGCCAGTCTTCAAGATTTTGAGTTGGATTTTCAGTTGCCACATACAAGCGGCTAAGCAAGCGGTTGGCTAGTGTCAACCACCTGGAGTGAGCAAGTTTTCCAGTGTTTCATAAAGATAAATATAGGGAGCAATTTCCAATTGATACAGCAATACACTTATCCAATAAATATTTCTGATCTGTACTTAAATCATTTTTGTCCTCCAAAAAAGGAAGGTTATTTTCAATTGACAAGAAAGTAACCACAGGAAGATTAGTACAGTTTTCTAGCTGTTGACCTATTTCACCTTTAAACTAATTGGGTCCCTTTGTTTTACCATCTAAATGACAAAAAAGATGTCGCAATGGTAGCTCATTACCATGGAACAAACAAATTAACCATTATAACGGTCTTCCTATTTCCTTTTCCATCAAAGAAATCACAACATTATTATGTCCAGTGTTTACAACGGTTCCATCACACCCAATAGCAGTAAAGTTTAAAAGTTGTTTGTTGTGTTCTCTATTTTCAAGAAACTCCTGTATACTGTCTGCTATGTCTCTTCCAGTGCCAGATTTAGGTTTTACGTGGCCTAAAAATTTTGAGCTTGGTTCCTCTATTAGTGAAACGTGCTCTTCTGAAATCACTTTTTTGTACAACTTACTTCCTTTCTTTTCTTGAACAATTGTTTTGTCTTTTCTTCCATCAAAAAACAATCCTCTATTTTCAGTTATATGATTATAACGACTGTCATTAATGAGATCTCTTCGATTGGTTGATCTTGCTCGTCTAATTTTCATTCTGTCTATAACGTTGGTTTGGTCTTCTTCTGTTATTACACCAAAGTCCTGTAAAGCAGCACTTGCTATAGCTGCAGCAGCTCTATCTGATATTCCGATACGGTCAGCAATGGAAGCTACCGATGGCAATTTAATGCGCATTTGAGTAATTTTCTCTTCTTTCAGTTTTGAAGAGCCTGGTAGATGTATTTCTTCTTGTATATTTGAAGGACCTGGTTGGTTTGCATCTTCTGGTATTGAACACTGCTGTTCTTCAGCGCTGTCATTGTCGCCTGTAACCGTTTCTGATACACTAGTATTTTTAGTCCGTTCTTTATTAAACTTGACTATTCTCTGTAGTTCTTTAATTTTTCTTACTTCTTTCTTCCTCAAAGCGCTTGTGGTAGCTATATCAACATTACCTATCACCATTTTCCTGTCAGAACGTTGATCGTTTAGAAATTTTTGTTACTGGTACTTTTCTTCCTTTTATTTTATACAAGTACAAGTATTAAAGGTTACATACTTACATGCAGCAATATGAAATAAACGTTCGGCCTCGCTTCTACATTTCGAGAGGTTGCAGTCAAACTTTTCTGACCCTTTTCTGCTTTTTCCGTTAGTAAAATTCTTTGGCTAGAAACAACGGGAATAGAAGCTCTTGACCATATTTGCTCTATTTTGGGAACTAAAGTGTCACATATTTCACTTACAGTAGGATCCTTCTCTGAAGCATTTTTGAGGTTTTGTCTGATATAACAGTAGCACTTCATAACAGATTCATAAGTAGGCAGTTCAACATTAAGCAAATCACTACATTTCCCAAAAATAGGACATTCCGAAATTTGTCTTCACTAATTTAGACTGAGCCATTTTTACTCATAGCAATAGAGTAGAACACATACTAACAAAATATTATGTTAATCTGTAACACATTAGACGGAGCGGAGGTGCCAATTCAACTGAACTCGGCACATCTACTGACCTGACACTTGATCTGAGCTTGTCACCGCACGCAGATAGATCTTTGTCCCCCCCCCCCCACACACACACAACATCCACTCTGGCGATGACTCATGCTCCTAGATGCCAATGTAATACTAAAACTGTTTTTATCTTTCTATTTATTTTATAACGCATAAATGAAGCTTTTTATTTCATAATCGAGACACGCAAAAATCTTTGAAAAAGTTCAAAAAAGTGTGTTTTTATGAAACTTTAACGTACTTGCGGCACCTCAAGACGTATCCTAATATTTTTCATATTTTTAATTTATCTTATCTACACTATAAGGCAACTTTTCCCGTGCTATTACAAATTAAAATCAAAAGTTGATTATATCGTCAAAAAAAATTTTAAATGTAGCAAAAATTTCAATTTTTTGAAACTTTAACGGCTTTGCGGCACCTCAAGACGTACTCCAATATTTTTCATATTTTTAATTTATCTTATCTACATCAAAAAGCAACTTTTCCGCACTATTACAAATTAAAAATCAAAAGTTGTATTTTTCGTTCCACCCTAATGTGCATTATTAATAGGTGGATTGTAGAGGCTGTCCCAAAATTTCTGAGTATTAGCATGTATGCCCATTTTGTATGTACCTTGATTAAGTATATTTCTCTGGCTTTTTACCATGCCTTCATGCTCAAAATAGAACAGAAAGGTAGTTTAAAACTTAGTTTAAGGTGTATAACCGTCATATGTTTTTTATTAAGCATTTATAAAGCCTTTTTCCGCACCGATATGCATAATCGCGATGTTCTCTCATTAAAATTATGGTAACATTTTGTGTAATTTTACCTGTTGCTAATTAATTTCTAAACGTCCCTTTTATATTTGACATTAAATGTCACAAAAATGCAATCAAAATACTGGATTGTTTCTGATTTAACATCTTTTAAAGCTTATAATAGCTGTATGTATGGCGAAAAATTGCTGTTTTACGCTGAATTTGTTTTAATTTGAGAAAGAAAAATTCACTTATTTTAGAACATAGACCAAGTTCCTTAGTCAGAATATTCTTTCTGTGATGTCACAAATCTGCAGGTGGCAAAGCCTAAAATTAAAGTTAACGGTTAGGTTTGATCAAATTTTAGAAATTTTTTATAAACGTTCTTGGTTTATTTTTACAGTTAAAAATTGTTATATTTATACAAATGAATATTTGATAAAAATTTTACTATATGTAGATGTTTTTCTTTATTTTCAATAGTTTTCTTTTAATCACATTCCAACAGAGGTGGGACTGGAGCATTTTTAATTGATATTTCAGTATTTTAATATCATTTGACTTTTAAAATGTTTTCTGAACAAGTTTTTTAATTTGTGCCCCTTTAAGCATCATTGTTATTTTTTTTTATTAATAGCTGGAAAATAAAACAATGTAGAGATTATGTCAGAAAACCGGTTACGAAATTTTGCAATTTGCCGTAAAAGTACCCTCGGAAACAGGAGATTATTAAAAATATATGTGATTTACATTGCACTTAAAATATTTAAACTACATTTAGTAAAAGTACATCTATTTCTCACGATGTTTCTCACAAGTATGCGTTAAAATTTTCTTTTCATTCAATTTCTCCCATCGTATAAATTACAAAGAAAATTGAAGTCCTTAAAAAAGTTAACGAAGTGCTTAGAAAGTCTTTTAAAAAGTCCTTATTTTTTATTTTGAAAATCTGTATGAATCATGACTTGAGATCTATTGAATAAATTTGAACAAAAAAAAATTTCTGAAAGTATCTTGATTAATCCAGATTATTGGGAACATCTTTTACTGTTTACATATAGCCAAGGATGGCTACAGCTTTTATTTTTAAACATTAGTTGCATATATCTTTAAGAATCAATTACATTATTTCATATCCTAAAATTATTTTTCATATAATATTTATTCAGTGACAGTCTTGTATCTAGTTTAAATATAATACAGAGTGTTCACTATTAAAATTCTCCTGCTTAGATTAGTCTAGAGGCTATAGTTATCTACAGACTATAAAATTTTGTATGTGTATTAGAAACAAGATCATGGAAAAATTCTTTCTAAAAATTAATTAAAATAAACAATCTAAAATAGTATGTATTTTTCAAATAATGCTTCATTTAATGACAACAAGTATAGTAAGAGTAAGGATATTTAAAACTCTATTATATAGTTTTTTTTTATTTTGGTCTAAAACTCCATTTATAACTTTCCTGAAAATGTTCAGTTTGTAACGTTAACTTGGATATAATCTGGTGATAAAAATTTGAACTTGATTTTTTTTTTCTCTTCAGATACAATTTTCCTTTGTTCTCAATAATGCATGCACACATTTTATGATTTGTTGATTACTACAGGCTCCAGAAAGCTTCGGAGAAGATAACTTTAGTTATGAGAACCATGTACTTTGTAAAATTACAATATTTAATCGATCAATGCACTTTCATTTTAGGTTAAAAAACCCATTGATGCTTCGAGCTATCCAGAGGTTCAAGTAACAACTACGAATCCTCCCCAAGGAGCTTTGACAGAAGAACCTGCTTTACCTTCTTTAACTACCTATGCACCTAAGGATCCTACGAATGCGTCTGTTGGCACCCAAGAAGTCACAGAAGAGAAAAACTACTTACTGCAATAATTGATATACACAATCGAAATCTACAATGTTTTAATTAAAATACTGTAACCATTAAATTAGGATTAAATGTTAGGTTATAAAATAATGTGCATTTATTAACTTGTGGTAGCATTGTAGTTGTTTTGCATTATTGCGTATATCTTAGATATGTATTTGATTTTATACTGTTTTTGCACATAACCTATCCATTTTCTAGAATAAAAAAAAAAAGACTAGAATTGGAATTCAATTTTTACCATAAAGCAGTTTTTAAAAGTCTGCATTGCTTTACCTATCTTTAATATATTTCTAGTACATGCAAAAAAATTTATTAATTTTTATTGAAATTCCTGCTTGACCATTTGGTAGTAAATTCTTCTAAAAATTGTGTATTTAATATTTTCTACAATTCAATCTCTATAAGTGTGTAGAAAGGTAGAATTTATACTGTATACTTAAGAAATATTTGTTGTTGTATCATAAAATTTAGTGTTTCGTAACGTGTTTTGTATGGCCCAATCAAAGCCCTGAAATGTGAACTGTTTGAATGTTTACATTTGTATGCGTTTTTATTCATAGCAATTATACTGACAGAATTTCATTTCAATTAAATGGACATGAAATAGTATTATTAAAACACATATATAAGAAGAAAAGTGACAGTATTAAGTTTCTAAGCTTGATTATTGATTTGGTTCATAACTTGGTATTTATAGTATGATACATATTTTTATACAATTAAAAAATAAGTTAATTAATATTTAAGGAGTTATTTTCATATTTATTTGCGACTTTTTAATTGTACTAGATGTCGATCTGGGAAGTAGGAAGGAATTTAATCCGATACTGTTTAAATGTAGATCTACCTTTTGTATAAAAGTTTATGTAGGAACTAACCACACGTTTTTTATTCTATATTCTTGTATTAAGCGTTCTTTTCTTATAATTCTACATTACATCATCGAAGCATCAACTGTCCAAGCCTATTTGTACCTGCAGACTGCCAATCACAATTCCCAGCAGTCAATATCTTAATTTAGTTCTTATTCCAAAATAAGCACATTTTGTCTTAAATTATTAAAAATTAATACACTCGTATATTAAGGAAATGTATTCTACTAGCTTTTTTCTAAATTTATGCTGTTGGTTATACTATAAAGATCTTACATTAATGAAAATCGCAACCTGCACTTCATGTTTTAAAGTGTTTTCATAGGGCAGAACATGTGTTACATATATCCCAGGTAATGATTTTTTTTGTCAGAAGAAATTAGAGACAAGCTGAATTTTTGCAAGTTGTTAGAACCTAATTAGAGGAGTATATGAATTCAAAAATTCAGCTTGCCTTTAATTTCTTCCGACATATGCTCTTTTTTCACCTTCATTACCTGAGCTAATATTAAGGCCTTCAGAAAACAACAAAAATCTCATTAAATATGTTTATATAAAAAAGTTAATAATTTTCATTATATGTATGTTATGTAGAAATTGGAAGTAAATAATAATTGACATTGTTACTCTCCAAGATAATTTTTTTTTATATATATATAAAATATTCATTTATGATAACCCTCAATTTCATGCTAAACTGTGATTATGTGTATATTCATTACATTTCTTTTTGAACTATACCTTCCTACAAAAATCTTTTTGGAAATGTTTATAAATGTTGCAAACAATTTATGTGTTGATGCAATAATTGTATTATATTATTGAAATAAAACATGGATTTTTGTTTGATTTTTAAAATTTATTCAAATTTGATTTTCTATAATTTTTCCAATTGGCGTGAAGAAAGTCGGTATGATTTTTTCTTCTTTTTTTTTCTGACATACTATAGATATTTCAGAAATTCCAATTATAGTAAGCAAGTTTTTATCAAAATTTTAATTTTATACAGTGGTTCTTAAAATGTTTTCTTTACACAGCAGACATGATACAGCTTCCAAGCAAAAAGCTGAACTTCACTTGCAGTGGCGGCTGGTGCAGGGGGCCAGGGGGGGCCTGGGCCCCCTCACTTTTTTGGACTCTGGCCCCACTTACATATATGCTTGTTAATATTGCTTTGTTGTGGGATTTTTTTAATATTTAAAAAAAAAAAGAAAGAAAAAAAAAGCTTAAAACTTATTTATTCTGTCATTAGACATTAACTATTGTGAAGGGAGCATGGAGCTCTTGCAACAAACTCGAAAAAATTTTAATCAATCACTATCATTACTGCAAAAAAGCGACCCTTCTCTTAAAGATGCTAGTTTTCCTGGGGACAAAATGACCCCTTTTTCGGACGACCTTGAATTTGAAACCAATAGGACATATAATGTTGCGACTTTCACGTGACATCCTGTTTTGCCAAAGCATAAATACCAAAATTTCTAAAACATCCCTGATCGCTCTGCTCTGGGGTGGACTTTTTTGTAAAGGAATGGCCATTTTTTGTAGAGACGGCGATTGCACGTTGGTCCTCTAGTATGACAGTGCGAAAAAAGTGGCTACAATAAATATCCATTGCATTCATTTTCACTCTTTGTTTTTCAAAATGTAAGAGTAAGATTTTCTCTGCAAATTGTTTTTACTTAGATATTTACTTTTTCCCCGAAAAATGTTTGAGTATTTAAATGTCGTCCACATGATCGGAAGAAGTGATTTGTCTCACATTAATATTTGATATCCTATTAAATTATTAATGTAACTTACAATCCGATGCCATCAACGGAAGAATTTCTATACAGAGAATAAAA
Source organism: Linyphia triangularis (assembly GCA_963978545.1). Taxonomy (NCBI): domain Eukaryota; kingdom Metazoa; phylum Arthropoda; class Arachnida; order Araneae; family Linyphiidae; genus Linyphia; species Linyphia triangularis. Next base: position 50,089,747 of record OZ021722.1, on the reverse strand, counting down.
AATTTTCTTCTCTAAATAAGTGGCTCCACTAGAACTAAGCCATTGTATAATGCTGTGTTAAAGTTAAAAGATAAACGTCAGAGTTACAGAATTTTCACCCCCCCCCCCTCTCCCAAATAATATGTAAAATGTAGATAAAGCAAACCTAGTTACTGTTACCAGAAAAAAAATTCATGAGCATTTAGTAAAGAATCTGAGTCATGAACCTACAATGAACCTTTAAAAAGCAAAATCATACAAGCAATTTTAAATTGTCAAATAAAATTTGTGCATTCTTAAAATTGAAGAAACGATGTTTATTCTTAACTCAGGTAGGATCCAATTCTCAAAATAAATTCTGAATTAAATAAAATATTAAAATTTGAAGCGAGTTCCATGTTTGCTCAACTTCTTTTCAAAATATCAAGAATCACGGTAAAACACCTATTTTTAACAATCGCTATGTCAAAACTCATTGACCAGAGGCAATATATTCAATTCACATGTGAAACGTCGTCGAATCGAGCCCCATCGGATGTTTTGCAGGTTGGTTTCAATGTAAGTAGACATCTCAAATTTAGATGCATATGCAATGCATTTTTCAAGTAATTATTCATCCTCAAATCAAGTAATTATTCATTTTTTCATGAATTTAAATTAAAACTGTTGGACTGGTCAATATAACAATACCTTTGACTTTGGTTGCAAATTTATAAATATTGCACATTCTAAGTTAATGGCATTTTTCATTAGTTCTACTGTTAAGCCAAAATTATTTTGCATGAATTGATTCATGAAATATCATTGGCTTGAATATTAGGAGCAATACCGATGTCTGTAAAATGATTTATTTAAATTATTTTAAAACATTATAAAATTATTTATTTAAGTATTTACTCTAAAGTTACGAAAAATAAAATTGTTGCTGTCAGCATTTTTTTTTTTTTTTTTTTCCCCTTCTATGATTCATGTAATATTTGATGAAAAAATTTCTCCTGTGATTTCTACAGAATTTTTATCCAAGGTTTTGACTTTATTTATTTTATAACTCTTCCCTGACTCTTTGTTTTCTTTTTCTTAAATACAGAATAGAAATTGAGTGACATCGGTTTTCATACTTTCACTTATTTTTTTGTGACAGTGGCAAGGGGGTGCAGATCGCATACCAAAGGGTGCAAAGCGGGTAAAGCTTAAAACAAGGAATTTTCAACCGTGAATGAGTATCGGATTTCTTACGGAACAATTTATAAATAGATATGCCGTAATTTTAACTTCAATTGAATAATTTGAAGCCTGTACTTTACTTTTTTGCCTAGGAATTCTTCGCTTCATTTTTAATTTTCAAAAGCAAAAGATGCAAGTGCATTCATTTTACCCTTCCTGACGTCGTCCATTCTCAAACGAAATCAGTATGCTTAGATAATTTAACTGTTTAATAATCTTGTAGTTTTGTTTTCCCATATATATTTAAGTAACATTTACAAAATTACATGAAATTCATGTGTCTTGATATTTGCATGTCCCCCCCCCCCCCTCCCCTGACATGTAATTGTTAATTTGGGCCCCCTCACTTTTAATACCCACGAGCCGCCACTGTTCACTTGTGAACAATAAAACTTTTTATGATTTCTGAAAAAATCAAATTTTCAAAAACTTTTGGACATCAAACGACCTTAAAGAAATACACTATAACGACAAACAGGTGAATCTAATTTAACCCATTTTTCAAATTTTTAAGCATCATTTTAAACACTGAAATTTCAGTGAAAAAGCAGTGTTTCTGCTGACTGTATCACATCCGATATGTTTTTGAACATCACAAATTTGAAAGATGAAACCGAAATTTAAAAACCATTTTATAATTAAAATTTTTTCCCAGAATGTGCCTAGAAGGATTACAAACAACTTTCTTTCCTTAATATTGAGTACCTTTCCAGAAAGCAATTACAATATAGGTCTGTAAACTTAGATCACCACTTGGACAATTTTAATTTTACGTTTAGTGCTTAGATACTAGTGTGTTGATAGTACAGTTACTAAAACTTTCAAACACATCCCAATTATGAATAATATGCAAATAAAAAGCAAAATGATATATAAAAATGTTTTCTTTTAATATTTCCAGTACTTGCAGTTTAAATCTGATGCCCTTACTAATCATACAGAGGCCTTTAATGCTTTATAGCTCATGATTAGTAATGTAGTAGTATGAACTTTTTCTTTGTATATTAGGTTTTGAAAATTTTCTGATCTTCCAGCTGAATTCTGCAGTGAAACAATCTTATTTTTGTAAAGTTGGCATAATGAATGTTAACCTTAAACATATAAATAGTTGATTGTGTTGGTTTCTACACTACACCATAGATGTATGTACAGTACACAAAAAAATAATCCGAATGATGGCTATATCTTCGGTTCTAATTATCGTAGAATTTTGTGGTGTGCACCAAAATGTTTTGTTTACGATTTCTGGTGCAAATTGTTTTTTTTTTTTTTGGGGGGGGGGGGGTGGCTGTATACTAAGTAAATTTAACCTGTCTTTGAAAATTTTAATATGAACCCTTAATTTTTATGTTTTCATTTGATTTAGAATACTTCGTTTACCCTAGATACCAAATTTCAGTTCATTATGTTGAGAAACATGTCACTTATGAGCAAAAATGTTATGGCAGATCTTGAGAGCAAATCTCTTAAGTTGGGAAGAAGCAAACATTTTACGTGCTTCAAGGCATAATCTATTATACAGTCCCTTAAATTGAGCTTTTTTTCATTTTTGCTAAAATATTGAGAACCAAAAGTCAAAATGAAAAGAAAAAAATTCTGGAGGGGTTTTTGAACATTATAATTCTAATAAAACCAAAAAAAAAAAAAATACATGTTTCTATTTAAAAAAAATTAAAACTTGTTTTATCAATAATTAAAAAACTTTAATACAAAGTTCCATGTTAATTATGTTTGGCCTTTAATAAACTACCGTTTGAAACAAAAATTTCAAAAATATATTAACTACTTAAGAATTTATGGCTATAAAAACTGCCATGATTCGTATAGTCTGGTGTACAAATTATGCGTATAAAATATATGCAATAAATTTAGTGTCAAGCATTACCAAAAAACCAGCAATTAACACAAGTTCTTTAATCAGAAACCAATTTATTCAGTAGTTAAGTAAGTGATTAGCAAACACATTTCCTCGAAACGCTCACTATATGTGTGAGGTCGAAATCCAAAATATCATTGATTAAAACAACTAATAACAATTATTAAGAGTATAGCATCTATAATAATAAAACAAGCTGTGTGTCTGTTTGTCTTTGGTTCTATAGAAATCTACTTAAAATAGGAGTAGAGCTCTGAAATTTTCAGCATAAGTAGTTTTGGCCTTCTAATTTTATGCATCACAAACAGAATGTTAAAATTTTAATTAGTTCTTTTTTAATTTTTTTGATTGATTAATTAATAAATATGTTACAAAACGATATCTAATAGGGCTACAGCTCTGAAATTTTCAACATAAGTAGTTTTGGCTTTTTAATTGGACTTTTAAAAAACAGAATTTTAAACTTTTATTTTGTTCTTTTATAATTAATTTTTTTAATTAATATTTTACAAAACGATTTCTAATAGGGCTACAGCTCTAAAATTTTCAACATAAGTAGTTTTGGCCTTCTAATTAGACTTTAAAAAAACAGAATTTTAAATTTTTGTTCAGTTCGTTATGAATTAATTTTATTAATTAATATATATATTACAAAACGATTTCAAATAGGGCTACAGCTTTGACATTTTCATCATTAATAGTTGTGGCCTTCTAATTGTATTTTTGAAAAACAGAATTTTTTTTTTTTTTTTTTAATTAACAAATATTTTACAAAACGATTTTTAATTGGGCTACATTTCTAAAATTTTCAACACAAGTAGTTTTGGCCTTCTAATTGGACTGACAAAAAGAATGTTAAAATTTTAATTTGTTTTTCAATTCATTTTTTCACAAAAAGCGACTTCGATTAGGCCTACATCTCTGAAAGTTTCAACGTAAGTAGTTTTAGCCTCTAATTTTACTTTTCACAAACACATGTTAAAATAATCTTAAAGGGGTGTTGTATCATTGTATTAACGGGGAATTTATTTTTTTCTTGACAAGGGAGAGGCTTCCAATATTAAGTCTACGTAGCAATTAGATTTTAGTGAGTGAAGCGAGCTTATGCTTACGCAGCAATGAACCTTTCAGCGAGCGAAGCGAGCCTATGTTTGCATAGCAATGAAGCTTTTAACGAGTGAAATAAGCCTGTGTTTATGTGTCGAACTTTTCAGCTAGCGAATCGAGTTCGATTTTGCGTAACGATGAACCTTCCTGCGAGCGAAGCGTCAAAAACTGGGTCATATACACGAATGACAGATTTCCGCAACGCGAGGCCTCACAGCTAGCTAAAATATTGAACATGTTAAAATTTCGTAGCGAAGCACGAATATTTAGCTAGTAAATCATAACTAAACTTTCCTAGCTGGCTGAGGTCGAAGTGAAATAAAATACCACTTACTGCTCTCGAACGGGCGGTCACGGCTTCCTAGCATCTTAATCTCCGATCCCAGCATAAAAACTTTTCATTTCGCAGAGGTCAAGCAACCCACTTCACCCTTCAAATCCCCCAGTGTAAGATGAACTCCCGTCTCCCCGTTCCAACCTAGTCATCACTCTATAAGGTCAGCCCACACGCGCACATAAATAAACAGTCTCTCTGCTCATTCGTACAATTTCCATTGACGTAGTCTAAAGTGTCAAAAGAGGCGGGCTGTGTGATTTTTACTCTACTGGAGGCTTCCTTAATTAAATTGTGCTAAATGCCAGAATGAAAACAACTTATGACAAAAAAAAAATTCTTTTTAACATTAATTTGACATAATTTTGAATTGCTAACCCTTCATTGGAAAATTATGAAATTTGGTATTTAAACGCTTTTTTAAATCTAAATATGGTATATTTTGGGGTTGTCATTGAACTTTTTAAAGTATGGTTTAATTTTAATATGTAGATAATCCCTCATGATAAAAACAAATATATACAATTAGTAAAGACCTTCCACGATTTACAACGGTACTTGACTTTTGTTATTTCATCAATTATAATATAAGATACATACTTCATTCGGATTTTTTTTTTTTTTTTTTTTTTTTTTTGCATACTGTACAAAGACTTTTCTATCTGAGGTCTAATTCACAATCAAATAAATTTATTAGTGTAACACATGGAATTAAAAGTTTCTTTAAAAAGTTTCCACACCAAAACTTGATTGCGAATATTGACAAAATAAATGCGCAACTTGCCCAGCCTAATAAATAATTAAATCACAAGTGTGGCACTTGTAGTTTCCCAATCAAACAGTTCCCAAAGTCATTTTGCACTTAAAAATCAAGTTAAAAACTAGATACAGTTCCAAAACATGTCAAGTCCACAACACAAACAGTTTCATACTCCATTATGTCCACCTCCCAATTAATGGAACAAAAGTCGTTACGTACTGTACCTTTCACTGTTTACATTTGCATCAGTTCCATGTTTCTTTATGTCCAAAATGATCTTGATAGTTTTTGTAAATATCTTATCAAAAGGCGGGAGGAGCTGTTTCATTATTTTTCAATGAAAATGACTTGAAAGTGCAATGATTTTTTTTCCATATATCTTTGAAAAAGACTTTTGGGTATTGAGTTTGGATCACCTGCAGCTGATATTTATTCATTCTCCCTTATGCATCAAGAGCGACTAAAAGTGAGCAAATATGAAGAAATTAAAAGTCAAGCTTATTGCCCACAAGACAAAGGCACACATACTCCGGTTAAAGAAGTAAAAAAAATACTTCATTGCTGAAAGAATATCATCTTTCCCAAACTTTCCTAATTACCTCAGACAGATGCACTGTGCTCTTGCAATTTGACAATGTGCAAAAATTTATCCTAGGAAAAACAAACCACAGAAACTACATTTTGTTATGTTAGGCAGGAAAGTGAATACAAAAGGATCCTATAAAACTGTGTTAACAATTTCCCACCGATTACAAATGTTGATATTATCAAGCTAGTCGAAGATGATAGCGGAACCCAAATTCTATTACAGTAGCCCCTCGACATATCACGCTTGTCGGGAGACCAGCAAAATGTGCACAATAACGAGCGATATGGTATATGTAAAAACGGGAAATCAGAAAAAAATGGGAGACATAGCAAAAGTGCGATATAACAAGGGTTTACTGTATTGTAGGATTGTTTGTACTTGGCTAGCCAAAAATGTCCTACCAGCAGCAGCAAAAAAAAAAAAAAAAAAAAAAAAAAAAAATCTATTCACTGTTTTTCTTCATTCCTATATTCCCTTAGTTCATACTTTCTGCAAAACTGAAAGAAAAGTAAGGGGTAAATCAACCATTGTAAATCCTCAAGAGTACACTGAAGCTGTTTTTTAATTAGATTCAGATGTAGAAGTATATGCTAGGAAAATAGCCATATTAGGCATTCAAAACATGGAGACTCCTGCTGTAAAAGGCACTGCCAAAGCTCCAGCAAATATCACTTTTTAACTCCGGCAAAATAAAAATTTTAGATTTTTCTTTTTAAAGCAAATTTACTGCAATAAACATTCTAAAGTTTGTTAGAACTATATTACATCAAGATACCCCAAAATGCTTATACAGTCAAACCCTGTTAACGCAAAGTAAAAGCAGTTCGCAGTACGATGAAACTTAAACTTAACATTAATTTGTTTCACATGAAATCTTACATAATGACATCCCGCTTAAGGCGGAAAAAAAAAAATTGTTTTTTAACCATCTGGGGGTCATGGATGTATATTTACGTCCTTTGATCCCCAGTTTTTCCAGCAATACACAACATTTTTAAATTCAGAAATAAAATTTAAAATATTTTTTTAGGATGATAGTTTGAAACCCATTTAAAACAAAATAAATAAAAAATAATTTTAAAAAATTATATATTTGAATCAGAAGTATAATTTAAAAATTATTGAAGGAAAAACAATTGTACAATTTTCACCCATTCTCTGAACGCTCAGAGGGTTAAGCCACTATTTTTTTTTTAGATTTCACATGTTACAACGCAAAAATCAATAACAGACTTCTTAATAAGTCAGTAAATAATAAGTGACTGGTAAATACATTTTTTTCCCCCCTAATAAATATTTTTTTAAACTATAGAACTAAATATAAGTCTTGCAATGTAAATCTTCTAAAAAACAGCAGTAAAAACCACAAATAGCTAATGGTTTTAAATCTGCATTAATTATAGAAAAAGTTTTAGAAGGTCAACACAAAAAATTTCGGTCATCCCATCCACAGGATTTGACTGTATTCTGGAAATGTTTTGATATTTTTTTGGCAAAACACATTTGGATAACCTGAATGCTGATTATATAGCAAAATCTCAAAGTAAATGCTTATTTGTTACAGAATTGAAATAGTCTAATTATGAAATTAAATAAAATTTTACTACAAAACATTGTTATCTGTACAAAAAAATGGTATTTATAGTTCCACATGCAAGCATTTTTCTTGAAATAACTTAATTCTCAGGTGGTTTCCGGTATTGGTCAGCCACATCTTTAATTTTTCTCCATAACTCTGCAGGTTCATCCACTCGAGGAACCTAAAAGACAAGTTATATGTTTTATCTGGCGAGGTACACTTATTCATATTTATTATTACAAAGCAACAAGCCACAGTATTTAAAAAGAGCAGGTCAATGATAACATTTATAAATGTACTATTACTAAAGTATGAAATATTGCATTTAAAAAGAAGCTATACTTTTTTGTAACAATATATACTTCTATAATAACACAAAAATAAACTTTTTCTTTTGCAAGCAAAGTATTTTAATGATAGTTCTAATTAATATGAAGTAGCAGGCTAGAATGAATGGCGATATGGTTAAAACCTATGTACAGTATGCAAAAAAAAAAAATCCGAACCATGGCTATATCTTTGGTTCTAATTATTGTAAAATCTTGAGGTTAGCACCAAAATGTTTTGTTTACGATTTCCTATATGTCTGGTAACAAAAAAATTCTTAGGAGGTTGTTTACTAAGTAAATTTAGCGCTAACTTTGAAAATTTCAATACAAACAACAATTTTTTATGTTTTCATTCAATTTAGAATACTTCGTTTACCCTAAATACCAAATTTCAGTTCATTATGTTGAGAAACACGTCACTTATCAGCGAAAATGTTTTGGCCAATATTCAGGGCGAATTTCTTTAAAGCAGGGAAGAATCAAACGTTTGCTTGCTTCAAGACGTAATCTATTACACGGTCCCTTAAAGAGTTTTTTTGTGTTTTTTTACAGTTTTGCTAAAATGTTGAGAGCCAAAAGTCAAAATGGAATGAAAAAAATTCTGGAGGGGGTTTCGATCGTGATAAATTTAATGAAAGCAAAAAAACTACGTACTTCTATTTAAAAATTTTTAAAACATGTTTTATTAATTAATAATTAAAACACTGTTTGGTGCAAAAGTTGATTGCTATTTATGTTTGGCATTTAACAATTTAATCATTTGAAACAAAAATTACTAAAATACTAATAATTATTAAATACTAATTATTTAAGAATTTATGGCCAAAAAAGCAATTTTTTGTTTCATTAATTTGTCAATTTTTTAATCTCATTTAAATTACCAACCACTCATTGAAAAATTATGAAATTTGGTATTTAGACGTTTTTCTAGATTCTTAATCTAAAAATGGTTTAATATTTTGGGGCTGCCATTGAATTTTTTAATGTTTGGTTTAGTTTTAATATGTAGTTGACCCCTTTGTTAAGAATTGTTTTTCAATATACGCCCGACAGATGGCACTCTTGTGTCAGGCCCGTAGCCAGCCAAAGTTTGTAGGACGGGCAAAAATTTTCCCAGTAGGGGCAGAACTATAAATTATTTAATTGGTTTTCAATTAATTTTTACAATTGATTACACGTAAAAGAATATTTATCAGAGCACTTTATGAAGTACTTATACAAAAAAATATTAAAAAAAAGAAAAATTGTTAATGTATTTTTGATGTAATGTTATTTTTTTAAAATTCTTTTAAGGACTCTACACCAGAAATTTTTTTGATAAAAACAAAACTTTCAATTTAAAATTTTTTAAAGTATATTTAATACAATTCTATTCCTTTAAAATATTCTATGCTTGTCCATCTCTTAATTTTTCACACATTTCAACTTAAGAATATCTACTTTAAAAGTAATTACAAATATAAAAATTAGTACAAGTTACTTTTACATAAAAAGTTTTTTAAACATAAAAAGTTTTTTCGAAGTTCCGTTCTTACATTTCTATTTAAAAATATATATTGTTAAATAAATTACATTTTCCTATCATTGGTCTTGTGGAACAGCTACATAACTCTTTAACAAACTTGTCATTTAAGAAATTCTTTCAGCATTAAAAAGTTATTTACATTTTTATATAAAAACTATATATATATATATATATATATATATATATATATATATATATATATATATATATATATATATATATACACATTACTAATAGAATTGCATTTTCCTTTATTTTCTCCTATCATTTTCAATACTCTGAAAAATTTATCAGAAACTATTATAATATAAAAACCCTTTTTCTATTTCTTTGCATATATTATTAATTATAATATAAAATAATAGAAATTCATTTTCCTATTCTTGGTCTTATATTAAACATTTTGAAACTTTTAAAATACATAGCATAAAAAAATCTAAAATAAAATGATAAATGTTAGTATAGTTGCAATCTCCTATCTTTACATATATTAAACAATTTCCAAACTCTATCTCTACTTCAAATGCTAAAAACACTAGATTTGCCATCCTTTCGTGGCCCATTGACATTCTTTGGGAACGATTTATGGCCATCAAAGTGGAAAAGGTAGATTCGCAAGTTGCTGTGCTACAACCGAAGGTATCTAGAGCAGTAAAAAGTTCGTTTCTATTCAATCATAGGTTTACAAGTAAAAAAATGATTGGGATAAAATTTTCCAGGACGGGCGAAGATTTTTCCAGGTCGGGCAATGCCCGACCTCTCCCCCCTCTGGCTACAGGCCTGTCTTGTGTGATCAGAATATAACTGTTTTGTATCATTCATTAGAGTATTAGACATGTACTAATAAAGACGTAGCCAATAAATTGAGAGTTGCGTTTTCCCTTGCATGGGAGGGATAAGTACATCGACTCAAAAAGATGGCAAATTTGGTGCATCGGCCGGGAAGTAATGGCCAATGAAAAAGGAACCACCGCAAGCTTTGATTAAGACAATGTTGAAAGTCTCCAGACGTCGTGTGATGTATTTAAGGTATGGCATTTAGTAAGGTAGGATGTTTATTGTTTGGTTTTGTTGTGGTAAATTTTCGAATTTAGTTTTGTTTGAATTAGAAAATTGAAAGTTTCGTGTTGAGAATGTGTTGTTCTGGGTGTTAAGGTCTATCATTTAGTGAGGTAGGATGTTTATTGTTTGGTTTTGTTGTGGTAAATTTTCGAATTTTGTTTTGCTTGAAAATTAGAAGTTTCGTTTTGAGAATATATAGTATGATTTTTGTTGAGGATTATTATGGGATTTGATTTAATTGATAGAGTTGATTTAATAAGTTGTATCAAAAGTTAGTTTTGGTTTCTTGTTGGTATATGCATTCAATAATTGTGTGGTAATAGTTGGCAATTGTTGTATTTGTGTCTAGCTTGTTGGGTTTTTTGTTTTGATTTGTTTAAGTTGTAGTGTTATATAATTATTGTGGCATTGTTGAATTATATAAAAATGGCAACTTTACAGAGAGCAATCACCAAACGAACTGTTTTGAGATCTAGTACAACTAAACTAATCAACAAAATAGAAGAATTTATTTCTAATGAACTAGATGTAGAGGCGAAATTAAATTCTTTAAAAGAATATCATGAACAATTAACTGTAAAAGAAAATAATATTAAACAATTAAATTTAGAAATTGAACATCTCGAAGAACTCGATAAGTTAGAGTCGGAAGTTATTACATCTGAAGAATATTCAGAAAAGATAATTGTTTGGAAACAAAGAATAATTAATGCCATATAAAAGTTAAGTAATAGTTTAAATGTTACAATGATTGATAACAATATTGCGAATGTAGAAGGCGGTTTTGAATTGGCTAGTAATATCCGTAGGGAAACAAAAACGGTTAAACTTCTGAAATTAGTATTTATGGAGATTCGGCTTATTACTTATAATTTATAAATCAATTTGAAAGTGCTATACACCTTAATGAAACTTTATCTAAGATAGATAAATTTAATTATTTGAAGTCTTATCTGGGTGGAGCTGCAGCCCATTGTATTAATGGATTTGCACTGACAGGAGAAAATTATGATGCTGCTTTGGCTTTGTTAAAAAATAGATTTGGTAATAAAAATGCATTAATTCAAGCTCACTTAAATTATCTGTTAAAAATTCAAGTTGTTCGTAACATAAATGACACGATTGGGTTAAGAAAATTGTTTGATCGTGCAGAAGTACAAATTAGGAATTTAGAGTCATTGGGGGTGGAAACAGAAACATTTGGAAACTTATTAAGTCCTCTTTTGTTAGAGAGAATTCCCAGGGAACTAGTGTTAGAACTTAATAGAACATATTCCGATGAAACGTGGAATTTTAGGGATCTGATGGAATTTTTAGATAAGGAAATTCAGTCAAGGGAAAGGACACAAATATATAGGTCTGGTAATTTTCAACATAGTAGTTACGAATATAAGGGTAGTCCTAGAAGGTTCGAAGGTAATAAACGGTTTGGAAATAAATTTAATGAACCGCAGTCTACCGCAAGTTTTGCTACTAACGTAAAAAAAAAATTGCGTCTTTTGTAATAGTCCAGACCATGAGTTTTGTGAAAGTCTTAATATGTCGGAAAGAAAAAACTAAATTAAAATGGATAAGAAATATTTTCTATGTTTCGGGTTTCACATGGCCAGATTTTGCAAGGCTAAAATAGATCCTTGCAAACATTGTAATTCTAAGTTTCACCATTATCTATTATGTTATCAAGGTAATAATGTAGCCGCTAAGGAGTTAGTTGAAGAGGAAACAAATGCAGTAACTCAATATAATTCCTCAACTGGTAAGTCAAATAGTATTTTATTGCAAACGTGTAGTGTAATTGCTTGTTCGGGGGAAAGATCAAAATTAGTTAGAATTCTTCTTGACAATGGATCTGAAAGAACGTGGATAACTCAAAGTTTAGCAGAAGCTCTAAAAGTTAAACCAATTCGTAAAGAAATATTATCTATTTTCTCCTTTGGCAACATAAAGCCAGCAGAAAAATTACATAGCGTTGCTAAACTGAAATTGAGGAACAGACATGACCCTGAGAAATCAATTGAAATAGAGGCATTAATTATAGATACTATAACAGCTGCTCCAATCTCGAGTCCAAACTCAGTAAGTAACATTCTCCTGAACTTTGGCCTACTCAACACTCAACGACATTAAAAGAAGATCAACTGGAATGGAGATCCATCATTGCCACATGCGTTTCAACTATAGCACAAACTATAATTGATGTTGGTTCATTCAGCAATGTTAAACAACTGTTGCGAGTGACTGTTTGGGTGATGCGATTCATCTCCAAAATAAAAAAATGTTCTACTCAAATTGGTCACTTTACAGCAGATGAACTCCAAAAGGCAGAAGAGTTCTGGATAAAGACTGGTCAAAACAGTACATACGCTCTTGAAGTTGACATTCTCAAAAAGGGTAAGCTGCTGCCAAAGGACTCTAGTCTATACAGTTTAGCCCCTTATTTGGATGATAGGGATATTCTTCACGTCAAAGGACGTTTAGAAGAGAGTTCCTGCACTATAGAAGAAAAACACGCAATTCTTCTTCCATGTAAATCGACATGTACTGAATTGGTTGTTCAACGTAAACATCCAAAAGGAATAACGTGGAAATACATTGTAGAACTAGCACCATGGTGGGGAGGCTTTTATGAAAGATTGATGAAAACTATTAAGGAGCCTCTTAGAAAGATCCTCGGACGAGCACTGTTGACTTTTGAAGAAATGTGTACAGTGTTAAACATAGTCGAAACAGTGGTAAACAACAGACCATTCACTTACGTGTCAAATGATGTAGAAGATCTACAGCCATTGACTCCAGCTCATTTCCTGTTCCCATCAATGAAGTTAAACGAATACCCGTTACATTTCGCTGAAATTCTGAGCAATGGACGTTCCACCAAGGAAAGTTTGACTCGAAGGAAGTTGTACCAGACCACTCTGCTACATCAATTTTGGAGAAGGTGAAAGGAAGAGTATCTTCTTCAGCTGAACAATGCCCACAAACTTTCAACTCCTACGCCTCATAAGGACTTAAAAAAGGGTGACATCGTCTTAATAGCAGGAACCAACAAATCGAAGTTTCTGTGGACTCCTGGGAGAGTCGAAGAGATTATAATAGGTCACAACGGACTTGTTCGTTCATGTATAGTTCAAACTGCTAAGGGACAGTACAAGAGACCTATACAACTATTATATCCTCTTGAACTTTAAATTCTCTATTGTAGTTATATATCCCTTATTAGTTTACCTTTAAACATTTTCATTTTCAGCATATTAATTATTTACATATTTTGCTTTAACTTTAATTTTGAATATTGTTTGGATTGTATTTTGATTTTTTTGCTAAAATCAGGTGGGGAGTGTTAAGAATTGTTTTTCAATATACGCTCGACAGATGGCGCTTTTGTGTGATCAGAATATAACTGTTTTGTATCATTCATTAGAGTATTAGACATGTATTAATAAAGACGTAGCCAAGAAATTGGGAGTTACGTTTTCCCTTGCATGGGAGGGATAAGTACATCGACTTAAAAAGATGGCAAACCCTTATGATAAAAAAAAGTCATATAGAATTAATAAAGACCTTCAACGATTTAAAACGTTACTAGACTAATGTTATTTCATCAATTAGATTACAAGATATAGCCCTTGTTCAGATTTTCGTGTGTGTACTGTACATAATGTAACTAGATATATTGTATGTGGTACACAAGTCTTCTGATATTTTCTTTAAAAATTCTGAATTACTTAACACCACATTACCATTGCAAAAAAGCCACAATGAGGTACCTTTTGCTGCAGTTTTTTTTTTACTGAATACTGCCCATTCATTTTAAACAGGAATAAATAGTCTTATATTGGATTTTAAATACAATTTAAAGGCTTAAGAACATTTCCTGCAAAAACAATGCTCTACTGAAAAAATTGCTCTATGATTTTTCTTTTAATTAATAACTGTTCTCGTCCACAACTTATATACAAGGGTGGGTTTAACTGATGCATTTTAGGGGTTGAATTACAGCACAAAATAAAAGGATTGAAAGATATGGGCATGGTTCCCACTCAAATCACAGAATGAAAATTAATGACTTTTAAGGACCTAATTAATGTTTTTAAGGACCTTGGAAAATTAGTTTCCCAAGGCTCATGCGTGATAAAGAATATTCTACCAAAAAAGTTACAAATTGGCACATGAGTAATACAAAGACGTCAGAGAATTCCGATACAATGCGGTTAAGTGGCAGTCACGCGAGATCTGAGTTACATTTTTATAAATTCCGCAGTTAGACACACAACATCCACAAAAATTAAGAACTTTTAAGTACCTCCAAGCATTTTCAAGGACTTTTAAGCACCTCTAAAAATTTTCAAGTACTACTTTCAAGGCCTTGAAAACAAGTTCAGAAATATGAAGCACTTTTAATGATTTTCAATGACCGTGGGAACCCTGATGGATCACTAATTATTAGTTGTATTATATTATTGTATACAGAGACCTCAATATTTTTTGCATATAAACTTTAATTTTCAAAAATATTGACACAGACTAGAGGAAAATTCTCTTATATAACACAACATATAAAAACTGAGCTTGATGAAAAGTAATGAGACAAAAAAAAAGAAGCTTTTTTAAGTGTGGTTTTGCCTTAGAAAAATCAACTGTACCTTTTTGTTCTCTTCATTTCTTTTTAAATAAATTATATATGCTGTATCAATAGTAACATTTTTTCAAGGCAGTTACATGTAGTATATGTCATACAGGAATTCAAAAAGCATAATTTTATGTGTTGTGCTGTGTAAATAGGAAGATGATCTTATTTTCTAATTTAATCAAAATGAACGTTTTAAAACAACATGTAAGGAACATACACATAACTTGAGGGTGTGTGATCAACCTGGCACATTGTAAAATGATACACGTTAAGAAAAATAATTGATCCTACCAGGGGTGTAGTGGAGCGGGAACGCGTGGGAACGACGATCCTTTACCTTTTTAGAAGGAGGAACGGCGTTCCCTCACCTAATTTTTTTTTTTAATTTGTATTTATTATTTTTTCTTTATTGACACTCAACGTAAAATTCAGTAAGAAAACGAAAAGTTCTTTCGTGTGAACTATTTTTTCGTTTTCAATCCGCAATTTAATAGCTGAGCAGGCAAATTCAAGTATTTGCAAAACACTTTAAAAAGGCGCGGCAACTCGCACATGGCCATTGCATCAACTATCCGACACATCTATTAAACTGTCCTCCCCCGCCCCATCTCTCCTACATGGTGTTGAAATAGTATCTTCTTCAACGAATGATCTGTATTTGTGGATGAATTCCAGAGGTCAAATGTGTATGGCTTGTTATGAATACGGATTAAAACTTCCATACACAAGTTCACGCCAACTATTTCCATTTTTAAAGAACAAAACTGTGGTCTGGCACATACAATTCCTTGAAGAGTGTTTCTCCTCCTCAAAATTTAACGGGAACGCTCACAGATTTATTAACAAGTGATACGGTTTTTTTTATTTTTTTTTTATTTTTATTTTTTTTTTATTTTTATATCACCCACTTAATAATATATTTGTAAACCTCTCGCCGTACCTAAAAAAATAACTCTTTCAAGAGGAAAAAATAAATGACCATAAAAGATGTATTTTTTTGGACAATCCAAAAAAGTGAAAAAACCTGGGGTTCTGACGGAATAAACTGGTTGGTGCCAAGAATCTAGATGAAAGGTGAGTGTAGAATGTTGATATTTTGTATTAGCTTTTAGGGTGTTTTGAGATCACGGAATTATGCAGTTAATATATTGGTTTGCCTGATGAAGTGAAAATCAAACTGAAACGTTATTTGAACATGACAAAATATATTCAAAACTGTATTGATTTTTTACTCTTACTTAATTTAACTCAATGCGTAAAAATAATGGAAATGAGTGGCGCCAGTAAGATGCATGGGAGGACGCTCCTAGTTGCTTAAATTTTTATAAAATTGGAGGAAAGTCCAAAATTCACCGGAAAAAATAAATTGTGTGCCATTTAATAACAGATTTTATATTTATCATAGTGAGAAGGAAAATAGTTTTGAAAAATCAAGGTTTGAGTAAAGAATTTTTTTCCCTTACAACTTTCTACAAATAATGCTGCTGCCACCCATGATAATGAATCAGTCCTTTTCCAAAAAGTGAAGGTATTCACATTTGTTGATGTTATATATTTCATTTTGCTTAATATAAAACTGCTGATGGTTTTGTAAATTGGTATAATTCACCGAAATTGGGCTGTGAAATAGTAGAAAAGCAATTCAAATGTATTTTAAAATGCAAAAGTAAACTACTTTTCAGTTTGAGAATGAGAACGCTTACATTTACAGTTATTTCTGAGTTTATTCCAAAAATGTAGCAGAAGTTCGTAAAAAAAAAAAAAAAAAAAAAAAATCTTTATCCCCGAGTTTTTTAAAAAAAAAAAAAAAATCAACACTAAATACAATGTCGGCGATAAAATAAAGAAATTGCCCCGATCTTTTTTAAAATCTAGTGACTTTGATGGCAATATCATATAAATTTTGCAGTTTGCTTTCTCTCTTGATTCCATAGCCCGATTCATACCCACTTTTGACGATTGTCACCACTATCAAAATGACAAACCGAACTGGATAAAATTAAAAAACCAGGAATGTCCTAAGCAAATCTATACGTTTGGCAAGTGAGTCTACAGTTGGATATCCTTCTTAAAATAAGAGATAGTTACACAAATTAATATTTTATCAAGAAATTTTAACTTTTCAATTGATATTCTTCTAGTTGTTAATTTCATTTTATTAATGAAAGAAATTTTGAAAAGAAAAGGAAGGGTCTATCAAGCACCAGGAATTTCTCTATATTTTCGTCTCGAGATGGAGAAAAAACATAAAACTCTCAATTGACATCTGCAACAATCGCAATCTTTTTAATTTATTTTGAAAACAGATTTCGAGGCGCTACAGAATCTGGGAATTTATCCGAACCCATTGCTTGTAAGGCATCTCTGAAATTCTGGAAGTCAGATGTTTATATTAAATCTAGGCTTCGAAAACCCAGATCAGCTGATGACCCGATTAGGGTGCGTTCTAAGTCAAACATGTCTGAATGGAAACTCGATCTCTCATTGAAATTTTTCTGAATGAAAATGAAGTAAAAAATCTGTTTAAAAATTGTTGTAAAAAATCTATTTAAAAAATTGTTGTAAAAAATCTGTTTAAAAATTTATATCGATATATGTTTGAAAATGTCTTATAATGTATTTATAAAGTGTCAAACAATCTTTTAAAATGGGTTGTGCAAAGCAAATTGTTTAAAATTCCATATAACTTAATAGTTTTAAAAAAGTGATTTAAATAAAAAAAAAAAGTCTAAACACACATTTTTTTCTTTCTTTTTAATTTTTTATGCGCTCATTATCTGTTTTGAGATTATAAAAGTAATATTAATAAAGGTTATTTATTCTTAGTTGTCATTCCCCCCCCCCCCCACGCAAAAATAAATATATACGTTTGTAACGACGCAATATAGCGTTCCCACACCTTTTCATTTTACACTACACCACTGGATCCTACAATGTTCTTATCTACACTTAAACTTCGTATTTAAACCTCTTGCATGTATCCTAATTTGTCATATCAAAGAAGTTGGCACATTTTTATTTTCTTACTAAGTGCATGAGATTATTCCCGTGCCATTTTCACAATACACGATTTCTTTTACCCACACTCCTTCTTATTAACTCATTGTATATACTTGATAATTACTCAAGATAGTTTAATTTTGTTGAAGATCTCAGAACACGTTAGGAAAAACTGAACATACTTTGTTGCAACAAATGTTTAAAATTGATTTTAAAAGATAGCAAAAAGACATTTAAATACAAAATTAAATTTGTTTACCTTTAATTGCTTTGTGATTTAAAGTTACAATTTGTTCTTTAGGTAGGAAAAGTTCCCATAGAAAGTTCTCTCCATAACATCCCATTAAAAGATGCCACATATGTTCAATTTTGTAGTGTAAAAAATTTACTAACCTATTTTTAAGGTTTAATAGTTTTGGATTTGTGAGTTCAATGGTCATTTTGTGCAAATATTTTAGATCGTAAAGCTTAATTCGGTACAGCTTATCAAAGTTTATCTGCAATTCAAACACAGGTAGAGAATATAAGAACAATATACTAATTTCATAGCCATCAAATGAATAACAGGGAATATAGAAAAAAGATGTCAATCTCATAGCTAATATCAAATGGATTACAGGGAATATAAAAACAATTTGTTAATCTCATAACTATCAAATGGATTTTAACAGGGAATATAAGAGCAATATGCTAATCTCATAGCCATCAAATGGATATTAGCAAATATAAGGTAGTTTGGATGATTAGTTAGGTTAATTAAAAAAAAATTAGATAACACAAGGACTGATTTAAACTATCCATTTTTTAGTTTAAAAAAATTATGAGATTGTACCCGTTTCACTTACTTTATAATTCTGGCACAAGTAAATACCAGCATAGATACCAGCACTGAAAGTCACCTGTAAAACAAGTTGTACAAGAACTTAAAACATATGAATAAAAAAAAAAACATTTGTGAAGGACTTCCATCTTGTATATTTATTCATTTGTACAGAATTTTAAAATTTGTTTTACCGGGCAGTCGTGGTTTAATTGGACAGCCATGAATTAAGAATTTGCAATTGAGAATTGGGCAGTTGTAAAAAACACAAACCAAGAAAAATAGAACCCGAGTCTTTCATATATTTTTCAATTGGTTGTTTTCAGATTATCTGGCGAAGTCAGCAACATGAGGGCTATCATGCGCCAAAACATTCGTCATTTGACAAGCCAACATACATTTACAAACACCTATGCCTTACACGGGACTCGAACTTGCAACCTCGCGGTCTAGAAGCTAGCACGCTAACCACTATACCGTTTGGTCGGCTACATATATTTCGGTTTTACTTATTTCATAACAGTAGAGGGCCACTTAAGGTTGAATTTCGCCTTAATGTGGACACGCTGGATAAAAGCACCACCTTTTTTCCAGGTGCTAGTTAGGTACTTAGCTTTTAATTTCTGGTAGGAACCATTATCTATGTCAGCCATCTTGGATTTTATAACGGCCATTTTGAAATATCAGTATTTTATCAATATCGCGGCTTTTAAGTCATTTAGGATCACAAACTTAGTGTCCAAATATACATATTTGGGGTCAGGTAATACAACTAAACAATCTTTAAATGTATCAGACTACATTTACTAATATATGCAGAGCCGTCACAATCGGACTGGGGGGGGGGGGGGAGAGCAAAGGGAGACATTTCATAATAAAAAAATTAACCCATAAAAGCAAAGTCTTTAATGTAAGTCCTTTATATGTGTTATTGACTAATATCTTATGTATCACTAATATATGTACCACAGGGGCGCACTGGTCATAGGATTGTCCAGTGCAATCTCCTGGCCGGTCAGTGTCTGTAAGAAATGGGCCTTTCCTGTATGGATCTTCTAATTTTTTTTTTTTTTTTTTTTGAAACTCATTGTCAAGTTTCATCACCTGATGATCTTGTGCGCAGATCAGAAGATTTGTGTTGATTTTGGTACAGGCAAAACATTTACTTACATTAACATTAATGCTATTTCGGAGAAACTGAGTGTAGAAAAATCCCAAGCCCTCCCAGTAGCCACTGTTTGACGGGATGTGATACCATATCATCATCATTTGTTGGACAATGCAAGAAATCTGAGTGGGAGGCATGGAATTGTTATCCTCAAATGACACATGCCCTTACTAATTTGACACTACACCCTCATACAGAACTTGATATTGATAATGAAAATTTTGAACTAATAGAATGTCTCACCGTGATCTTGTATGATAAGAAAAACTGTGAATTAGACAATGTGAATGAAGCCAGGAAGCAGTTCTTTTGTCAGAATAATAAGTCAATGGAGAAACTTCTCCAACGAAGGATGCACTACTCCAACACTCAAAGCGA
The DNA here is from genome assembly GCA_963978545.1 of Linyphia triangularis. Lineage (NCBI taxonomy): Eukaryota > Metazoa > Arthropoda > Arachnida > Araneae > Linyphiidae > Linyphia > Linyphia triangularis. The sequence continues at coordinate 50,069,387 of OZ021722.1, read as the reverse complement.
GCTGCATATCAGACAGGAGTATGGTGTACCAGTGAGTTCAGCCAATAGCATGTTCCTAATCCAGAAGGCTGGGGCTGACCCAGAAAGTTGACATCATATCATTAGTTTGTGAATGGTGCATTTTACCAATTGCCTCAAAGGCTTAGACTGAACTGATTAAATGCAATTGCAAGAGTAAAAGAGGGTGCACTGGTAGGTGCGCTTGCAGATCTGCTTGGTAGAATTGCACTGAACTGTGCAAATGTCAATGTTTAGGGGGTTTTAGACATTCTGAAATCATAGTAACTTCAGTGCTAAAGAAAAAAAAAAATACCAATTAAAGTTTCATATTACGGAGTAAATTTTTTAATAGAAATGTAATTAATTTGTTATTAATATGTAACTAATTTTAATAAATATGTGATTAATTTGTAACTGACTTTAATAAATATGTCATTATTTGTTAAATAATATTTCATTGGTTTTAAATTAGGTTTAAATAATTTTAAATTAATGTTTAACGATATGTCAATGAAATGTAATTGAAGTCAAGTATACGATTTTCCGCCATATTTTAGTAAATTTTAAATTCACTTTTAATTAACACACTCCCTGATCCAATCCAGCTGAAAATTGGCAGATAGACTCGTTGTCAATGACAATTTATTCTATCAAGTTTTTGTGACAAAAAAAGAGAGAGAAAGAGAGATAATCCGTAGTACGGAATCGATGTTTTTTTCATAGATGTTGATCTGAGTTCAAAATCACTTAAACAAGTTGTAATTACATTTAAATGTCAATCATGCATATAAAGGACTTGCATTAAAAACTTTGTTTTTATAGGTTAATTTTTTATAATGACCTATTTGTAGAACTTCATAAAAAGGAATTTTTGGACGACGTTTTTGAGATAAATATCACTTAAAGATAATTAAATTCTAAAATGGATTAAGTAAACTATGTTCAAGAACTTCATTTGAATATTCTTTCATTATTTTTATTTTTCAAAATGCAATGAATGAATGCAATACAGACAAAATTAATGTCCAAATAAGTGAGTTTTAATTAAGAACTATATAAATGTTGATAAAAAGAAATTCAATGCATTGAAAAATTCTGATGGACTATTGCTATGTACAGAAAATTACTTATAAAAACACTACAATATTTATTATAGGGATAACGGATTTAACGGCATTGCTATAGACCATCAGTTTTGTATAAAAAAAACACTATAAATCATAGTCCTAATAGGATCGTGGGTGATGCAATTAAAATGCAGTATTTTTGTATTAAAATAACATTTATAGTTTCACTTAATTATATGTTAGTGTGATATTTTATTCAATGAACCTACTGAAGTAACCTGGAATACTGATTTACATGAAGTGTAAAAGTGACTTGAACAATGTTTTTTTTTTTTTTTTTTTAATGTCAAAGAGTAAATTTAAAAACTATGCTCTAAGATTCAAAATGCTCATATTTCTGAAAAAAAATAATAAATGACAAATATGAATTTTTGAAATTTAAGAGTGGAGTCATGTCCACTTTTTTCCGGAATTGCCCTTTAACGTTATATTTTGAAATTCTATTTTATTTTACTCTTTTTATGATTGAAATTACTGAATTTTTTTTAACGTTTTATGCTCAAGTTTCATCCAAATCAAGCCAATAGTTAGAGAGAAAGGAATTTTTTCGAAATTTTTTTTGACATACACATATACAACAGGAATTTGTAAAATATAATATCCTTTTTCGTAACCATTAAAAAAATCGGGATGGGTTTTAAATTGTTTTAAAACTAGGTTTTCAAACCTACCCAACAGATTTTTTTTAAAAAGTCAGCATTCATTGACCTTGTTTCATTTGTAATTTCTTTGCTAGCATGCTTCAATAAAAAGGAAAGCTTTCATGCATGAAAAACAAAACCAACAAAGAAATATAATTACATTTTATGCTATAAATAAATATCTTTGGCAATTTAAAATTGGTAAAACACAACTTACAAGAAATTTAAACATGACTTATCTTAGTTGATGTTTGTTGACAAAATTTGATTTTAAAGAAGAATACTACTTTTTTGCTTGACATTCAATTTAGAAAAGATTGCATGGGTTATCTGTGATGACGTCACAGTCAATTTCTTTGATGAAGAATAAATGAAATATGCATTGTGATTAGCTAATGATCTATAAAAATTAAAATGGTTTTTAATCCAAATTTTTCTGGGGAAAAAAATTAAATTCAAATGTGAACTCTTGTCCTTAATTCCACGCAATAATCGTCTTTGAGTGCGAACTGAAGAATCCCATATTCGCATATCCTAATGCAGTCGAATATACAGGGAATCGAGTGTAAATTGACTAGTTTTAAAAAGGAAGGAAATGGTGAAGATTTTCATCTTGGTTCTTTTATTCAGTTGCGTAGCCAGTAGTCCGAGAGGCGACTGCAAATTTTGGACCTCATCGAACATCACTCTGAAACTCATATGGAATGTAGAGTTATGCTAGCCGATTAACAATCGAGTGGTCTGCCGAAGCGCATTTGGCCGGAAGTGTCCGAAAAGCGTGACCGAAAGTGCAATTTTTGGAGCCCAAAATACCTCATCGAACATCACTCTGAAATTCACAGGGAATGAAGAGAATTACCTACCGAGTAAGAATCACTTGGTCTGCCGAACCGCATTTGGCCGGAACTGTCCGGCAGACCAATCCGAAAGTGCACTTTTTGGGGCCCAAAATACTTCATCGAACATCACTCTGAAATTCAAAGGGAATGAAGAGAATTACCTACCGAGTAAGAATCACTTGGTCTGCCGAACCGCATTTGGCCGGAACTGTCCGGCAGACCAATCCGAAAGTGCACTTTTTGGGGCCCAAAATACTTCATCGAACATCACTCTGAAATTCAAAGGGAATGAAGAGAATTACCTACCGAGTAAGAATCACTTGGTCTGCCGAACCGCATTTGGCCGGAACTGTCCGGCAGACCAATCCGAAAGTGCACTTTTTGGGGCCCAAAATACTTCATCGAACATCACTCTGAAATTCAAAGGGAATGAAGAGAATTACCTACCGAGTAAGAATCACTTGGTCTGCCGAACCGCATTTGGCCGGAACTGTCCGGCAGACCAATCCGAAAGTGCACTTTTTGGGTGCCAAAATACCTCATCGAATATCACTCTGAAATTCACAGTGTATGAGGAGAATTACCTACCGAGTAAGAATCACTTGGTCGGCCGAACCGCATTTGGCCGGAACTGTCCGGCAACAAAATAACAACTTAAGGAATAAATTAAAAATATCAATCAAACACGCTCCCGCATGATCGATGCAAAGACAGCATGGAGTGTTGCTGGATATGATATCATAAAGGACGATCATGGACGTCATATGATGAAGCTTATTAAAATAGGGGTGTGGAATATTGCACACCTTTCAATTACACTATAATACTGAAATGGATTTGGGTCATTTACCGTTTTTATAATTTCATCCTTCATTTAGAATAAAGGACCAGTTTGGCGATATTTTTTGCGATATTTCTTGTATGGGTCTTGAAAGAAAAAAAAAAAGAAAAAAAGAATCACAAAAATGGTGAATTTGGCGATATACTTTTCGATCAACGATCGTTGATTAGGTTTGCTCAAGGAAAGAGAGCTCTGTATTGAAGGCATACATTTTTCAACTTTGTACGCCATTAAAACATTTTTACGGGAATTTCGGAGGTGGGGTTGTTTAGAACACTTTAAGAGGCATTAGCACAGCGATTTTTATCAAAATCGTTAGAGCTGTTTTTTAGCAATCATTGAAAAACATGATTTTTTCAATGGCAGCTACATATGCGCATGCACGATTTTGACGAAAACCTTCATGGTAGGTCCCATGGCCACCACTAACCCTCATATCAAATTTGAACATCACTTGTCAATTTGTTCGGGAGTCATGCTGACCACACACACACACAGAAATTTTTTCTAGATAAGTTTTTTGAAATCAGGATATTTCAAAACGTGGAGAAATGCGGGGTTTTTTTTGGACCGAATGCTGTACTTTTATTATCCTACGTATATATATACATATGGGTAATTGAAAGTAAAAATATATACATATATCATTTGGGCTAAGGATTACAAAATCATTTGCTGAAATGAAAGTCATATTCTAAAAATTGAATGTTTGTATGCCGATATTTCTGATCAGAACTTTCTACATTGTTATGTTAAGCAGTTGTCTTATTTTTCTATGGTAATTTCTTATTTCTTTTCAAATACAAATTAATATCTCAAAATGAGTGTTTGTTTTTTGTGGAAAAAAGAAAACAAATTGTCGGAATTGAACGAAATGCGCAGAAGTAATAAAATATCAAGTATGGAAAGATTATTCTGTCTCCAGATCTTGGATATCATTTACGATGTTACCGAAAGGTTATGACATTAAAGAAAGAATATAAAGATGAATTGGACAACAGCATATCACCGAAAATTGTAAATAGAATTAGTTCAATTAAGTGATATACGATACGTCTTTAGGTACCCAAAGCTGCGCTTTTGGATTGGTCTGCCGGACAGTTCCGGCCAAATGCGGTTCGGCAGACCAGGTGATTCTTTCTACGATAGGTAATTCTCTTCATTCCCTGTGAATTTCAGAGTGATGTTCGATGAGGTATTTTGGGCTCCAAAAAATGCACTTTCAGATTGGTCTGCCGGACAGTTCCGGCCAAATGCAGTTCTGCAGACCAAGTGATTCTTACTCGTTAGGTAATTCTCTTCATTCCCTGTGAATTTCAGAGTGATGTTCGATGAGGTATTTTGGCCCCCAAAAAGTGCACTTTCGGATTGGTCTGCCGGACAGTTCCGGCCAAATGCGGTTCGGCAGACCAAGTGATTCTTACTCGGTAGGTAATTCTCTTCATTCCCTGTGAATTTCAGAGTGATGTTCGATGAGGTATTTTGGCCCCCAAAAAGTGCACTTTCGGATTGGTCTGCCGGACAGTTCCGGCCAAATGCGGTTCGGCAGACCAAGTGATTCTTACTCGGTAGGTAATTCTCTTCATTCCCTGTGAGTAGTTAGAAAATAGGGCTCCTGGGCCATAAGGCGGGATGGGACGAGGGACGATGACGTCACCGGAAAGGGCATGACCGGATATGACGTCACCAGAAGTCACATGACCGGAAGTGGTGTTGAGTTGTTCCCCTCCTGCTGTTGTTTTAGTTTCGGTTTCGTTATAAGCTGTTTGTATATGGCGTCACAGTGGGAATGACGTCATAATGTGTTTTATATCAAAGTTTTGAGTGGTGGCAACACTTTTTTAGTTTCGGTTTATCTAGCAGACGGAGTTGAGTTGTTCTAGGACTGCTTCTTAGTGAATAAAATAGAGTAATAGGTTTTTATTGCATGACGTCACAGTGGGTATGACGTCATAATTTGTTTTATATCAAAGTTTTTGACTTGGCAACACTTTTTAGTTTTTTTTTTTTGCTTCCAGTTAAATGGGGTTGAGTTGTTCTAGGGCTGCTTCTAAGTGAATAAGTTAGAGTTATAGATATTTTTACTAGTGACGTCACAGTGAGTATGACGTCATAACTTGTTTTATATCAAAGTTTTGAGCGGTGGCAACACTTTTTTAGTTTCGATTTACCTTTCAGGTGGAGTTGAGTTGTTTTAGATCTGCTTCTAAACGAATAACTTAGAGTTATAGATATTTTTACTAGTGACGTCACAGTGGGTATGACGTCATGAATTGCTTTATGTAAGAGATCTTGCTTGCGATTGGTCAGTTTTTAGACACATCACCAAATACTCTCTTCTCATTGTTTGAAATGTGTCACGTGATTTCATTGGCTATACAGTTTAGTAAGATAGTTTTCTACAAAATTTAAGGTAGTGGCGCCATCTAGGGGGGGGAATTTAAGAGTCATTTACAGTAAATTTCTAAGTTCAGAGATATATGCAAATAAAAAAATCTTAACACGACTTTTAAGTTTAATAAAAGTGAAGGCATTTTGCTAAGTGTCTAAAGAACCCTAACCCCGAGCTACACGTGACATTTCAATATTTTACCAAACAATTGTTAAAATATCGACTATCGGACGTTGCCTTCATGGGAACTCATCTACCCCCCCCCCCCTTCCCTAACCAATTTTGAATAAGCTAATTTGAAATACTTTAGAAAATGTTAATTATTTTTTTAAGCTAAATTTTAAAAGTGAGGACCCACCTCCGGCCCGATACCTCTTTTAAGAAGAATTGATATCGCCTCACTCCTCCCTATAAAAAAGAAAAAAACTTATTCCAAAGAACGTATATTTCTTTGAAATATGAGGTCACTAACCAACCATCCAATACTGAATTTCATAAAAATTTTAGTCTGTCTAAACATTTTTTCATGAAAATTTTAGTTTTGAAACAAATTATTTAAACACTAACGTAAAAAAAATAAATATTTTTAATAGAAATTTTTACTAATATCTAGTTGTATGTAGCTTTTTCCGAAAAAACTTAATGAATTTCACGGAAAATTTTAACGTACCCTTAACAGTTTTCATGAAAATTGTAATTTTGATACAAACAAATTTAACTTTAGTGTTACAGTTTACTCTTCATACAAATGTGCAGAAATATCTTAATTTTTTTAACTAGCATATCTTTCTTTATGATGTTATTACCAATGACGCCCAACGGCTCCCAATTGGCTCTCAATGGCTCCCAATACATGTTAAATGCTCTCAATACCTGTTAAAGGCTCCTTAAATGCTCTCAATACCTGCTAAATGCTCCCTAAATGCTCCCAATACCTGTTAAATGCTCCCAATACCTGCTAAATGCTCCCTAAATGCTCCCTAACGGCTCCCAATACCTGTTAAATGCTTCCTAACTGCTCCCAATACATGTTAAATGCTCTCAATACCTGTTAAATACTCCCTAAATGCTCCCAATACCTGTTAAATGCTCCCTAACTGCTCCCAACACCTGCTAAATGCTCCCTAACTGCTCCCAATACCCGCTAAATGCTCCCTAACTGCTCCCAATACCTGTTAAATGCTTCCTAACTGCTCCCAATACATGTTAAATGCTCTCAATACCTGTTAAATGCTCCCTAAATGCTCTCAATACCTGCTAAATGCTCCCTAAATGCTCCCTAACGGCTCCCAATACCTGTTAAATGCTTCCTAACTGCTCCCAATACATGTTAAATGCTCTCAATACCTGTTAAATACTCCCTAAATGCTCCCAACACCTGCTAAATGCTCCCTAACTGCTCCCAATACCCGCTAAATGCTCCCTAACTGCTCCCAATACCTGTTAAATGCTTCCTAACTGCTCCCAATACATGTTAAATGCTCTCAATACCTGTTAAATGCTCCCTAAATGCTCTCAATACCTGCTAAATGCTCCCTAAATGCTCCCAATACCCGCTAAATGCTCCCTAACTGCTCCCAATACCTGTTAAATGCTTCCTAACTGCTCCCAATACATGTTAAATGATTTCAATACCTGTTAAATGCTCCCAATACCTGCTAAATGCTCCCTAAATGCTCCCAATACCGGCTAAATGCTCCATAACTACTCCCAGTGGCTCTTCAGTCCCGATAGTTGAGCTTTACCCCAATAAACTTGTTAGAAATTAATCTGTCTATGTTAGTTATATTAATCAAGATAGTTTTTATTGTACAATGATACTTACTTAAGTTGATGAATAGCAACACAGAACTAGCTGCTAATGCTGAATAGAGATCTGATAACTGATTTTGGATACTCTAATGCCTAAATAAGAGAGAAAAGTAACATACTTGAGCATCTTACAACTAAGAATTCAAAAGTGAACGTGAAAATTTACTTTACGAATAAACATCATGTCTTTAAAATGTGTACGAATATCACTAAATAAGTTAAAAAAGTAACATACTTAAACTCTCTACGATAAAAAACTTTAACATTAACGTAAAAAGTTTACTTTACACATAAAAATCACTTTAAAATGTGTAAAAATATCGCTAAATAAGAGAAAAAATAACTTACTTAAAATTTCTAAGATAAATATTTAACCTGTACGCGAAAATTCCCTTCATATATAAAAATCACGACTTTAAAATATGACATGCAAGAGAAAAGTATAATACTTAAACTTTCTACAACTAATAACTTTAACATTTACGTAAAATTTTACTTTACACTTAAAAATCCCGACTTTAAAATATGTAGAAATATCGCTAAATAAAAGAAAAAAATTTACATACTTAAACTTGGTACGACAAATAACTTTGATATTAACGTAAAAATTTACTTCACATATAAAAATCCCGACTTTAAAATGTGACGTGTAAGAAAAATTAGCATACTTAAAATTTCTACGACAAATAACTTTAATCTTTAAGCAAAAATTTACTACATACATAAAAATCATGTATTTAAAATATGTAAAAATATTGCTGAACAAAAGGAAAAAGTAACATACTTAAACTTTGTACGACAAATAACTTTAACATTAACGTAAAAATTTACTTCACATATAAAAATCACGACATTAAAATGTGACATGTAAGAAGAATTAGCATACTTAAAATTTCTACGATAAATAATTTTAACATTTGCGTGAAAATTTACTACATATATAAAAATCATGTCTTTAAAATATCGCTAAATAAAAGAAAAAATAACATATTTAAACTTTCTACGACAAATAACTTTTAACATTAACGCAAAAATTTACTTTACACATAAAAATCACGACTTTAAATTTGACATGTAGGAGGAAAGTATAACATACCTATAATTTCTACGACAAAGAATTCAAACATTGCCATTCATGTCTTTAAAATGTATAGACAACTCTAACTTTTAGAAAAAAGAAACACTAAAAATTTACAAGGCAAAGAATTTAAAATTGAACGTGAAAATTAACTTTACATGTACAATCATACTCTTATATCAACGATAAATAAGATAAAAAAGAAGCTCTAAAAATTTATAAGGCAAAGAATTTAAATAATACGCGAAAATTTACCTCACATATAAAAAATATGTCTTTCAAATGTGTAAGAATAACGCTAATTAGAGAAAAAGAAGTACTATAAATTTATAATTTAAGGAATTGAAACAATACGCGAAAATTTATTTCACACATAACATTTTTATCTTTTAAATGTGTAAGAATAATGCTAAATTTGAGAAGAAAAAAAAATAACATACTTAAACTTTCTTCGACAAAAATTTAAAAATTACGCGAAATTTTAATACACAATTATTTTCTTAGGTTAATGTTAAATAATGGGAAATTTAACAGAATAAAAATTTCAAAGATAAAGAATTTTAACCTTTACACGAAAATTTACTTCACATATAAATATCATGTCTTTAAACTTTAACGTGACAATTTACTTCTCAAATACAATTAAACTCTTAGGTTAATGTTAAATAAAAGACAAAGTAACATACTCAAAAATTTCTAGGATAAGCATAACGTAAAAATTTCGTATCATGTGTTTAAATGTAACATATAAGAGAAAAAAAACTAACATACTTGAACTTTCTATAGCAAAGAATTTAAGCGTTAGCGTAAAAATTTACTTTACATATACAATTCACGTCTTTAAACGGGATGATAAGCATGTGACGGTAATTAGCCAATCAGGTTAGCGGTAGGTGATACGCCACTCGCCGGCATTTTTAGACCGGAGGATGAGTCACGCTAAAACTTGTTCAAACAGGTCGGGAGACTTGTACAGCAAGAACAGCAGCATCGACGCGCAAGCAGCGGGTGATGCTGTGGTGTGTCAGCAGGTCTTTGAGGTTATCGTTTTCCTACTTTGCCTTTTTCATAATGAAATGTTTGTGAAATCTTGGAATGAATGAAGTGGATTTCAAAGACACATTAGTAAGTGAAGGTAGAATTCGCATGAACTTTCTTCCAAAAAGTATGATTCACTTGGAGAATTTAAGATCATTTCTACTTGAAAACTTTTCTATTATCTAAAACATTGAATATTGTTCAAACTCAGGGGGATTATATGCTACAATAAGGGTAAAACTTAACAAAATTGTTACATAGAAGAAAAATAGTAAGAGATTTAAAATAAATACTAGTTAAAGATACTCCAAAGAAAAAATTTCACCTACTTTTCAATCGGAAAATCAATACAAGTTGGAAATTTATGTTACTTCAAGAAAGACAATTTACTTTGTAATAATATACGTTAAGGTGTCGTATTAACTCGTGCAATACATGCTGACTAAGGTTTATTTTGCTTATCAATCTAAGAAAGGTGAATTGGGGGAAAATATTAAATAAATTGTAGATATTAAATACATTGTAGATATGCATTCAAGTTTTGAAAATCGCCTGCAAGACTTTTAAAACATCTTAAGATAATTTGAAAGAAACTTGCGAATTATAAGTAAACTACATAACTTTTTATACTCTGAAAGGAAATCACAAGTAATTTAGTTAACTTTTTTTCATGGTAACACTCATATTCAATGACATGTTTTTAAAATTTAACCTTCTTTACATGATAACAGTTATAAATTTTTTCAATCTCAGATGCGATATACTATTATTTCTAACATATATGTTAAGAATTGTGAAAAGTTCTTAAAAGAGTATATGCAAATCTCCAATCAGAAACATAAAAATCTAACATCATTCAAACAAACTAAAATAATAAGATATTTTCCTTAACGGAAATAGTTAACTACTCATGTGATGGAATATACTTAGAAAATTTAAATACTGAAAAAAGTTTGCTAGGCAAACTTAAAGAACGTTTTTTTTTCTTGTGAGAAACTAGCATAAATTTGAAAAATGTAGAGTTTGTTACTACGTAAAATTGAACATCATCTGGACAAACTAAATTATACGTGAATTTTTTTTTTATTATTATTTGAGAGGTGCTGATAATATATCATTAATATAGAGATTTTTAACTTTCACCCATAATTTCTAAATAACTTATACATAAATTTCAGAAAACTGAAACGGAATGTGTTTTACAAGACGCTTATTTTGTAAGATGAATATTCAATATTAATATAACTGGAGCAAAGTTCATTCCGGAAAAAACTTGTAAAAGATACTTATATTTTGAAAATAGTTTGAAATATCCTTTTAAATTTATGAATGCTCGCTTTCGAAAGACACAAATAAAACTGATATTACTCATGATAATTAATACATGCATAACATTAGTCAAACAAAGTGAAATTTTTATTGCTTGTGACGATAACTTTTTCAGTGAAGCAGAACTTACATAGGAAATTTGTGCAAACTTTTTCAACTTTTAAACCAAGTATCATGTAAAATTATAAATTACGATAGGAAATAGCATACTTCAGAATCGGAACAAGTCTTGTAGTTAAGCTAAATTTATTTCTCAAGGAATTGAAAGCATACCAGAGAAGTCCTTATCATTTCGCATCTTTTCTCATGTTGCAAGAAAACATACTTTGTACAAGATCGTCGTAGCACTTAACAAAAATCAGTAAAAATAAATATATTTTCTATGGCAAAGATAAAACTTCACAACTTAATTACTGAAATATAGCTAAGTTGCATATGGTTTATCTTTGCCATAGAAAATATATTTATTTTTACTGATTTTTGTTAAGTGCTACGACGATCTTTTACAAAGTATGTTTTCTTGCAACATGAGAAAAGATGCGAAATGATAAGGACTTCTCTGGTATGCTTTCAATTCCTTGAGAAATAAATTTAGCTTAACTACAAGACTTGTTCCGATTCTGAAGTATGCTATTTCCTATCGTAATTTATAATTTTACATGATACTTGGTTTAAAAGTTGAAAAAGTTTGCACAAATTTCCTATGTAAGTTCTGCTTCACTGAAAAAGTTATCGTCACAAGCAATAAAAATTTCACTTTGTTTGACTAATGTTATGCATGTATTAATTATCATGAGTAATATCAGTTTTATTTGTGTCTTTCGAAAGCGAGCATTCATAAATTTAAAAGGATATTTCAAACTATTTTCAAAATATAAGTATCTTTTACAAGTTTTTTCCGGAATGAACTTTGCTCCAGTTATATTAATATTGAATATTCATCTTACAAAATAAGCGTCTTGTAAAACACATTCCGTTTCAGTTTTCTGAAATTTATGTATAAGTTATTTAGAAATTATGGGTGAAAGTTAAAAATCTCTATATTAATGATATATTATCAGCACCTCTCAAATAATAATAAAAAAAAAATTCACGTATAATTTAGTTTGTCCAGATGATGTTCAATTTTACGTAGTAACAAACTCTACATTTTTCAAATTTATGCTAGTTTCTCACAAGAAAAAAAAACGTTCTTTAAGTTTGCCTAGCAAACTTTTTTCAGTATTTAAATTTTCTAAGTATATTCCATCACATGAGTAGTTAACTATTTCCGTTAAGGAAAATATCTTATTATTTTAGTTTGTTTGAATGATGTTAGATTTTTATGTTTCTGATTGGAGATTTGCATATACTCTTTTAAGAACTTTTCACAATTCTTAACATATATGTTAGAAATAATAGTATATCGCATCTGAGATTGAAAAAATTTATAACTGTTATCATGTAAAGAAGGTTAAATTTTAAAAACATGTCATTGAATATGAGTGTTACCATGAAAAAAAGTTAACTAAATTACTTGTGATTTCCTTTCAGAGTATAAAAAGTTATGTAGTTTACTTATAATTCGCAAGTTTCTTTCAAATTATCTTAAGATGTTTTAAAAGTCTTGCAGGCGATTTTCAAAACTTGAATGCATATCTACAATGTATTTAATATCTACAATTTATTTAATATTTTTCCCCAATTCACCTTTCTTAGATTGATAAGCAAAATAAACCTTAGTCAGCATGTATTGCACGAGTTAATACGACACCTTAACGTATATTATTACAAAGTAAATTGTCTTTCTTGAAGTAACATAAATTTCCAACTTGTATTGATTTTCCGATTGAAAAGTAGGTGAAATTTTTTCTTTGGAGTATCTTTAACTAGTATTTATTTTAAATCTCTTACTATTTTTCTTCTATGTAACAATTTTGTTAAGTTTTACCCTTATTGTAGCATATAATCCCCCTGAGTTTGAACAATATTCAATGTTTTAGATAATAGAAAAGTTTTCAAGTAGAAATGATCTTAAATTCTCCAAGTGAATCATACTTTTTGGAAGAAAGTTCATGCGAATTCTACCTTCACTTACTAATGTGTCTTTGAAATCCACTTCATTCATTCCAAGATTTCACAAACATTTCATTATGAAAAAGGCAAAGTAGGAAAACGATAACCTCAAAGACCTGCTGACACACCACAGCATCACCCGCTGCTTGCGCGTCGATGCTGCTGTTCTTGCTGTACAAGTCTCCCGACCTGTTTGAACAAGTTTTAGCGTGACTCATCCTCCGGTCTAAAAATGCCGGCGAGTGGCGTATCACCTACCGCTAACCTGATTGGCTAATTACCGTCACATGCTTATCATCCCGTTTAAAGACGTGAATTGTATATGTAAAGTAAATTTTTACGCTAACGCTTAAATTCTTTGCTATAGAAAGTTCAAGTATGTTAGTTTTTTTTCTCTTATATGTTACATTTAAACACATGATACGAAATTTTTACGTTATGCTTATCCTAGAAATTTTTGAGTATGTTACTTTGTCTTTTATTTAACATTAACCTAAGAGTTTAATTGTATTTGAGAAGTAAATTGTCACGTTAAAGTTTAAAGACATGATATTTATATGTGAAGTAAATTTTCGTGTAAAGGTTAAAATTCTTTATCTTTGAAATTTTTATTCTGTTAAATTTCCCATTATTTAACATTAACCTAAGAAAATAATTGTGTATTAAAATTTCGCGTAATTTTTAAATTTTTGTCGAAGAAAGTTTAAGTATGTTATTTTTTTTTTCTTCTCAAATTTAGCATTATTCTTACACATTTAAAAGATAAAAATGTTATGTGTGAAATAAATTTTCGCGTATTGTTTCAATTCCTTAAATTATAAATTTATAGTACTTCTTTTTCTCTAATTAGCGTTATTCTTACACATTTGAAAGACATATTTTTTATATGTGAGGTAAATTTTCGCGTATTATTTAAATTCTTTGCCTTATAAATTTTTAGAGCTTCTTTTTTATCTTATTTATCGTTGATATAAGAGTATGATTGTACATGTAAAGTTAATTTTCACGTTCAATTTTAAATTCTTTGCCTTGTAAATTTTTAGTGTTTCTTTTTTCTAAAAGTTAGAGTTGTCTATACATTTTAAAGACATGAATGGCAATGTTTGAATTCTTTGTCGTAGAAATTATAGGTATGTTATACTTTCCTCCTACATGTCAAATTTAAAGTCGTGATTTTTATGTGTAAAGTAAATTTTTGCGTTAATGTTAAAAGTTATTTGTCGTAGAAAGTTTAAATATGTTATTTTTTCTTTTATTTAGCGATATTTTAAAGACATGATTTTTATATATGTAGTAAATTTTCACGCAAATGTTAAAATTATTTATCGTAGAAATTTTAAGTATGCTAATTCTTCTTACATGTCACATTTTAATGTCGTGATTTTTATATGTGAAGTAAATTTTTACGTTAATGTTAAAGTTATTTGTCGTACAAAGTTTAAGTATGTTACTTTTTCCTTTTGTTCAGCAATATTTTTACATATTTTAAAATACATGATTTTTATGTATGTAGTAAATTTTTGCTTAAAGATTTAAGTTATTTGTCGTAGAAATTTTAAGTATGCTAATTTTTCTTACACGTCACATTTTAAAGTCGGGATTTTTATATGTGAAGTAAATTTTTACGTTAATATCAAAGTTATTTGTCGTACCAAGTTTAAGTATGTAAATTTTTTTCTTTTATTTAGCGATATTTCTACATATTTTAAAGTCGGGATTTTTAAGTGTAAAGTAAAATTTTACGTAAATGTTAAAGTTATTAGTTGTAGAAAGTTTAAGTATTATACTTTTCTCTTGCATGTCATATTTTAAAGTCGTGATTTTTATATATGAAGGGAATTTTTGCGTACAGGTTAAATATTTATCTTAGAAATTTTAAGTAAGTTATTTTTTCTCTTATTTAGCGATATTTTTACACATTTTAAAGTGATTTTTATGTGTAAAGTAAACTTTTTACGTTAATGTTAAAGTTTTTTATCGTAGAGAGTTTAAGTATGTTACTTTTTTAACTTATTTAGTGATATTCGTACACATTTTAAAGACATGATGTTTATTCGTAAAGTAAATTTTCACGTTCACTTTTGAATTCTTAGTTGTAAGATGCTCAAGTATGTTACTTTTTCTCTCTTATTTAGGCATTAGAGTATCCAAAATCAGTTATCAGATCTCTATTCAGCATTAGCAGCTAGTTCTGTGTTGCTATTCATCAACTTAAGTAAGTATCATTGTACAATAAAAACTATCTTGATTAATATAACTAACATAGACAGATTAATTTCTAACAAGTTTATTGGGGTAAAGCTCAACTATCGGGACTGAAGAGCCACTGGGAGTAGTTATGGAGCATTTAGCCGGTATTGGGAGCATTTAGGGAGCATTTAGCAGGTATTGGGAGCATTTAACAGGTATTGAAATCATTTAACATGTATTGGGAGCAGTTAGGAAGCATTTAACAGGTATTGGGAGCAGTTAGGGAGCATTTAGCGGGTATTGGGAGCATTTAGGGAGCATTTAGCAGGTATTGAGAGCATTTAGGGAGCATTTAACAGGTATTGAGAGCATTTAACATGTATTGGGAGCAGTTAGGAAGCATTTAACAGGTATTGGGAGCAGTTAGGGAGCATTTAGCGGGTATTGGGAGCAGTTAGGGAGCATTTAGCAGGTGTTGGGAGCATTTAGGGAGTATTTAACAGGTATTGAGAGCATTTAACATGTATTGGGAGCAGTTAGGAAGCATTTAACAGGTATTGGGAGCCGTTAGGGAGCATTTAGGGAGCATTTAGCAGGTATTGAGAGCATTTAGGGAGCATTTAACAGGTATTGAGAGCATTTAACATGTATTGGGAGCAGTTAGGAAGCATTTAACAGGTATTGGGAGCAGTTAGGGAGCATTTAGCGGGTATTGGGAGCAGTTAGGGAGCATTTAGCAGGTGTTGGGAGCAGTTAGGGAGCATTTAACAGGTATTGGGAGCATTTAGGGAGTATTTAACAGGTATTGAGAGCATTTAACATGTATTGGGAGCAGTTAGGAAGCATTTAACAGGTATTGGGAGCCGTTAGGGAGCATTTAGGGAGCATTTAGCAGGTATTGGGAGCATTTAACAGGTATTGGGAGCATTTAGGGAGCATTTAGCAGGTATTGAGAGCATTTAAGGAGCCTTTAACAGGTATTGAGAGCATTTAACATGTATTGGGAGCCATTGAGAGCCAATTGGGAGCCGTTGGGCGTCATTGGTAATAACATCATAAAGAAAGATATGCTAGTTAAAAAAATTAAGATATTTCTGCACATTTGTATGAAGAGTAAACTGTAACACTAAAGTTAAATTTGTTTGTATCAAAATTACAATTTTCATGAAAACTGTTAAGGGTACGTTAAAATTTTCCGTGAAATTCATTAAGTTTTTTCGGAAAAAGCTACATACAACTAGATATTAGTAAAAATTTCTATTAAAAATATTTATTTTTTTTACGTTAGTGTTTAAATAATTTGTTTCAAAACTAAAATTTTCATGAAAAAATGTTTAGACAGACTAAAATTTTTATGAAATTCAGTATTGGATGGTTGGTTAGTGACCTCATATTTCAAAGAAATATACGTTCTTTGGAATAAGTTTTTTTCTTTTTTATAGGGAGGAGTGAGGCGATATCAATTCTTCCTAAAAGAGGTATCGGGCCGGAGGTGGGTCCTCACTTTTAAAATTTAGCTTAAAAATATAATTAACATTTTCTAAAGTATTTCAAATTAGCTTATTCAAAATTGGTTAGGGAAGGGGGGGGGGGGGGTAGATGAGTTCCCATGAAGGCAACGTCCGATAGTCGATATTTTAACAATTGTTTGGTAAAATATTGAAATGTCACGTGTAGCTCGGGGTTAGGATTCTTTAGACCCTTAGCAAAATGCCTTCACTTTTATTAAACTTAAAAGTCGTGTTAAGATTTTTTTATTTGCATATATCTCTGAACTTAGAAATTTAATGTAAATGACTCTTAAATTCCCCCCCCTAGATGGCGCCACTACCTTAAATTTTGCAGAAAACTATCTTACTAAACTGTGTAGCCAATCACAAGCGTCTATTTAGTCACGTGTTTAAATCCGACCAATCGCAAGCAAGCATTTTAACGCGAAATGGCCACAACTGGGGTCTCATTCCATCAAGGTTGCTCCACAGCTCCACCTTATGGCTTCGGACTCTCCTTTTCTAACTACTGTTACATATGTAAGGAAGTTACTTATGCATCTGATAAATTATAGCAGTGATGTCGATGAGATAACAACTTGTAAATGGTTAAGTGTTTACGATTGTAATAATACGAAACAGTTTAAAGAAACAACTTTATTAGTTAATACGCCATTCTCCAAAACTCAAACTGCTATCTTAAAATCTATAGAACACAACTACCAAGGTAAAGCGCGAGGATATCTAGTTGTGACGGCACGAGGAGTTATTCATCCAGCTAGAGATGCACGAGGATATATTTATTTTGCTACAGACTCCCCCTCTGGGTCCGAAGTCGTCCCGACAAGGAGCCAGACACAGAAATGTTCTTGTGATCTTATTTTGGTGAAGGTGAATCTGGGATTGCAGCTTTCTTTTTAGGCCGTCCGCGTTTTCGAAGAGGTACTTCTGGCTGAGAATCTTGACTTGGTAAGGACACAGTGCTGAACTATGATAAGTACCCAATGGCACATCAAGATTGTCTTGATTACCCACTTCGTATGTTGTTGGAGATCTTTGAGTCAATATTACATATGGTCCGTCTCTTCTCGGCATAAACTTCGATGTTTTTCCATGTTTCTTGTTGCTTAAATGATGTGATGTAACCCATACCATATCGCCAGGAACGTAACGAGGTCCTTCTTTTCGAGATTTATCAGCATAGTCTTTTCGACGATCCTGCTGTATCTCTACCCTCTCCCGAACTTCTTTCAATGTCTTAGCAAATCTTTTAAGATAGGCTGTTATTTCTGGGACAAAGTTATCATTCTGAATGATGGCTCTTAGATCACGAGAAACATCATCAGGAGTCCTCATTTCTCTACCAAAAAGTAGGTAAGCAGCAGTCTGTCCTGTACGTTCACATTTTGACGAGTTCATGGCAAACCGAATGGAAGGCAACCGCTCTACCCAAGTGCTGTGGTCATTACCGATCAATATCGCTAGGCGCGGCTTTAGATCCCGGTTTTTTCTTTCGACAGGATTTGCTTGAGGGTGATAGAAGGGAGTGAGACTCTGTTTTATGTCAATGAAATACAACAGTTGTTGTATTATAGCGCTTACGAATTGCGCACCGTTGTCACTAATGACACGACGGCTGAGCCCATATCGAAGAAAAACTTCATTCAAGAGCGTAAGCGCACACTCTTTTGCTGTGGATGTCTCAAGGGCAAACAGTTCAATCCATCTGGTGGCGCAGTCTTCGACTATGAAAATCCACTTTTTCCCTCCTTCTCCTTCAGGTAATAGACCAAAGAAGTCGATGGCAATGGTTTCAAACCTTTGGGAATACACAGGTGTTTGTAATAAACCTGAAGGCTTTTGGTTAGAAGCTTTGTATCTACTACAGTCAGGACAATTCTTTACATACTCGGCAATAGTTTTGCGCATTCCAGTCCAATAATATCGAGTAGCTATCCATTGAAAAGTTCCTTCTATACCATAGTGAGAAGCAGTAGGAGCATCATGATGCTCTTTCAACACCAACTCTTGTTCATGGGAGGGGACAACTAACTGAGCATCTTCCGATTCTGAATCTGGAGAGTACCGGTAAAGAATTCCATTATTCATTAGATAACCCGTCTAGTCCATCTGGAAACATCTGTATCTTTTCCTTCAAAACTTTCAATGATATTCTTTATGTCATCATCTTTCAGCTGTTCAGTTCGTATCTCTGCTGGACGTAGAGTAGGAAAGTCGGCAACAACCATACATAGGTCACAAACTTCTTTGTATTCATCATGGCAAGTTGGACGTGACAGCATGTCAGCCATAACATTACATTTACCCGGAATGTAAGTAATCTTAACGTTGAATGACTGTAACTGCAAGGCCCATCTGGCAAGTCTTCCAGAAGGATATTTCAGACTCATGAGCCACTTCAACGGTTGATGGTCAGAAGCAACTGTAACTTCCGATCCATCGATATAGCCACGAAATTTGTTTAGAGCCCATATGACAGCTAATGCTTCCCGCTCTGTAGTAGAGTAATTTATCTCAGCAGAGGTCAACAGACGACTTGCATATTCTACAGGGTGCTCGTCCGCACCATGTCCTTGTAAAAGAACAGCTCCAAGGGCTTAACTACTAGCATCTGTTCTCAATACAAAGGGTTTGTCTTCTTGAACTTGTGAAAGCACAGGAGCTGTGATGAGTCGTTGTTTCAATTCTTCAAAGACAGTTTGCTCTTCTTTACTCCAATTCCAAGTAGAATTCTTTTTAGTCAAGTTACTCAATGGTCTCGCTAAATCAGAGAAATTCTTGATAAATCTTCTGTACCAAGAGCAAGACTGCAAGAAAGATTGTAGCTGTTTTACCGTCTTAGGTGGAGGAATGTTCATGACAGAACTTGTTTTCTCTGGATCTACTTCTAATCCGGAGCTTGTGATCCAGTGTCCAAGAAATTTGACTCGTGCACATGCAAAGTTACACTTCTCCCTGTTAGCACATAGTTTGAAAGTCAAAAGTCTCTGAAATACCTTCCGAAGATCAGCCAGATGTTGTTCAAAGGTTTCAGATAAGACGATAATTTCATCTAAGTATGCCAAAGTTAATACATCAGTTAGCCCACTTCGGAAACGATCGGCGAGCCTCTGGAATGTGGCTGGATCGTTTCGAAGTCCCATAGCCATACGAATGAATCTAAAAGACCCATACGGAGTAACGAATGCTGTTTTATCTCTGTCAGCAGCAGCGACATTAACTTGATAATATCCTGAACGAAGATAAACTGTAGACATGTATGGAGCATGTTTAGCTGCATGTAGCAAATCGTCCATTCTTGGCAATGGATATGAATCAGGAACTGTAATCTCGTTCAGCTTCCTGTAGTCAACGCATAGTTGTATACTTCCATTAGGCTTTGGCACAAGCACGACTGGAGCGGCGTATGACGATTCACATTCTTCAATAACTCCTTCTGTCAATAATCGATCCAGTTCTTTTCGAAGAATATCTTTCTTTGGTGGAGGAATCCTATATGGAGGTACGGCTACTGGTGCATGTGTACCGGTATCAATGTGATGTTCTATAAAAGGGGTGGCTTCTCCCCCTGGACTAAACACATCATCGAAATCCTTTAATACAGAATTCAAAGCGTCTCTTTGCTCTCCGGTCAATTGCTGACCCTCTTCGTCACGTAGAGAACACGAATTGATTTTGAAACAAGGTGGAGACGTTAAAGTTGGAACACTCTTTTCAGTTGCCAATTCGTAACATTTATGGGGTCTGTCATTGTAAAACCATACATGTTCTTTTAAGTTTAAAACAACTCCAGCTTCTTGTAGAAAATCGATGCCCAACAATGTTCGATTTTCTTTAGCATCTGGAAGAACAATCAACTTGATTTGGAATTCTCTTCCTTCAAGTTCAATGGTAACAACAGAAGTGCTTACATTCACCGTAGATTTATGTCATTAGCCATGCTCATGACTCGTTGTTCAGGTTTGAATTGTACTCCTTGTTCTAAAAGATGATGTAGCATCTCTCCTGCAATACAGTGGCTTGCTCCGCTGTCAGCGCATACGATCCCATATATTCCATTAATTGAGACCTTCAAGTTAGCAACTTGAAAAGGTGCACAGGATTGGAGTTGAATGTTTCCGAAAGAGGCTTCCCCATCATTTCTTGACTTTGTGCAGGTTGGACAATTGGATTTGATAACACCTGGGGATCCACATCCATAGCACTTAAAAGTTTTTCCCTCTTCGGTCTTGAACATGGGTTTGTCCTTCTCGTGTCGTTTAGAGTTGTAGTTATTCTTAAAAGACTTTTGTCTGAAGGTATCATCGCTAGATTGGATATGTAGATTCTTGTTTCCAACAGGTTGATCTTCTTTCTTCGTAGTTTTTCGAAGACTGCAGTAAGCATCCAATTTGTCAGCAAGCTCACTTGGAGACACCCATCCAGTCCATTCATCTAAGAAGTGGTCTCTGAAATCCGGAGGAGCTTTTTTCTTGATTTGATCGGAAATTATCAGATCCTTTAAACTGCAAAAATCTTTGATCCTTAACTCACAAAGCCATCCTTCGAAGTAGCTTCTTATTTCGAAATAAAAATCCCGCCAAGTGCTTTCCTGTCTTTTCTTGTGTTGGCAGAAAAGTTGCCTAAACCTTTCAGCAGAAAGTTTGAATCTCTTCAAAAGCATCTGTTTGACATTCGTGTATTCTTGGGACGTTTCTTCTGATTCTCTAGCTATTAATGTAGCCACTTCACTTGGCAGTGATCCGATTAGGTAGGGTACCCAATGTGTTTCAGGGACCTGCAAGAATTTTAGCTGTCTCTCGAATAGATTAAAAAATATTGCCATGTCATCTTCCTTGGGATTATAACTTGGAATAAGCCTCTTTAAATCAATTCTTTGTTGATCATATTCTGTGTGAGGGACATTTGCAGATGGTGAAGCACATTTTTGAATTTCGAGCTGTATTCTTAATCTTTCTAGCTCATACTCTTCTTTTCTGCGAGTTTCCTCAATTTCAAGTTCTTCTTTTCTGCGAGCTTCTTCAATTTCTTCTTTTCAGAGTGCTTCCTTAATTCCTTATCTTCTTAAACGATCATCTATTATAGTGGTAAACATTTCCTTAACGAATTCGGTGTCGTAGTTCCGTGACTTAATTATTAAATTATTCAGCTCAACTACCTTTAAATCTGGACTCGGATCTTCACCCAATTCTTGTGCCAACAGCTTAAGATCCTCTTTCTTTCCACGCCCCAAAAATGCCATAGCGTGAGTCAAATCTTAAATGCACTTCAGAATTAACCGATAAAGACCAGCCAATTTGTTTACTTGAAAAATGATAAACAATATCAGAAACCACACTCGGGATTTCTGAAACAATAACTTCAAATGCGAAAGGAAATATCGCCAAATTCTCTTTATGATCCGGATGATCCAAAACCTTTAATATTCAACTCGGGTCGAGTAAATTGCTTTAAAATTATTCCTCTGGGTGAGTAATAACCGAAAAATTATAAGGTTTAACTTAAAGTAGACTAGATATAACCTCCAACATTCAAATAAAATAACACTTATCTGTTCCGTTCATTTTCATCACCGACACATTGACTCTTCTCTGTGTAGTTTTCGTATGTTTTCGAGCTCCAGGTTTGGGCGCCACTTTATAGCAGTGATGTCGATGAGATAACAACTTGTAAATGGTTAAGTGTTTACGATTGTAATAATACAAAAAGGTTTAAAGAAACAACTTTATTAGTTAATACGCCATTCTCCAAAACTCAAACTGCTATCTTAAAATCTATAGAACACAACTACCAAGGTAAAGCGCGAGGATATCTAGTTGTGACGGCACGAGGAGTTATTCATCCAGCTAGAGATGCACGAGGATATATTTATTTTGCTACAAAATTAGTTTCAACAGTAGTTTAAAGATAATGTATCAATAGAAAAATTGTAAGTATTTCTTTTTTCGAATTTCGAAATATGATTTTTTCCAAATAATTTGTATGAACAAATGTTTCTGATTGCATGCAACATTCCTTTTAAATAATTATCTCAAAAGCTCCTTATTACCAATTATCCATGTCATGTTTTTTATTTTTACAGCAAACGATGTTTACATACTTAATGCAATGCTGAAAAATGTAATTTTTTCAATGTATAAGTAAACAATTAGTTTTTGCTCGTAAAGTTAAAAAGTTATAACAAACTAGCTGTACCCTGCCACGCTTCGCTGTGGCACATTGTGATTGAATGGTTGAGAAATGAGAAACAAAACAAAGAATACATTTCATATAAGTTTAATTTTGCAATACTTGTGGATATACAATATTTTTTTGTTTTTCCACTGTCTGCGTAGATATAAAGACTATCTGATTTGCCGACTCGAGGACACGCAACATACAGTTGTCTATGTGAAAAGCAATCCGCATCTAAATCTAAACCACACAATTCTAAAGATTGACCTTGAGCTTTATTGATTGTGATTGCAAATGCCAATCGAATTGGGAATTGCAATCTTTTAAATTGAAATGGTGTATCGGTCGGGATCATGGGTATTCGAGGAATGAGGACATCTTCACCTTTGAAAGGCCCTGTTAAAATCGTTGCTTCCACTACGTTATTCATCAATTTCTTAACTGCAAGTCGCGTGCCGTTGCAGAGTTTTGGCTGATTAATATTCCGCAAGAGGATAATTGGCACACCTATTTTCAATTTAAGTATGTGTGGTGGTATCCCTGGCAGATCAAATGAGTTTAAAAATTCCGTTGGATAATTAACTACTTCATCTGCTTCCACAACGGTGTCTATCGACTTATAAGTAATTTCATCCCTTTGAATACTGGATTGAATAACATTATTAAGTTGATAGACGTCTTTATTCTTTGCGGCAAGGATAGCTCTTTCACTGAGCCAATCGTGATTTCTATGATTTATTTGAATGTCAGGAAATACTTTTTCGATCAGTTCTTCTTTCGAAGTTACTAAATTACAAAAATGATCGGGAAATGATATTCGTCTAGACGTCTCATCGACTGGCAGCTGTCCGTTTCCAATTTCCAGTAACTGTCGTGAGAATACCTCAGCTGATGGATCATTCTGCAACTGGACACGCATATTCGTAGTCAACTGCAATGTACGTACGTGCCGCCATAGTGTTGAATATTTCAGGCTTTTACCAGGTGGATTAAGGGCTCTTTCTTGCACATTTGCATCTGTGAAATAAACACGCTGTCCATTTTCTAAATGTACTGCCAAGTGAACCACAGCTGGATTGCGTTCATGCATGGGAAATGAAAAAATTCGCCATGCAGCCTCATTGCTGCTTATATATCTTCCAGCCTGGTATTGAGCAATTTCATCGATATCTCGTACTGCATTTTTTTCATGATTATCTGATTGCACACTAAAAACTTCCATATCGCTGCCTCTATAAAAAAAAATAAAAATCAATCGCGCAAGCTTCAAATTGAAAATTATACATTTAAATTTCCAGAACTACATCAACGCATAAGGCAGTGCAATAGTTCGTCGTTAATTTGTTTCCCTGCAATGATTCCCTTGATGCTTGATAACGGGTTTTACAGAGGTAACTCTGGGAAGCGAGTTTCAAAGGGCAGGGCATTTAACATTTTGGTAATGGGAATCTCGCCAAATTGGCGACGGTTTTGACGACTAATTTTTGTCGCCAAATTTGGCGAGAAATAGCCAAATGTCGCCAAACTTGGCGACCATTTGACGACATTTTCGGTACATGGTTAAAAAACTGTTTTTTCGCGGTCGCGGATATGTAACTGATGAAAAAAATAGATAAAAACAATCCTAGATGCGGATTATATATCATGCTAAAATTTCAGCTTGATCGGTGCAGAACTTTTTGAGTTTTTGAAGCGTACACAAACCAACATAACATTTTTATATATATAGATCAAAGATAAATAATTCTAATTTTTAGCTAGTAATTAAGGCTAAAGTTTTATTTATATTACATGTATATAAAGAGATTTTAAAAGGAAAAGCTATTTACATATACACCGTTTTTGTATGATAAGAGAGGGACTACAGTCATTCAGGGTAACTTTGAGCCATAGGGTGTAACTTTGCGCCACCTCCTAGTTTTCAGTATTTTTGGATTTAAAGAGCTGCTCATGATCCACTGCTGCAAACTGCTGGCAGGATTGTGAAATTGGCTTTTTGCTTGATAGTTTAATAAATGAATTGACAAAATAGTACATAATTTATTTGGCCATTCAGTTGTTTTTCTGGAGTACTGTTTGCAAGTTCCATTTTAATGCTTATTTGAAGTTGATGTAAATCAACTAATTTATGCAAGTAAGTATCAACTTACCACTTTATCAGCTATATAATTTTCTGAAAAAAGTGAAATGGTTAGTAGTTGATGGTTATTTATTTACTAACATTTGGAAAAACGCAAAAAACCAAGGTACTATCATTTTACCACAGATTCAGTGTAACTTTGAGCCGGTTCAAAGTTAGGCTGATGACAATGTGTAATGTATACACTGCACATATAATTCATATTTTATTCTCATTTATTTTTGGTTGCTTTTAAATACATTTATATACATACAAATGTAATTTAATTCACAGAATCTTCTCTTGTATGTAAAATCCGATAAAATGAAAATGTTGGGAGTGAATTCAAGAAGTACCTAATTATATTAGAAACACGTTCGCAGAACTAAAAAAAAAATCTTCCGACCTGAAATGG
The DNA here is from genome assembly GCA_963978545.1 of Linyphia triangularis. NCBI lineage: Eukaryota > Metazoa > Arthropoda > Arachnida > Araneae > Linyphiidae > Linyphia > Linyphia triangularis. Next base: position 50,043,826 of record OZ021722.1, on the reverse strand, counting down.
TTGTAAAAAGCGTTTCAGTTGAGTAAGTGAAAAATCTATATGCACAAAATATAAATGGTAAAGGAATATGTATAGCGAGGACATGATGGGATTGTCCAAAGTCTTGTACCATATGAACTCCTGGGAAACAGCAAGAGTAAAAGTCCTAAACTAGATGACCCACCTAAAGGTTGAGTGGTTAGAGCTCTAGCCCCGCAAGCCAAATGTTCCGGTTTCGAATCCCGGGTTAGTCATGGATGTTCGTTGTGGTTCGGAATCCACGTTAAGCTGTAGGTCGTTGAGAGTATAAACCAACCAACTTGAACTAGATGATGCAGGTGACAGTGTACATACAACACTGTCATTTTCGGAGGAGATGAAAGTTGGACAATAAGGACATGATAGAGGTTTATACCACTCAAATTGTTGGGAGAATGTTACTGTAAAGTCAGAGATTGTTCAAGTGGTGGCTGTTAAACACATCAATGAGGCAGGAATTTTATACACAAAGCATGCACGTATTTTAGATTTTGGTTATGGCACATGCAAAGTTTACGACCACGTATTCAATACGATGGAGAAATGTACTCAGACCAAATTGACTTAAAAGACAACGTGATATTTGGTGGTTCATGAAGAAATCTGGTGCATATTGGAAATGGCCCAATATCAATGGTGATCTGTGGTATGAAAAAGTAGGCGTGTTTAAAAAATTATTAACAGAAATTATTATTCCAGCTAGAACACAGGTGCCGGGTTCGAATCCCGTATTAGGCATGGATGTGCATTGTGGTTCGGAATCCAAGTTAAGCTGTAGGTTCATTACTGATTATCCGTTACTGTGCATGAAAATAGGTCGTTGAGCGTACAAACCAACCAATCCAGCTAGAACACGAGAATAAGAAAATGGTGATGCAAAACTATTAATCTAAAGAATGCCAAAGTGAAATTCTATGAAGTGGGAACTTTGTTTTTATATTATCATACTATTTCTAACATTAAGAGTAGAATATTTGTATTTGTGCCACATTGTGACTTGCAAACACCATAGTACTTAACTAATTGCATAAGGGCGGCCGATCAGTTTTATTATTTTCTATTCATCTTTTCAATTTTTAATTGATAAAATGAGGTTATATTTAAGTGAATGAACTGAAGATTGTTTTTTCACTATATTTGCATGTTAAAACTGAATAATAAATAAGTTTTTATGCAATATATTCATGTGATTCGTCATCCACTGTTCCTACCTAATATATTCATTGTGGCGTTATATAAAATATCCAAACTTTATGGTATTGATAACTGCAGGGTGATGATGTTTCAAATACTTAGAAACTTAATTTTACTCGTTCAAAGTAGTCTAGACTCCAAGATTGAATAAAAAAAGTTATTTTATATGAAACTTCTGATAGTGGTTCAAAATTACTCTGAATGACGGGGTAACTTTGCACCGGGTTATTTTTCTATTATTTGGTGCTTTCATCATCAACATTTACTAATTTGTGTAAATTAAAATATAATTTAGGGTTTATTTTTCCATTTTATACCATTAGGTCGGAAAATATTATTAAAACATAAGTGGAGAAGAAGAAAATACTGAAAATGTGGATCAATGTTACCCTGATTGACTGTACAGTTACGATTGAAATTTATAACTTGACATCCCATTGCGGTCCCAAAATGAGGCTAATATATTTGTGTAGAGAATTGATGTAAGAATAATACATATTTTTTTTTGAAAAAAATAAAAATACCCTTTATTGAGATATTCAAGGTCAAAGGTCAAATTGTTTGACCTTGAAATAATTTTTTTTAAAAATACGCGTAAATAATACATAATTAGAAAGATCAAATCTTTTTCCTTCTTTTGACACCAAATTCAATATTTTATGATAATTAGGGAAAAAATTATACCCAAATATGTAAAGCAAGAAATACGAAATTTTGCCCTTTTGGTCCATTTTTGAAACTCTATGTTTCGGAAACCAAATAAGATTGAAACCTAATATTTGTCATTTTTTCTTTTCTCTATGAATCTATAGGTGAACCAAATTTTATGAAATTCTAAAGGGGTCGGGTTAGGACAACACCACCTAAAGACAAGGTCTTACCACTTGTTTGTGACGTCATCAAGAGAAGTTGGACGGTTTAAGTTCATTGCGGTTTCATTATTTAGCGTAGTTTGAAAACAACATAAGTAAGTTTTTTTGTGCAGGGAATTCATTGCTAAATTTCAAATTGTCATACAGCATTCAAATATTCAATGCTTTTCATTCGATTTTCAATTACTAAAATAAAAATTTCCCAAGTTAAAAGGTTTTAAATAAAATATATAAAACACAAATATTTTCTATTTTTTGGCATTTATATATTTATCAATAGTGTAAATTTTATTGAAGTTTTTATCACACAGATAATATATTGAATTTTGATATCAATTTAATTGATATCAATATAAAAAGAACAAGGAACTGGGTTTAGAGTAATCAACTATTTTTATTTACAATATTAACACATACAACACACCCATTATTAACTTAACATATATATTACATACCTGCCAACATTGGCATTTTCAAATTAGTACAATTTTTATGGAACAAATCATTAGTTAATAGGTCATCAAAATGCTTACAAATAATTTGAAGTTTGGAGAAGAATTGATTTATATCATTACTATTATAGTTATTTAAATTCTCAATTAAAGTGGACATTTTTTCATAGCTGTTTACATTTGAAGGTATGCATATTTCATTTAACTTTGTTATATGAACATTATCAATATAAATATTTAAAGAAAGTTTATCATCTACTACTATTGATCTTGTAATAAGAGGTTCTGGGTTTAAAATTAATTAAAACAATATCAATATTCCAGATTCTTTCAAATGAGACCACCCAGCAGGTAAAGAAATGTTATTTACTTTTCACAGAGTTCTTCGAGTGACGAAAATGTCATCCTTGCTTGCTTTTCCTTCATTTCTTGTAAACTTCCAGCAATCGCCTTTTTAAAATTAAAGTTCACAATCCGCTCTTGCTTTTTAACCGCGTTTTCTCTGATGTTTGAAGTAGATGATAAATAAGAAGGGCAGTTAGGGAAAATAGTTGGCACAGCATTATTTGTCAGGCGAGGGTACTTCAACGGAGCAGATATTTTCTCTCCTGTCTTGCTGTCAAAAGCCTCAGTAACTCTGCATATATACTCATTTTGGAAATGTGTATTCCACACCTAGGAATATATATACTTAAAATCAAGAAAAACAAGCCTAAGCATTCTTAAAATTGTTGAGTTTTTCGATAAATTAGTTTAAGAAGAATTGAAATAAATTATACTATATACAAAATAAATTATACCGTTTCCAATAAGATGACACATTTTAAATATAAATGAGATAATTAAGTCAAAATGTAGAAATAAATATATTCGTATGCACATTTTAGCTAAATATCCAAGTTCGGTACGGATTCTGGTTTGTTTTTGGAATTGTTTACATAAAACCGCCCCAAGTTATGGCAACTATAAGCAGTTCATTTGACATTTAAAAAAAAAATGGACATTTTTTGGCGAAAATCACCTTGGCGCAAAATTTATACCGGACTTGAAATTTCAACCCATATTTTAATTTTTTTTACTACGGAATTATCGGTCAACAATTAAAAAAAAAAAAAAATTCAGTAAAAAAAATAGTAGAAATAGTAGAGGACTTGGCTATTTTTAGTAACTATTTGGAGTTAAAATAAACAGTTAAATACTAATTATGGTTGCTATAAAACTGTTTAGAACACATTTAGTGTTATAGTTTAGTTAAATTTAAAAAGTTAAAAACATTTCGGATAAAAACTTACACAAATTTATTATTAAAAACATTTATATTTACCCTTGAATATTTTGAGGGTTTCAATCCTTTTCTGGTAATGGATTGGATCCATTTCTGACGCAGTTCCGGATCTTTGGGAAACTTAAAAATGGACACTGCTGTCTGGGTTGCGATTTCCACTGCAACTAGTTACACAACAGGCATCATAGATGGTATTCTTCTCAATAAAAACGATAAATAATAACGCTCGCAAATGGTTACTCAATTACAAGTCTGTTGAAAGCTATAAATAAAAATGCTCACAAATAGCTACCACCAAGCACCAACGCCATTGCTAAGCCTAAATACGAATGTGCTCTGCTGCTGACGTCGGGATGAAGTAAAGAAACTAGATCTAGCTTGTTCAGTATAACTTCTTGTGATGACGTCACGGCAACCAGAAGTGAGAGTGATTGGGCCTTGTACTTTAGGTGGTGTTGGTTAGGAGCAGTGTTGATTTGACATGGAATGACCCAATACAAGAATTTTCGATAAGCATATCACCAAAATTCCCATTTTTTCGATTTATTTATTTTTTTTTTCTTCAAAAAAAGACCCATTTAAAATTTATCACAAAAAATATCGCCAAACTGGCAATTTTTTCTAAGCGACTAGTGAAAATATAAAAATGATAAATTACACAAATATATATCAGCAATATAGTGCAATTGAAAGTTGTGCGATGCTCCACACACCTAGTTATGGTATAAAAAACATGACAGATGAGCGTTAGTTCATTTTTGTGTGAAATGAACACATACATTTCATCAGTCCCACTCTTACTTAAATTCACGATTTTTTTGATTTTTTTTATCAATTTTTCTTCCTTTTAGATGAAATCGAGGACATGTTTTTCAATATAGCAAATCGAAATCAAAAGCAATTTTAACAGCAAGCGCAACCACGTAAAGTTAACAGCGAAAGGTGCTGTCTATCTCAATCGGAAAAGAGAGAACAACGAATGTCAACAAAGGCTCGTTGCAACTGAGACTGTGACACGTACATAGTAGGCGCACTCCTATTATGCATTTGATTGTTCCGGATTTCGACTGAGAAGATACCAGAGGGTGGAGTGGTCGCTGATTTTAAGTTGGCATTCTCGCCTTCCCTATTTCTCGTATTTGAGATTACGCAGTAAGTTTGTAATGGGTTTACCAAACAAAGTACAAATTTATTACGATTTAGGCTTTATTAATTTATTTTTAGGTTGAGTTATATACTGTTGCACAAATTGTCTGTATATAGTGTAAATAGTGACGTATTATTTTAAAATTCCATTGTAATTTATTTTTATCTTATTTTATTTATTAACAGCGATTATACAGGTTAGAAAAAGGTGGCAACACCTAAAGCAATCGAGAAATTTCGAGATGTTTCTGTTCCGACGAATTGGCTGGAAATTTCGCGAATGTACTCTCGCGTCAAGTATAAATAAGACTGGAGATCGGGAAAGTTTTCAGATTGACTTCGGACTTCGATGAAAACTGATCGCTTTGTTTAACTACTTGAGTGGACTTGTATAATCGCTGTTTTCGAAGTTGTTCTTGCTGAAGCTTGTGTTGAAGCTTGTGAGCGATTACACTGTTGTCTGTGAATAAATTTTGTGCCTGTGAAGAGTGAATAAATCGTAGTTTTCATCTTAAAAACTGTGCCATCATTGCCTCAGTGGAAAAATTCATAACAGTGGTGTCATAAGTGGGATTTTATATTTTCGAATGCCGATTACTAGAGGAATGATGGAAGACCAAATAAAGCAACTGCTCGAAATGATTACCGCCGGGCAAGCCCGCCAAGAATCCATCGCCGCCGAGATGAAAGATCGTCAAGAATCCATCGCCGCCGAGATGAAAGATCGTCAAGAATCCATAGCCGCCGAGATGAAAGATCGTCAAGAATCCATAGCCACCGAGATGAAAGATCGCCAGGAATCTACAAATGCCGAACTCGCCGCCGTGATTGCCGCCGGTTAAGCCCGCCAAGAAATGACAAATGCCGAACTCGCCACTGCCGTTTCCACCGGTCAAGCCAGTCAAGAAACGACAAATGCCGAACTCGCCGCCGCAATTGCCGCCAGTCAAGAAGCAACATCGTCGGACATTAAAACCTTAGCTGGCCGGTGTGAGTCCACATCCACGGCTGTAATCAAAATCAAAGAAGAAATGAAGACCGAACTGGCCTTAATGGTAGGATCTACTATCATGGAAGCTAATTCAACTGTTCTGCAATCCGTGAAGGAAGATGTTCTCACTGCTGTAAGGGATGAAATGGAAGAAAAGGTATCTACCATAAAAAGAGAAATCACGTCTGCGAGAAATGATATGAAAGAAAAGGTTTCCACCCTAAAAGAAGAGCAGGGAATATTGATTGACGCTATGGAAGAGAGACTTCGTAAACTGGAAATTCGCGGTACTGTGGCAACTGCATCACCGAAATGGGAGGAGGTTTCCACTGCAGTTTTAGCATCACGTCCCAACATCAAGGCTTCAACTTTCGATGGGAAGTCGGCTTGGAGCGTCTATCGAACTCAGTTCGATATGATAGCCACTGCTAATGGGTGGGATGACCTCACGAAAGCATCCCATCTCGCAGCATCTCTTCGAGGTTAAGCTGCTGACATTTTGCAGACACTACCTGAAAAGAAGCGGGGAGAATTCGTGTCGCTGGCAAGTGCGTTGGAGTTAAGGTTTGGGGAGCAGCATCTAAAGGATTACAACAGACTGCAATTGAAAGTGAGACAGCAGAAGGCCAATGAAACTCTTCAAGAATTGGCGTCAGATATAGAAAGACTGTCGCTCCTCGCTTTCCCAGACTGTCTCTCGGACGTACGAGATAATCTGTCTCTTCAGTATTTTGTGGATGCCATCAAAGATCCCGACATACAGCAAGCCACCAGGATGTCAGACAGCAAAGATCTGAAGTCCACCCTCGTCTATGCCATGAGAGTAGAAGCAGCACAGCAAGCTTCTAGAAAAGATCGGTGTTTCGTACGTGGAACATTGACGGACGATTCCTCTGAACTTTTCACGAAGAAGTTTCAAGAACTGGAAAACAAGATGGAGCGAATTATGAGAAATATTCCTGGCTCGAGGGATCGAAAAACTAGAGTGGTTTGTTGGCTCTGCAACCGGGAAGGACATTTTAGGCGCAGTTGCCCGGACTTGGACAAAAGAGGGGATAACGCCACCTCCGAGCCCCAGCAGTTAAACTAGAAAGCGGCCATCTCGCGGGGCGGAGGTTGCCGTGTAGTGAAGATGGTGCCCCACTCTGCCTCTATCACATCTCATCCCTTCAAGGAGGAAACCATGGTTTATTCGTGGAGGGCGAGATTAACGGGACTCCCTATCGTCTAATAGTTGATTCGGGAGCTAATGTAACCATCTTACGAACGGATGTAGCCCGGCGCCTGGATTGCCAACCTCTCTACACAGCGCCTTCAGTTTCGCTACAGACTGTGACTGGTGACAACATTTCTGTACATGGGAAATTGAAAGTCAACATCTCGTTTGGATTTAACACCTATACTCACACCGTTTATGTTGCTGAAATCGTGGACCCATGTATTCTCGGGCTGGACTTTCTAAAGAAAAATGGTATCACTTTGAATTTCGAGAAAGGCGAGCTTCAAACAGGGAAAGAAGAAGTTCTACTGTTCGGTTTGGACTCGGAAGAGCCGTGTGCATATCGAATAGTAGCTCTTTAAGACATTGCCATCCCCTCCATGACAGATTTGGTTGTAAAGGGTTCAGCAGAGCTCCCGAAGGCCTTCAGATTTGGAGTAACGGACTTCCCATCATCGAATAGCCTCCCGAAAGGAGTGCTAGTAGAAGCGACGCTTGTGGATCTCTCTCAAGAGGTGGTGCATGTGAGAATTGCCAACATCGGTGATGCTAAGAGAGTTATCAAGAAAGGAGAAGAAATTGCCACTTGCACACCTGTTACAAGCATCGAATGAGGATCGAAGGAGCTTCCGACCGCACCACCCGCGGATTTAGTGGACCAGCTTCTCGAGGACTCCCGGTTGGAAAGAAGTCAAGAGAAGATTGTCGGAAACATTATAAAAGAATTTCAAGACATTTTCTCCGTGTCATCGAAAGATGTAGGAAGAACAAAGCTTACTCAACATCGAATCGAAACTGGGACCCATTTACCTTTTAAACAACATCCGCGAAGACTTCCTTTCGCAAAACAAGAGGAGGTTGAGAAACTGTTACATGAAATGGAAGATAATAGAGTTATCGAACCCTCCTCAAGTCCATGGGCCTCTCCAATCGTACTCGTTCGAAAGAAGGATGGTTCCACCAGGTTTTGTGTGGATTACCGGAAGCTGAACGAAATTACGAAAAAGGACAGCTACCCTCTGCCAAGGATTGATGACACTTTGGAAACTCTATCGGGGAACCAGTGATTTTCAACTTTGGATTTGAAGAGTGGATACTGGCAAGTGGAGATACACCCCGACGATCGTGAGAAGACGGCCTTCACTACCGGACAAGGATTATGACAGTTTCAAGTTATGCCGTTTGGCTTGTGTAATGCACCGGCTACGTTCGAGCGACTAATGGAGACTGTGCTTAGAGGACTCTCCTACGAGACCTGTCTGGTATATTTGGACGATATGATTATCACCGGGCGGAGTTTTGATCAGCACTTGCAAAACGTAAAGAACGTGTTCTTGAAGATTAGGGAAGCCCACTTGAAACTTAGCCCATCAAAATGTAAGCTCTGTAGGCGGAAAGTCAGTTATCTCGGACACATCATCTCATCCGATGGAGTGAGCACAGATCCAGCCAAGATACATGCTGTGCAAATTTGGTCTCGACCGCAAGACGTTCATCAGTTGCGAAGCTTCCTAGGCCTGTTCACGTATTACAGTAGATTTGTGAAGGGATTCTCCAAAATCACCAGACCTTTGCATCGACTAACAGAGAGCAAGCGGAAGTTCCTGTGGACCGCCGACTATGACGACTCCTTCAATCAACTGAAGAACGCTTTAACATCCGCGCCTGTTTTGGCTTTTCCCGATGTTAACAAGGACTTTATTCTGGATACAGATGCCAGCAATGAGGGAGTGGGCGCCGTTCTTTCCCAGGAAATTGAAGGACAGGAGAAAGTCATCGCTTATTTTAGAAAGAGCCTGTCAAGATCCGAGCGGAACTACTGCGTCACAAGAAAGGAGTTACTGGCAATAGTAAAGGCCGTGGAGCACTTTCATCATTACTTGTACGGCCGAAAATTCCTTTTAAGAACTGATCATGTGTTGTGATGCTAATATTTAATTTACTATACGTATGTTTTTGTTTTAAGTGCACTTTTCCTTCCTCTAAAGTTTTTAGTACTTTGCTCGTCTTGACTTTTGCTCTCCACTAATATTTTTTCTTTCTGGCGAATCTATGGGTAGTTGGATTATCTTTCCAATTGCGGAATTGTCTTGCATAAACTCTAGCGGGGGATTGGGGAACTGTAACGTCAGTTACCTGAAGGAGAAAATGTCTTTCTGGTGGCGAGCGGTGAGTGCCGCGATTTTCGTTTGGGTGAAAAAAAATGAAGTGAAGGGAGATGAAGCGATACGGGGGTCGGATCCAAAAAAGAATCTACGGGGGCCAAAGGAGTAAAGAGGTAAAAACGGTGTAGCGCGTGGCAGAGAGAGTTTTTGGGAGCTTGGAGATAGGAGATGAGGTGACCGTGCGGACGCTAGTATTGAAAAGTGAGACGCTTTCAAGACTTTGGGAGCAATGATAGATCCTGCAAGAGACTACTAAAGAAATCCCCGTCAGCACCTAGATCCTGCAAGAGACTACTAAATAAATCCCCGTCAGCGCCTGATGATTCGTTGCATTATGCTCCCCTGACGCTAAGCTGTTTCCTGACCCTGGAGCCTGTACCTTCCCCGGACGCTGTGTTACTACCTGACCTAGGAGCCGGTATATCCCAAGACAGGAGCGAAAAAACCTGAGTTGTTTAACAGACGTCAACGGCGATCCTGGCGATTATCCCCTACACCCCGGACGGCGCCTGCTACATTCGATTGCCAAGTTGCAAGTCAGACCTGCCGCTGAACTCTTGATTAGTGCCTGTCAATCGCGCCTGGATCCTGAGACATTTACAGATAAGCCATTTTAAAATCTCATTCAAAAACGATCTTTCTTCACTAAAAATTCCTTATTAATCAAGTGTTTAGTTAAAATATCTATGAAATTGCCATTTCCCCGCTCTCTGTAAAAGAATGTTGTGTGCACTGCGTGCTGGATATATATATATATATATATATATATATATATATATATATATATATATATATATATATATATATATAGCCTCGCTAGGACATTACTACCTTAATTTGTGTGTTAAGACACTTTGCTAGACTTGGATATTTTTTGTTGTTAATTTTAATTAAATTCCTTTACTCAGCAAATCAACATGCTTGTCTCCTTTACCACATGTGACACATTATTTCCACATCTGACTATATCCATTATACCACAGTAGGGATGCTAGCTGAATTTTGGGTTATGAAATAATTTTTAACACAGGCCTTTAACCTTTATATTATTTTTGTTTGAAAACTCTCAGGTGAACTTCACCACACATGCGTCTCTGACTTGGTTGCTAAATTTCAAGAATACAGAGGGACAAATAGCAAGGTGGATTCAGCGTCTGCAGGAATACGACATGGATATCCATCACAGAAAAGGAACGTTCCATGGGAATGCAGATGCTCTTTCTAGAAGACCATGTCCGGAGAATTGTCGATTTTGTTCCAATGCCGAGTTTAAGTTTGGGGTTACCGCATCTGCCGTTCGTAAAATAACTTCCAAGTCAACTACTTCAGACGTGGATCCTTGGAGTGATCAGAATGTCCGAAAAAGTCAGGTCGAAGATCAGGACTTGAAACCTCTAATTTAATTCATGGAAGCAGCTAACGGAAAACCCAGTTGGCAGGAAATTGCACGCTAGCCCAACATTGAAGAGATATTGGGCTATGTGGGACTCTTTGCACTTGAAGAATGGAGTACTCTACCGTCGGTTGGAGTCAGATGATGGCAAAAGCTTCCGGTGGCAATTAATTCTTCCAAGTTCTAGAGTTACCAACATTCTAGAAAAACTTCACAGCAGTTCTACCGGAGGACATTTTGGTGTCATGAAAACTCTTCAGAAAGTCAGGGAGAGATTCTTCTGGGACAAAGCAAAGTCCGACGTGGAGAAGTGGTGCAAGTCCTGTGATGCATGCAATTTGCGAAAGGGACCGAAGACCCGAACTCGTGGATAGTTGCAACGTAGGAGCACCATTCGAAAGAATTGCTTTGGACGTCTTAGGCCCCCTACCTCACACAACGAATGGCAACAAATACATCCTAGTTGTCATGGACTACTTTAGCAAGTGGCCAGAAGCATACGCGATTCCGGACCAGGAAGCCACAACCGTAGCAGAAGTCCTCGTACAGAATTAGATCTCCCGATTTGGCGTACCCCTGCTGATACATTCCGATCAGGGGACGAACTTCAACTCTGCCGTCTTCACTGGGCTGTGTGACTTGCTCGACATGGAAAAGACTCGTACAACTCCCCTGCACCCACAATCCGATGGAATGGTCGAACGGTTTAATAGAACGATTCTGAATCATCTCTCCTTGTTTGTTTCCAAGAACCAGCAAGATTGGGATCAGAAACTTCCACTGTTCCTTTTGGCCTACAGAAGTGCTACTCACGAGACCACAGGCTATACACCATCTCAAATGAATTTTGGAAGAGACCTTAGACTACCCTGCGACCTCCTCTTTGGACGACCAACGGACACTCCTTCCTCGCCTGTCCAGTATCTAGATGATCTCCAGGCACGTTTGGAAGCCGTACATAGGTTCGCCAGAGAAAGAATCAACATCATGACGGAGCGCATGAAGGTCCGCTACGATGCCAAGGCCACGGAACGTTCATTCCAGGAAGGTGACAAGGTGTGGTTATGGAATCCTAAACGTCGGAAAGGACTCTCCCCTAAGCTCCAGACGAACTGGGAAGGGCCGTATGTGGTCCTTAAGAAGATCAACGACGTCGTGGTAAGGATTCAACGGACAACCTCCTGTAAACCTAGAGTTGTACATAACAATATACTAGCCCCATATTATAGTAGAAGTGATTGAATTGCCTTTCCTCTTAAGGACTCACTGCCCGGGACGTGCAGTCTTTAAGAAGGGGGAAATGTTGCACAAATTGTCTGTATATAGTGTAAATAGTGACGTATTATTTTAAAATTCTATTGTAATTTATTTTTATCTTATTTTATTTATTAACAGCGATTATACAGGTTAGAAAAAGGTGGCAACACCTAAAGCAATCGAGAAATTTCGAGATATTTCTGTTCCGACGAATTGGCTGGAAATTTCGCGAATGTTCTCTCGCGCCAAGTATAAATAAGACTGGAGATCGGGAAAGTTTTCAGATTGACTTCGGACTTCGATGAAAACTGATCGCTTTGTTTACCTATTAGAGTGGACTTGTATAATCGCTGTTTTCGAAGTTGTTCTTGCTGAAGCTTGTGAGCGATTACACTGTTGTCTGTGAATAAATTTTAGGCCTGTGAAGAGTGAATAAATCGTAGTTTTCATCTTAAAAACTGTGCCATCATTGCCTCAGTGGAAAAATTCATAACAATACTTAGAACTTATAAAGAGTCGCTAATATCTATGAGAAGAGCCGCGGTCTGATGCTGACCCCTCTCTGGGCTAGAGGAAGAATAGTTGGCTGCTCGGAGGGGGGGGGGGGCTAATCGGGAGGTTTCACGAATGTTCTGATTGCTCGTTTACACTTGATTTGTCGGAAAACTTCGCCTGGTAGTATAAAAACTTCGCCCATTTCCGAAACCAGTCAGTTGAATTTTGAGAGTTGTTTAGAAAGGAGCTAAGCCCTTGCTTACTTTTGCGGTGCCTGAATTATCGCTGTGCAAGCGAAACTGTACGCACTGAGCCACTTATTAAACCTTGATAGCGAGTTCACTGTTGTTTAAACAAGTTTTGTAAGCCACTGCACGAAGAATATATTATAGCTTTTATTTTGTAAAAACTGTGTCATCATTTACTTTGAGAAAATTCTTAACAATATTTAGACTTGTGTGAATTCTAAGAAAAACTTGAAATAATTGAGATCCAAAAATAAAAATGATACCAAATTAAAAGAAAATTTATCCTTAGATAAGTCAATTACACAAATAAATACTAGTTATTAAATGAATCAATAAACATTTACTTTTAAACTTTTAGCTGCGTAAATTTTAGTTTTACAACATGCTTATTGCAATGTAAATGAGTGTAGAAAAAGTAATATTAAAGAAACAAGTATTATTAAACAAATTTATAATCAGCACATTGGGTCCGCTCCTAGAGGGTCGAGGTGCCTTGTCAGACAGTGTGAAAATTTTGGTTCTGTTACGGATTTCAATGAAACTTTCAGCACGTATTCAGAGCATAACAGTATTTAAACATTGCTTGGAAATGTTCATGAAGTTAAAAAAAAACTATTAATTTTAAGAACATTTTAGTGATTATTAATACATTTAATAATTAAGAATGATTTTTAACACTTTTCTAACATTTTATTCCTCTCTAATTATTTGAAACGTTGTATAACTACAGATTAATAAATTAGTTGTTAAAAAATAGCCACAATGAAATTCCACAGCGAAGTACTGGTATTCCATAGGTGCCGTCGTGGTCGTACAGCAAGGCCCTCATTTACACAAAAAGAAATTAAAAACGAGGCAAAGAGAAACAAAAACATGGCAGTGCCTGGATGTTAAAATAAAAAGAAAGTCAGGCAGAAATATAAATACACATACGCTCACATATAAACTCTCATGAGTGCTCTGTACCGAAAAAAAATTTGAATAATTCGGTATATTCGTATATTGCTGTAAGGACTCCTGGGGCAGTTGAATTGGAAAATGACCTTACACAAATGCTTTCCAATCACGCATACATTTTATTATATTGTTGCGTGGATGGGTTCGAAAGATTTGAAGCCAAAGCAAATCAAAACTTGCAGAAATTTATTCCGATATAACTATTCGCGGATTCTCTTACAACTCCAGAACTTCTCATTCTAGTAGACTCAATACAGCTCTTTTCACAACAATAGAGCACAAAACAGCAGTTAAAAACTTGACAACACAACTGCTAAAATCGCTGCAAAAGACAATGCAATACAGTTCGCTTTCGGAACTCTCTGAATGCTTGCTGACAGACAACCTAGTCAGTAACTCCACTTAGTCAGTATCTCAATTAACTCAGTAATTTCAGTCAACTCACCGACTCAACTAACTCATGGCCGGGCTTATATAGAAGTCAAACCTTCTTGAAACTTCTAGAGGTAGATATTTGGAGAACTTTCCAGATCGTAGTCGAAAAGTACATATACATGGGGACCGAAAATGTCGCTAAGTTTGGCGACATTTGGCGATTTCTCGCCAAATTTGGTGACAAAAATTAGTCGCCAAAACCGTCGCCAACTTGGCTCTATCTCGCCAATTTGGTGAGATTGCCATTACCATAATGTTAAATGCCCTGCTCCTTGTAAAACTCGTGTTGCTGACGGCGCCAGATAATCTGAATACAACCTTGTAAAACTCGCTCCCCAGCGTTATCTCTGTAAAACTCGTTATCAAGCATTAAAAGACACATATTGCAGGGAAGCCAAGTTAAGACGAACTATTGCACTGCCTTATGTGAAATGTACATACATTTTCCAGTTTACAAAATTAACACTATGAAATATTTACAAATATACAAAAATTCGTAACAATATTGTTGATCGATCATGGGTTTAAATCGTGTTTTCATACCCAAACGTTGTTGATCAGTGACGAGTTAACTCGTGTTTGCCACTTTATGCTTTATATACTTCAATAAAGCTTTGTTCATTCTGTTTAGTACGCACCCCTCTATTATAAAGAAAATACTTTTCTTGGTAATTAGGTTTTCATAGTAGTGATTCGAAGAAAGATATATACTAGTTTATAGGAAGACAGTTATGAATTTGATAATAGACCACCTAAACGACAAAAAAAGTAATGTAATAGAACCTTATAGTAAAAGTGATTTTGAAAAAGAGTGAATTGAAAATGATATTACACAAACCTTGTAAGATAATTCAAACAGTTTGGGTGTAATTGTCAAAGTAGTGATACATCGAGTATCAGTGAAGTAACGGATTTACTTCAGTGGCACTCAATTCTTCAATAAGTCGGGTGACAGGCTATAATTTCTGTATAAAATTCCAATCCAATAGGTATATTGCAAAATGATGACGCATCTATCGTCAGGCTAAATTTTAACGTATGGTATATTTAAGGTGTAAAATCGCAATTTCGTAAACACGCTAGCTTCGTTCCATGAAAGGTTGTTACGTAAAGTCAAGTTCGCTAAAAGTCTCATTGCTACGCAAGCACAGGCTCGCTGAAAGGTTAATTGCTGCGCGAGCATAAGCTCGTTAAAAGGTTCATTGCTGTGCAAGCATAAGCTCGCTAATAGGTTAATTGCTACGTAAATCCTTATTATTAGATCCCCCACCTATCAACACGTAAAAAAATTTAGCTGTTAATAGAATATTACAGCCCATCACAATCTTCTGAAAATATTTTGACTTTCTGTTAGTGAAAAGCAAAATTAGGAGGTCGGAACTATTTATTTTTAAAATTTCAGAATTATACGTTTACTGGAAGTCACTTTATAAAGATACTCAAGGAAATAAACAAATAATTGAAAAACTAATAAAAAATTTTACCTTCTGTTTGTGAAAATCAAAATTATAAGGCCAAAACTACTTAGACTGAAAATGTCAGAGTTCTACGCTGATTAAAAGTCACTTTATATATAAAAAAAAATTTAAGATACTAATTAAAAATTTAACATTCTGTTTGCTAGAAGCGCAATTAAAAGGCCAAAACCACTTATGTTTAAAATTTCAAAATTCTAAGCATATTGGAAGTCACTTTCTATAAAGCCCAGGTAAACAGATACAGACTGTTTTATTATTATAGACAAGTATAACGCACTACAATTTTGCGTGATAAACGCTCTTTAAAAAAATGCAAGAGCTTGTCTGATTAACTTAAGGTGAGTTGCTTCCTTTGCATTAATTTTTGAACGGCGTAACAGGTGTTTTCAAACCAGAATATTGGAAGAAAATGTTACAATCGCTTTTTGATAGCATTCGAACTTTGGTAAAAAGGTTATGAAATAAGAAAATATTTGCAGAAATGTTATCATCATGTCTGTGGAATTATTATAAAGATACGTTATCTACAAATGAAACCCTCAACCTCGAAAGAATACCAATGTTATTGAAAGCAGTTACTAACTTCAAAAGAGACGAGATGAATTGCAGTCGTTACTGTATTAACGTAGAAGGTGTAAATATACCACGCTTTTTTTCAGAGGAATGTTTCCGTTCAGCGATGAAGTTCAAACCGAAACCAGGGGACATTTTCATCGCTACTTATCCGAAATGTGGAACTACTTGGATGCAAAATCTTGTTCTTAATATTCTAAGAAGAGGGCAATCGTTTGACAATCCACTCGATTTCCATCTTGCTAGTCCATTTCTGGATATGCTGGGTTCAGATGATGCTGAGAAAAGAATGTTACGTCCAGGGGTTTACAAAACCCATATGCCATTAGAAAAGGTACATTAAAGCATGCAGCTTTCTCATTACGACAGACGGAATACATTTACTGTAGAGGGTGGTGTTTTTTTCTTTTTTATTAGAGGAGAACTTATATTATATAAATATGGTTGCAGGATAATGATGAAAAATTAAATCTTAAATTTTATAAATGAAATCCCTAGATTTTTTTTTAATCGAAAGTTAAAAATACTCAAGTTGTTGAAAGAAATCTTTGATTTTTGACTGTCTAATGAATTAATCAAATCATTGAATTATAAACTTCTATAGCTCCATAGTAACAAATCAAAATATTTTTATGAATTTTAAAACTTTTTTGTATTTGTAGTCTTCAGCGTATCATCCTTTGTGCCCATATTTTTTAGCCTTTTTTCTGTGTTTTACCCATTTTGAAGGAAAATGTTAATTTTACATTGTACAATTTTACAAAGTAAACAAAAATAATTTCATAAACGAGCATCAACATGTTGATATATACCAAATATAGGGGATTATTTTAAAATGACCAAAGTTGCTTTTATTGAATTAATTCATACTTTTAAATAATTTAAGCATAATTTAACGATTAATAATAATTCACTAAAAATGAAACTGTTACAAACATGCCATTTCAAAGTATGAAACATCACATTTATCAATGGTAGTTCAGCTCTAGAAATATTATTCATGCAATTTTTAGTAATGCCTCTGTGAATGTTGGGTAATATATTTTCCACTAATGTATCAACATGAACAATTTAGAGGAAATAATTACATTAGTAAATATTTTTTACTCTTTTTGAATAACGAACACAACAAAACTTGTTGCAAAAAGAAATCAAAAGTTTAAGTACGATTGCATAATTATTACAGTTACCTACAGCTTGTACATCTCAAATTAGTACGTCACAAATTTTGAACGTCACAAATTTGTCTGATCACAATCATATTTCTTTTTTGAAAATTCAATGGTAAACAGTATACAATTTGTAATTGATTATAGTTCTACGTGTTCAAATTATTTATGCCCATAAAAAGTGATTGGTACTTATGTCGCATAGGTCTAAAATCTTTAGCAGCAGAATAGACTAACATGCAAATAGTTTGCACAAAATTAACTTAAACTAAAGCTCCAATTAGAATTTGCACTTTATTTTATCTCGATACCATTTAACACACTAAACTATCTCCATATCTTTATTCAATATAGAGTTTCTGTCAATACTCTAAACTATGTATCTAACATTCATATATCTAATAGTCTATAAACATCTCTATACAATTAACAATTATATGAACAACAAAATTAATGTAAAATAATTTTTTGAAATTGTTATTTTGCATGGACTAATCATGATTTTTCTACAGTAATATTTTATTTTACTTTAAGTAGGGTTTCATTCTGAAAAATACTTTATCTCACTTTAAAGAAAATTGCTCAATGCTTTTGAATCCAAACAAAAACATTCATGGAATTTATAGACTTGTTAAGTTTAATCGTTACAATACCGATTGCTTCCTAATACTCAACAACTAATAACACACAAATCAAGTCGCACTTGAAGCATCTTTTGTAAAAAATAACTTTCTATATATTTGAACAGATTTTATGAAATGCGTATCTACTACAACTGCAATGTTTTCGATTTTCAGTACCATTGGTGTTCTGCAGTTTCTCATTTATTTTTGGAAATTTTAGTGATTCTGTTCTCAGTTAAAACTCAATAAAAATTTATATTTTAGGTCCCATGGTCAGAAGAAGCTAAATACATTTATGTTGCCCGAAATCCTAAAGATTGCTGCATATCCTTTTACCATCACATGAAAGGAATACCTGGATACCAGTTTTCTGGTACCTTTGATGAGTTTCTTGATATGTATTTATCAGGAGCTGTTGAATTTGGAAACTATTTTGACCATTATATTTCGTGGTACAACAAAAGAGATGATCCCAACGTTCTCTTTATAACATTTGAAAATATGAAAACTGACTTAAGACAAGTTGCAATAAAGGTAGCAGAGTTCATTGACAAGAAGGAAAGAGAATATCTATTAAAAAATCCGGACGTCTTGGAAAAAATATTGCACAACTGCAGTTTTGAAGAAATGAAAAAAATGATAAATGCGGGACTATCTGCCTTGTACAACATTAAGGACAAAAGTACATTAGAAAAGTTACCTAAAGGACGAAAACATGTCCTAGAATATGTTGCAGCTTTACCCAAAATACGAGAAACTGAAATTAATTTTATCCGTAAAGGTCAAGTTGGTATTTGGAATTCAGAACTGACACCCTTTCAAATTGAGGTCATAAATAAAGAGGTTGAAAAGAGGACAAAAGACACGGACATTATGTCCCTTTGGAAAACTTGAATATTACAATTTCAAATATAACTTTGTATTGAACTATTTATAGATGAATTACTTTTTCATGTAACAGTACAAATGAGTATCTTCTGAAATATGTATAGCCGTTTAAAATGGATTATGTATGTGTGCCAAGTAACAAAATGAAAAATATATTATTATATCTTTATTGTTAAAAGTATTCGTAATTAAACTGATGAAAGGTATTTACTGGAATAAAACTTACAGAATGACTAAATTTTTATGAAATCATCTTTTACCTTGAAAAATCATTTAAGGTAAAATTTCAATTGAAATAGCATTATTTATTTTTTCCAAACAAAAATTATTATATGAAGAGAATATTTTCCTATTAGAACATTTAGATAATATGCACTATTTATAAAATTAGTTACAAATATGTTGCCTTTGGTAAGTAAATATTAATTAGAAATTAGTATACAATTCATTTTCATGAAAATCAGACTGATGGCTTAATGTTATAGTATAAACTGGAGATCCAGTTATCTGGGCCTTATACAAGGCAAGCAAAAGGACTGGGACAGAAAATAAATTACAGAACAAAAATTACCACACTGATTTCAAATGATATTTTTATGAAGATCACTAACTTTTCATTCAAATTCAATGTGCACCTCCTTTGTAGCCCAAATTATGAATATATTTGGTTATATAGTTCTCGCTATCTGTTCTTAAATTTTGGCACTTTAACACTTGAAAAAGTATAAGTAATAGTGATCTTTAAAGTGTCAATGAGTCACAATGTCATAGTGAGAACTAGATTGCCGACTTCATGCCGACTTCACATACTCTGAGCAGAAAAGGGGTGGTTTGTAGTTGAATTTGACTAGTAATTGATGTTCATAACTTAATGGTTAGCTTAGTTTGTACAAAGTTTTCTCTCATTAAAGATTCAAACTTGTAGCAATTCTTTTTCAGACTTATAGGAAAGCACCAACCCACTGAAATTTGGTTTACCCTCAGCAATACAGATGTTATAGTATTTCCACACAGTTTAGTTTTTATGTAACTCTCCTCTGATAAGAAAGCAATTTATTTAAAAATTATATAAATGAATTATAAACCATTCTTGGTAAAAAATAATATATTTCTTAACACTAAGGGGGGAAAAGTTAAAAAAAAACCTCATTTTTTTAATACATCTACTCTACTCTTTATTATAATAAGTTCAGTAACTGCAGATTATTAAAATTTACAAAAGGTATTCATTTTTCATTTAAAATGTTCATGTACTCTTTATATTTGATTAGTCCTTCCATCTATGAGCACATTGAACACACTTATAAAAAGTTGTCATTGGTTCATCTGCAGAACGTGTTTGTATTTGCAAAAAGAATGCTTTTGAGTGACCACATTTAGGACAAGTCTCTTCCATAGAGTTCACATTTTCCCATGCAGATGTCCCACCAAGAACATCATCAATTTCCTTCAGCTTGGGATACATTTTACTGCTTAGTTTTCTTTTAATGTTATGTACAAAAGGACAAGTACTACACACAAACCTATAGCAAGGCACCCCTTCTTCTGCAGTCAGCATATTGGCACATCTGGGACAGAACATCAACATTTTTCTTGTTTTCAGTTACTAAATTGGTTTATGCAAATCCAATATGGAAAAGCTTTTAACTAAAGCAGCTAGCCGATGCAAAACGCAAGCAGCAATTATTTTCGCCAGGTCAATTCTTCATAGTAGTAGAACCTATAAAAGTATAAATACATTTTGTTACAAAAACAAACATGAACGGCCGACACTGGACAAAAATTATTATCTTTTAATAAAATTGATAATAATAATGTTTTTATATCATAATTTTTTATCATAATAATATATAATTTTTATATCATAATTTCCTTTCAAATGAACTTAATTTAGAAATGGGTCATTGTATGTAAAAGGCATAAAAGCTTGTTGCAGCAATTTTTTCACCACTAAATAAGTTGGACATTTTTGTTAACCATGGAATATATTTTAATGCAATCAAAAATCTTCAAAGAAAGTGAATATAAATTTAAAAATATTTTTTATACTAAAAAAACCACAGACATGATTTGTCATATTCGTGGACGTATTTTTTTAGTACAATACAAAATATTTTTAAATTTATATTTACTTGCTTTGAAGAGTTTTGATTGCATTATAATATGTTCCATGGTTAGCAAAAATATGCAACTTATAACAGTCCACAGACATGATTTGTCATATCCGTAGACTGTCGCTACCTCAGGGTTGTTTGCTTTATCATCATTTTAATTTCCTTTTCTCCTTCTGCTCTGCATCCTTTTTCTTTGACGATGTTATATTTAAATAAGTTTTGAATAGGAATTGAAGTATCTGTTTATAGTATCAATAATTGATGCTTCGATTTCAAATTTTTTTTCAGGGTCATGCCCATTCCTCAATTTCAGTTTTGCAATGCTACATAACTTTTCTGCTGGTTTTGAGTTGCCAAAAGAGAAAATAACATTCTTTAAAGATTGTTTTAATTTTAGAGCTTTTGTTAATATTATCCATGTTCTTTTGGATCCACTGTTTCAAAGAATTCACCCCCCCCCCCGGAACAAGCAATTGCACTGCATGTTAACAATAATATGCCATATGATTTACTAGTTAAGGAATTACATTGAGATGCATCTTTATCTGACTCATCAGTGACTATATTAATAAAATCCTATAAAACAAAAGGAAATAGTGAAATTTAGAGTTGCAATATTTGCAAAGATCTATTTTAGTCTTACAAGTCTTAGCCATATGAAACCCGAAACAACAAAAACATTTCTTATCCATTTTAACTTCGTTTTTTTGTTCACACATTTTCACAAAACTCAAGGTTTGGACAATTGCAATTTTTTTTTATTCTTCACTTCATTTGATCATGGCATTTCCAGCAAACAAGCTTACATTTAACTGATCCTGATTAATTAAAAACAATTACTTTACTTTTATCCTCGTACAAATTAACAATAAAAAGTCTGTTTATCACCTCATATTTTTCTAATATGACTATATCATCTAAAAAATTTAAACACTAAATTACTATGATATTCCTCTTTCATCTTTAGCATGACACTGGATACTGAAGGCATGATTAAACAAAAGAAAAATAAATAAAACAATGAAATTGGGAAAAAAGAAAGAAAAAATTATACCTGTAAACACACAACATATAGATAGTCCACATGAACTGCAGCTTCTAAAAGGATAATTAATTAAAAAAAAAATAATAATAATTTATGTCAAAAGGAGGTTAACAAAATTGAATTAACTGGAAATTCTGGAACATCCACCGCATTGGTCAATGTATGAACTATGGATGCGAGAAGGTAGAGGACACCCAGAAAAGACATAAATCCAAAAAGGCCAAACCACCTGAAGTCAGAATAAAACCTGCTGATCGTGTGCAATGGAAAGGTAGTCAGAATAAAAGAGAGCACTAATCCTGCCACTTCAATTCGTGGAAAAGCGCCAATGTGGTCTTACACTGTTGTTTTTTTTGTTGTTGTTGTTATAGTATACGTATAGACAAAGAGTTTTTATTTACAAAATAATGAACGGTTAACAATAAAACTCACAGTTATCTAGGGTGATTCTCCAGTAATTGACCACATGCTAGTAGTTGACCAAAATGACATAAAAAGGAAGTAAACAAGGATTATTGTGGTGGTATCCTAATTTTTATTGGTTAAAATATATCCAATAACTAATGAAAGCTACTGCCAAAAGTTATAGTGGTAACCAAGCTTCCAATTGGACGATAAAAATTAACAAACACAAAGGTATATCACAGGGCCTCATATGAGTGACTGACACTATTAGTGAAGGGTGGTTTAGCTTCTCTGTGATTTTTTAGCATCAACATGAATAATTCCTAAATGGTTGAATACAAATAATGTATGTAGATCATTTATGTTTGCTTTATATTAATATACAAGTAATTTTTCTTTAAACTAATTAAAAAATTATAAATAACAGATGGTCAATTACTGATCAGGCAAAGTGTTATATTTTTAGTAAATGACCAAAATGGTTAACTACTAAATTTTTACTTACTTGCGTATTTTCTGGAAAAAAACAAAGTGATAACAAAGGTTTATGCTTTTATTGCAATCTTCACTTACTATTTGCCTAGAAAAATTGATTTTTTCAGTAATTGACCAATGTGGTTAATTGGTGTCGATAAGGGTGTAAAGTATTAGTTTTTCAACTTTAGAATGTAAAAGTAAGTCATTTTTAAACTCTAAGATGGATTTTCTTATTGCATGTGTAAATTAGATCCTTTTTAAATATACTAGGCTTAATTTCTTAACATAATTTTTTTTAAAAAGTCAAGAAATGGTAAAAAGTCAATTTTAAGTATACTTCCACTTTACAACACACAAATATTATGTAGGTTAATTACAATGTTTATTTAAACTAACACTCTGGTATATAAAATGTCGTCTGTTAGAATTTTATAAATTATTTTATTTCCCGAAAAATTCCAAAAATCAGATCAAATGGTCTGTTGAAAGAGAAAAGCATTGGTCAAAGTTAAGCCAGAAAATTTCCAGATCACTAACACCCTTGTAAATATCAAAATTACTTTTCACACCTTAATTGAATAAAATATATGTTTAGTAATATTTTTTAATATGAACAGGAAAAAATTAAAGTAGAAAACTAACTTAAATATTGATAAGAAATTGAGTTAAATAAATCATTAAGGAAGATTTTTTTCTAGGTTTAAGCATATACCTAGGCTATAAGAGTTCTGAAATCATTAAAATTAAACAGTCATGGAAGGGAAGAAATCCTTTTTCAAGTACACCGAAGAGAACTTGAAATTTACACTTTTTCAAGAGAAAAAAATTGGAAAATAAGAGAAACTGCCAGAAAATACAACATTCCTCATTCTACGTTGATTAATAAGCTAAGAGGGAAAACACCAGAATTTAGAAAAATGGGCCCCCCAACAAATCTTACACCCTCAGAAGAAACTCTTCTATGTAATTGGATAAGTGCCAATGCAAGAAAAGGATTTCCATTAGATAAACGGATGCTTTTTAAAACTGTTCAAGAAATATCCTCTAAATTCGATTCTTTTCATCTAAATTTATTCAGAATTGAAAGTATAGGATTAGATAGTCTTTTCTATATTGTTTTGATTTTCTTGTTTTAATTTTTTGAGTAAGTTATGCATAATTACCTACCAGTCTAACTAACTTTGATAACCTAAGTTTATAAAACCATCATACTATATTTTACACTGATGTTCCTGTATTTTCATTAATTAAAATTGATTATATTTATTTTTACTTCCTTTTTTTAAAATTTATTTAATAGTTAATTTATTAATATTAGAACATTTTATAATGGAATTTAACAATTAACTTTTGGTTTTATTCTGAAAAAGAAGTGGTCAATTACTAGCATGGCTGTGGTCAATTACTAATGTCTACTTGGTCAATTACTGGCAAAATTGCTTTTGGTAAGAAATTTTGATGATATTTTAAATTGTAAAAAGGACTGGAACACCATGTTAATTTATTATTAAGCTTCAATAATCAATTGATATTTTGGGAAGTTTTCATAATATTCCTTTAATAATTTTTCAAGAAAAAAAAATTAAATGTGTAGATACTTGCACTAACTGGTCAATTACTGGTAGGTTCACCCCAGGTAAATGAAAGAAGAGTCGATGCGTTTGGTCCAAAAATTAATTTACTTAAAACCATACCTTACTTTACTTCAAACGAGATTTCTTCAGAGCAAAAACAGTGGAAGCTAAGTATAAATCATCGATTATGTAAATAGTAAACAACATGGAGTTGTAAATAATGGAAGTGAGCTCACGTTGAGCTCCAGCTCCTGCTCCTGGAAAAAATTTTAAAATAATTTTGTTGCATTGTAAATTTATATTTTGTACAGTTGCAGACAAAATAAAATTCTTGAATTCAAAATAAATCAGTCAAATTTATTATACTGGCTGAAACATTATTTTCTGTTATGAAAAGGAGTTTTGTATACACCATATCGAATATAAAAATACGAGTTGCATACCAGTTAGAAAAGTGCTAACAACCAATGTATAAAAATGATTGAGGCAATACTTTAATTAAAACTTACAGCTTCACTATAATTTGGAAATTATACTGAGCGAATTGAAATGAATATTTGAATACAACGAACACAACTTTATTTTTTGTGATAGCACCTTATAAGGATTTTTTTTCGTAAAAGCTGCTCATGATGAAGAAAGAGCTTGCTTATCTGCTGCTGGTACTCTTTTACGTACATAACTGTTGCTCAACGCTGCCGAACTTTATTGTTGTGCTTACAGATGATCAAGATGTCACTTTAGGGGGATTGGTACAATAAAATCTTTCTACTGAATTTTCTTTCAATTTTATTATTTATCGAAAAGAGGGGACGTACTAAAAAATTGCAGTACTTTCTTGACGATTTGAAATATAGCTAAGAATTATATGATGAGCATCAATTACTCATTTAGTGTCCTTTGTGACCCCCCTGATCTGATGTTCTATTTCGCCTCTTCCAATATCTTTCCTCTGATGAAACCTGGTTTAAATAAACCTACATTTAAATTAAACTAATTTAGGGTTTTCAGTAAATTGACTTCATAAAATATTTTTTAATTCAACATCAAGTGGTGTAATAAAATAAAGTAACACTTTTATAGCTATTTTTACGAAAAATTACTGTTTAATATGCTTCAGATAAAAAGTTATGCTTTTTTTATGTATGAAAACTGAAGTGATGCAAACACATGTGCAGTAAAAATAGTTTTTTGCAATGTAGTTTTTGCTCTAAAATTCTAAGCATACTGTAAAAAAAAATGTAAAACAAAATTATTAGTTTTAAAAGCAAAACACACAAATAAATGCTATTCGTGTTATTAGAGCCTAAGTCATCTAGGTAATTGCTATTGACAAGGAACTGTAACACATCTCACATGTAAAACAAAGCTGCAGGGGTGCTGGGAAGGATTATTTTCAGAAGGGTGTAGATCGCACGACTGCATGGTGATTAAATTTTGTTCAAACCTTGATCTTTTTTATTATATTTCCAATGAAATGTTAAAAAATAGTAATGTAATACTATATAATGTAGTACATTTAATTTTCTAATTCCAGGGGGGTGCAAGTGTACCTTTGTGGCTGCTCCCATGCAAACCAGATCTAGTTTATTCTTCATGGTCAAAATAGTTGTGCGTTGCATGACAACTAAAATACCAATTTTCTTACTACAGTAGCTGAGATTTGGGTTCCATTAGTAACGGAGCAAAATTAATTAAATTTTTCCGTTTAATAAAAATTTATCCATTAATGTAATAAATTGATTTAGAGTTATTACAAAAACAAAATTATGTTAATTCATGTTTCTTAATAGTTGGTACTTTTTAACTACACGGTGCAGTAATGTCAGAAATGTATCCACTTATTGAATTTCAATCTAGCGGGACTTGAGACAAATTTTAAAATATCACATATATTATAAATAAGGGAATTAATTAAATACATAAGAAAATTAAAACTAACCCAGCCACTTTGTCAGTGAACCACTAATCCTAAAAGAATATATTCCACTTTTCAAATTTCTCCTCTAATAAGCATCACATACATTCTTCTGGTTGTAAAAGAAGAAGAAGAAAAGCTTCCTACTGTCTTTCTAAACAAATAGCAAACAAAACTAAATTATTTGGCAATAAATGTTCCAATCTTCAGATGGAAACAAAAAAGCTTATTTTTGTATCAGATTTGGCAATCACCATATTTTCTCAAAAAGGTCTTAAAATCAATTTTAATATTTATTAACACAGCGCCAATATCATCGGCAAAATGTGCGACAAACTATGTTTAAAAATTTATTTATTAAAAATTAACATGAATGTTTACTCTTACATCCAAATATCATTTATTTATTCTATTAAAGTAATTTTATTATTTATTCAAAAAAATATTTGCAACAGGAAAGAGTTCAAGCAATGATCGGTTTAATGCTATTTCAAAGCGATGGGATGACGGCAAGTTGGTTTATTAGTATTTCTTAAAAGCGACTTTTTAGTGATAGTAACAGCCCCAAAATTTGATAGAATGCATTGTCATCGACATCAAACTTATCTGCCAAGTTTTAGTCCGATTGGATGATGACAAGGGGGTTAATTTGGCCTCTGCAAATTCTTCTCCATCGACAGACATACACACAAAATTGAAGTTAATATAAAGGATTAAAAACCAAATGAAATTTTGACAAAAAATTTTTTTACTATAAAAAAAAGCATTTAAAATAGATCATTTATATTTGAGAAAGTGTCTAGTAAGATTTTTATTATCTGTTTTCTTTTGTTAAATTGATGAAAAATGAAATAAATTATACCTTACTTTCTTCTAGACGCCGTTGAAAAGAACTAGTTCCATAATTGGGAAACAAGGTGCTGAATTTACAAATATGGTACTTGACCCCACTTAAATATCATATTTTTTTTTAATATTAAATGTCTTAGTAAACTATACATTTTGCATTTTATTATAAATTATAAAATTTTTATAATATATATTTGACAATGTATTCTTCATTGAAGTGACAGTAATTATGTTTTGAGTCGCAATCCATTTTTTAAACAAATTGTTATTTATCTTGTTAGTGACCACCCACCAAATATTGTTTTAATATCTACTTTAATTATATTTTTTATTTGAGATTTGTATTTGTTATATTTTTCAGTTTGTTACTACACCACTATGCTGTCCTAGTCGAGCAAGTATTCTTACGGGGAAGTATGCGCATAATCATGAAGTTAGAAATAACTCTCTCGATGGAAATTGTAATTCCCGTTTGTGGCAAAAGAACTATGAAGAAAAAACTTTTATCACTCATTTTAAAAAAGCTAACTATTCTACATTTTATGCTGGAAAATATCTTAATCAGGTAGCACATTATTTTAAAAAAGAATTTCTTTTCATTAATAATAATAAATTTTTTAAATTGCTTTAATTGTATTGCAATTTTATACATTACTTATTGAAGAGACTACTATATACTTTCCTGTTAAAGCCATACTGCTTTGCAAGAAGGATTTGTTTGTCTTTATTCAAGAAGTCTATAGTGCCAATTTACAACAGCAACCTTAAATGATGCAGGCTTATGAAGCCAAATTTCTTTTGGGATTTGACTTGTGAGGATAAGCCTTTGGGGATAAGATGGAAGCAATGTGGGTGAAATTCCAGCATGTAGTAAAGAGTAGTAATAACACAACTTATATATTTATTTTGATCAAGATTAGCAGTTTGTCTTTTTTATTTTTATGAAATGAAAAGTGAACAATTCGATTAATACATGTTCTGAAATTTTTCTTTTACAGATTAAAATATATAAGATGAGCACACTTTCCTCACTGAAAAGGAAATTTCAATCTTATTTCATTGATAGTAGTGTTAATTTTACTAAACAATCATAATCCTCCTTCATGCAGTCTGTTTTGGGCTGTGCAATCCTGTTTGAGTCATCGATTTTCGGTTCACTAAATACCAGAAACTACATTCCAAAGTAGAAAACTCTTCTTGAGCTTTCATAAGTAGCCCTTTGTGTTAGGATTATTTACCCAAAGTACAGAAAATTATCCAAGAATCAATCTGAAATCCATATAAAAAATTTAATAAAACAACGTTAAAAAAGCTTTGAAGATAAAATAGAATGAATTATAAACTTCCAATGAGTCCTTTTCTAGTTTCTCAAAAATAAAATTTGCTAGTTAACTTAAAAACACTTTCAATTTTCTAAATAATTCCAAGTCAACATGAATTTGAGATATTTTCCATTTGAAAAGGAATGATTAGATTGGAATATTTTATGTATTAATAAACAATATAGTGTCTCCGCTACATTTTGGTGAACATCAGTTTAGAAGCAAGTGGCGAAAGGCACCATCCACCAGATGAAATTGCTTTTAGGTTGATGATATGACGCAATATTAAAAATTTAATAACGTAATTCAATAAAGGCATAACAAGTTGAAAAATGAATGTCTTTAACATATAAATCTCTATCCTTGAGCATTGCTTATCAACGACTGTTCCTCTTCTGCTTCACTTATCCGAAAGGATAATGCTATAATTATCAAAAAATATACCTCCAATATTTTACTTTTTTTTTCTTTCTTTCAGTGTAATAATTATGGCCAAAAATGTAATTTAAATTAATGAAAATGGTAAATTATACTATTTAATACCAAAATTAAAACACGTGCCAATTCAACTGTAACCAGTATTAAGTGTAATTGAAAGTTGACTGATATGTTCCATACCCCTAGTTCTTTTTTTTTTTTTTTTTTTTTTTTTTTTTTTTTTGTATGTGTTCCTGTTAGTGTGAAAAACAGCTAACTTTTAATTTGCTTGGATTTTTATTGCTAACAATAAAAATTTTATTTTATTATTTTTCCTATGAATGCTTAGGAAAAATAATACCTAGATTTTATGTACAGAACACAATTTTTTTTATTTAAAGTTAGCTTAAACAGTCTTAATTCTTTTTTTTTTTAATTAAACATTAAAAGTTATAAATAGCTTGAGTTCTTATTTTTTATTCTATTCTGCCTCAAAATATTTTCCCATAGTTTATGATTAAATAAAAACTAAGTTAAGGAATTGTTCTGATTTTTTTTAAGTATGGAAATAAAGCATCAGGAGGAGTGAAGCATGTACCACCTGGGTGGGACTATTGGGCAGGCTTGGTAAGTTATTTTAAATTTTTGAGCAATTGTCATATAATTGCACAAAATTGCATTCTGTCATACAATTGCACACCTAGCAATTTCTCTTTGTATAATTGTAAATATTGTTCATATTTCTTTTTAAAGTTTATTTTATTAAATGTAATTGTTAACAGGGATAATGCAGGCTAAAAGTTGGCAACCCTTGAGATAATCTAGAAATTTTGAGATGTTTTCTAGCGTGTTCTGATCGCCAGATTGTTTTATCTGTATGTTTTGAGAAAGTTTGCAATCAAACATACCACTGAGCCTTGATGTAGTCAGTTAGTTGAATTTTGGACGCTGCT
Organism: Linyphia triangularis; assembly: GCA_963978545.1. Taxonomy (NCBI): domain Eukaryota; kingdom Metazoa; phylum Arthropoda; class Arachnida; order Araneae; family Linyphiidae; genus Linyphia; species Linyphia triangularis. Next base: position 50,013,894 of record OZ021722.1, on the reverse strand, counting down.
TTGAAAGAAGATGAGTGCTTGTTTACTTTTGTGGTGCCTCAATTGTCACTATATCTAAAGTTGTATGCACTGAAGCATTTGTTATAGCTTGATAATGGGTTTATTATTATTAAGAGAGGTTTTGTGAGCTTTAGAAACAAAGAATAAGTAATAGTTTTTATTATTTAAAAACTGTGTCATCATTTCTTTTGTGAAAATTCATAACAATTTTGTCACATGTTTATCTTTTGTGATGCCTTTTAGTCTATTAGGTATATGTGTTATTGTTTCTGACATAACTTTTAATTTCAATTCTTAAAAAACTTATTTACTATGTCAGATGTAAACCAATTATACACCAACTCCTATTTCAAGAGCATTAATTGTGCATTTTTTATAGTCTACCTATGTACACATTTTTGATGTGTAAAGTGTGTTTAATTTCCCAATATTGCACATCTGAAACTATAATAACTGGAGTGGAAACATTTATATTTTGAAAAGGTAAAACATCTTCATACTAAAAGAATACAAATCATACAAAAGAATTGATAAGAAATAGTTTTAAATGGGAATTGGATCTGTGCATTGGTCTATTTGAAGACATTTGTTTAGAAGAGTTGTATACTGTACCAACCTAGATGGGCCATTTATCGGTAGTTTTTATTTTTGTATTTATAATTGCGTTTTTATTTGAATATTTTGTACTACAAGTGCAGACTTATATATAACACGCACATATAAATACAAAAGAAAAAACTTTGTAAATTTAAAAGACTTATTTAAGTTTTGATTAATAAAATTGTTTACAATATCCATTAACAGGGTCAGTTTTCATTAACATTTTCCGATTTAACATGGTTTTGTAAACATAGGGCTAGTTGAAAATGGGATTAACTTTCAAATTTAGTATTTTATTCCTCCAAAAAATTTTTTTAGACCAAAACTTTTTATAATTTTGGTTGAATTTCATTAAAATTTATTACAAAAGATATGTTATATCTTGTTATTTAATAAAAATATATGTTACATCTCTTTATATAATTGGTATTATATCATTTGTATGATTTAATATAAATGATATAATGAGTTGTAAGAAAATGTATAATTTGAAGATTGTCTTATTTTTAAATAATCTTATACTTATTTTGCTATTAAAAAACGTATTCTATTGTAATTATATATCCTTATTGGTTGCTTAGGTTGGCAATTCCTGTTATTATAATTATTCATTGTCAGTAAATGGTAAAAGAATTCAACATGGTTCAGATCCTGAAAAAGATTACCTCACTAATGTCATAGTAAGATATTTCTTGTAATTCATATAATTTTAGTTATTTTTTTAATTACTGATATATTTATATAATTTTCAAAGTTATATTTTACTTTATATTTTATTGCATGTGCAACACTTTGTAAATTTTCTTTCTCAAAATTCATTTTGTCATGTAAAGGATTATTCTAAGGCCTTTTGCTTATAATTTCAATTTAGCTTTGAAATCCATTTATAATATTATTTTGCTTCCATTATTATTAGTATCTCTTAGTGTTATATCCTTTTTATAGAGAAGTCAATACAATCTGTATAATATTAAAGGAGAATTTTTACAATTTCATGTATACATTTTTTAATTAATTTTTTACTTTAAAATTCTTGGTGATCGATTTTTTAAAAAAAAGAAAAGCTTATGATTCAACTTTTATCTAGTGGCTTACCTAATATTATATTTGTGTTCTGTAGTAAGAAATGTCAATGGACTATGTTGTATATTATTGCTTCTAAAATAATTTAAGGGTTATGATTTGTTTGTTTTTATTTTCTTCTTTCAAAGATTTATTTTAATTTTTTTTTCTTGCATTACTAAGTTTACTCAATGTATATTATGTGTGCTGTTGAAAAGAACAAAATAAAAGGTTTTGAACTTGTAGCTTATAACAATTACATTTATTTCATAGATATTTCTTATTATAATATCTTTCCATTGTTCCTTTACTATTGCATTTTGTTATAAAAGAGGGGTGTTCTTTAAAAGTTTAATTGTATTAAACATCATTCAGTGCTTATTTGTTTTAAATTATTCTATTCAATATTCAAGTGGTCTGACTATTCTTTATGTTTTACAGTAATACTTAATTTTTTTTTTTATGTAAACCTGATACAAATTCATTTCAGTTTGATAAAGCCTTGAACTTCTTGGACAAGAAAAATGAAACAACTCCTTTCTTTATGTTTTTATCTCCACCAGCTCCTCATGGTCCATTTACGCCTTATCCACCTTATGAAACTAACTTTTTAAATTTATCAGCACCTCGAACACCCAACTTTGGCATTCAAGGAGGACTTGTAAGTTTATATGTTATTCATTTTTTGTAATCTCTTTTATTTTTTATTTATTTTACAAAGAATAGATTTTAAGTATTCAATGTTATGACAATTGCAAAGCTTTATTTCTGTACCTTGAAACAAGAAAGCAACTTAAATTAAGTTTCGAGAAAAAGTAAAAGGAAACTATGAGCATTTATTGCATGTATGCTAAATAATTATTAAGTTTCACAAAAAAACAACTTAAACTTAAACTTTTGTTCTTCCAAACACAAATTCATTGTCCTAACAACGGGAAAACTTAAGAAACTTATTGAAACTTTAAGAACATGTTTTTCCAATCATGTACACAATTCATTTTGATCATTTTTGGATAATAGTTGGTCTTGTTTCAAGGTCCTGATTTACTCTTTGTTTTATTGATTCTACTGAGTAAAATTGTAAAAATGGATGTGTGTTTTTGAGTCTTCAAGAAAAGTAGTTGCAATATTTCAGTTTATAAAAAGAAATAATTACTCTATTTATAATAATTAAACTTTAAAAAAAAAATGTGATATATTGATTCAAGAAATCATTACCTTAAAATCCTTTGAAAGTTTTTTTTATTCTCTACCCCCTTTTAAAATTGGTCAAGTATTTTTAAAACATCCTGTGTGTAAATTCTTCTGCTCATGAATGGAAACAAATGATTTAAGAGCTAATTAAAATGATATTTCCCGTTTATCAAAGTATCTGATGCTGCGCTTGATTTCAGTTTTCTTAATATTCATTTACTTATCTCACACTCAGTTACAGACTTACCCTAGGTTTAAAATTTCACAACTCAAAAGCTTTTATTTGACTGTTTTTAGAACTAGGGAAAACCAATCCCATATTACACTATATAATTAATTGAAAAAATATAATATTCATAAGCATTTATTTTTTTATAATTTTTTACTTTGATATTTAAACCCAAGAATCATACTTATAAGATAATTAGCAAATTTCAAGTCTGAGATCTGTGAGGCTCTTCAAGGAAGAGTACAATATAATCACCACAAATGATATTTTAGTATTTTCTAGGTATTAAGAAACATCAATGCAATATAACTTCAACATATTTTTTTTTTCTTTTGTAAAAAGTTTGTCTTTTTATTTCAAAGTCAATTGACATTTCAATTAACAGAATTCATAATTTAAAAAAATGTACTCAACTATAGTTATCTATCTATAGTTATGTACTCAACTATAGTATATCTGTAAATTTTCAGTCGCTTAAAGAATTTAATTAATATTGTGTTTATTTGTGATAATTTAATATTGTGAGTTGTGAATACTGATACTAAATTGTGATACTATATGATACTATAAATATGTTGTGTCTGATAGATTTTGATTATGTTATCTACTTATGAGTATCCATTTTGTTTATGCTTGTAGAATAAACACTGGTTACTTCGGCAGCCTCCAAAACCTTTACCAGACTCAGTGATTAAAAGTATTGATTCTGTGTTTAGAAACAGGTATGATAATAGTTACTCGATTTATAAACTATGTTTAATTTTGGGATATCCCTTTTATCATAATATTGTTACGAATTTTTGTATATTTGTAAATATTTCATAGTGTTAATTTTATAAATAGATAAATTTCTGTACATTTCGCATAAGGCAATGCAATGGTTTGTTTCCCTGCAATGAGCCTCCCAATGCTTGATAACGGGTTTTACAGAGGTAACTCTGGGAAGCGAGTTTCAAGGGGCAGGGCATTTAACATTATGGCAATGGGAATCTCGCCAAATTGGCAACTAATTTTTGTCGCCAAATTTGGTGAGAAATCGCCAAATGTCGCCAAACTTGGCGACCATTTAGCGACATTTTCGGTACATGTATGGGTACATGTATCCCATGTACATGTATAAGGGCTTTTCGACTACAATCTGGAAAGTTCTCCAAATGTCTATCTCTGGAATATTCACGAAATTTCCCTTTCCTATATAAGGACGGCCGTGAGTAGGGTTAGTTAGTTGACTGATTTTGAGTCACTGAATTAGTTGACTGGAGATACTGAGCGAACTGTATTGCATTGTCTTTTGCGGTGATTTAGCAGTTGTTGTCAAGTTTTTAACTGCTGTTTGGTGCTCTATTGAGGTGAAAAGAGCTGTATTGTGTCTACTAGAACGTGAAGTTCTGAAGCTGTAAGAGAACTGTGAAGAGTTAGTTATTTTGGAATAAATTTCTGCAAGTTTTGATCTGCTTTGGCTTCAAATCTCTCGAACCCGTCCACACAACAATATAATAAAATTTTGGTCTAATGCTTATAAATTAATGTATTAATTTTTGCTTTCTTGGCCTACTTGCCTTGTAGCATAAACCTTTAAATTATATTTAAGTTATTATTCTGCTTTGGTAATTATTATTGGACCTTAAAATATATTATATCATGTAGTTTGATGTTAATGTATTAGGAAAAAAACCCACTAAATGTATGCATTATAAAAGTTTATTTTGATGTAAATTTCAGGAATTTTTAAATTTAAATAGTTTAAGTTATCAAAATAATGTATTATATATAAGCATATCAATATCAAATACACCATAGTGATGTAATATTGAAAATAATAATCAAGCTATTTATAATTGCATAATTTTACTATTTATAGTTGACTATTAAATGCATTCAGGGATATTTAAAAACTGAAACAGTTGTTAAAAGAAAACATTTTGTTCTTGTAATAATTTTAAAATGAAAGATGATTCTTAAATCATTACTTTTCAAGAAATAAGTTTTAGTTTAGTTTCTTTTTTATACATTATATATATGATACTAGACAGTTAAGTAACCCTAGGGTGGAAGAGATGTTATTATGTCATCTTAATTGGAATTTTTAATTTGCACCACTGCTCTATAACAGACATATAAAAGCTTTATCATTTTCATTGAAACGTTTTGAACAGTCACATAAATTGTTTCAAGTTTATTTGATCCCAAAATATGACAGCATTAATATATTGCTAATTATTTTGTCTCAACTTTAATGATACCTTGTAACACTACACATTCACTGCTTTCACTTCTCAATATGTTATTGCTTCATTCTTTAAATGTTCTTGTATCTCTTTCCCATACATGAAGTCCAAGCAAGTATTTTTGGAAGATCAATTTTAAACCATTTGCACTGGAAGTTTTATAGTCTTGCTCTACGGATAATGTTCACAGAACATTAATGCAAATTAAAATAATTGTGAAGGTGGCATAGAAAAAAAAATCTTCTTTTGGATGTTTCATTGTTGTAATCAAAATAGTTTTTGTGCAAAAATTTTACCTGATAGGTGCACATTGCTTTTCTTTATAACGAATATTTTTCGGATTAAATCATAGTTTTTCCTTTATAATAAAAAGCTGTCGATTAAAAAAATTACTCTATGTATTCATTAAGTTTTAATATGTTTCAATTACAGATGGCGCACTTTACTTTCTGTTGATGATGGTGTTCAAAAGTTATTTTTAAAACTTATCAAAAAGAGGGTTCTGGAAAATACTTATATATTTTTTACATCAGACAATGGTTTTCATTTGGGTAAAATGCAAATTTTTAAAATTTCTTATTTAGTATGGCTGTATAAATATTGTGCATTTGTATTCAGTAGCATTTTTTAAGAAATATCATTAAGGTTAAAAATAAGTAATAACATTAGTAATTATTTATATTCCTTATGAAGTACAAAAATTACTTTACTGTAGTGAAACATCATTCTTAAGTATCCAACATGAATATGCAATTATTTCTTAAAGTATAAGAAATAGTAAACGTCTATAGTTTAACTAAACAACCTATATATTGATATCTTGCTTGAGGTTATCAAGGCTACTGGCTTGCTATTCAAGTGGACCAAGTTCAAGTCCCATCACAGTCATTTAGACTTGATATTAAGATGTTTATTAGCTACCAACCACACATATACTTCAAAGGTTAAATTATAGTTAAATTACAAATACTACCATGCCCAGTGTTTGGGTATGGAACACTCGGCAAGTGTGTAACTGTGTATTCATATTGAACATTTTTTTATATGTGCTTAAAACTTAAACAAATTCTTTTATTTATATTTGAGTGTTTTTTTTTTGTTTTTTTTTGTCATAAATTTAGTGGTATCTTTTAAATAGGACAGTTCTCATTGCCATGGGATAAAAGACAACTTTATGAATTTGATATCAGGGTTCCTCTTCTTGTCAGAGGTCCAGGAATAAAAAAGCAGATCAAAATAAAGGTGAAAATATGTATACTAAAAACATTTAATAGTATAAATATGAAAAAGTAATTTTTTTTTTATATACAATTAACTATTTATGTTACAGCATCCTGTGCTAAATATTGATTTAGCGCCGACGTTTTTAGAACTTGCAAACATCCCTATTCCAAGCGATATTGATGGTGAATCATTTGCAGCTTTTCTTAAAAGTTCTAATAAGAATCACAGTAATAGATCATCTTTTATAATTGAGCATCAAGGGGAATCAAGCAGTTCATTTATTCCAGGATGTCCTCAGTACCAACCTGGTGAAGTTCATGTATGTATTACTACTTAAGCCAATATATTTAGAAGTTTCATAAATTGTAGTTAATATATTTTCTATATTTTAGACTTGTGAAATTGACTGCATTTGTGAAGATTCCAGGAATAACTCTTATGTTTGTGTTAGGCACCTTTCAAAGGCAGAAAATTATATATCCTGTATTTTTAAAGATGAGGAGGTATTTATGCATAACTTGAAAGGTTCTACATATACATTTTCAATTCTATTTATCTTGTAGTTGTATTTTAATTTTTTTCCTTATTTTCAAAAAGCTATATGATTATAATTATTTTTTTAATTTTATGATAATCTTCTTAATGTGTTAAATATAATCTTCATTATTCTTTTAGGGTTATGGAGAAGCATACAATATTACCGAAGACCCTTTTCAAATGAGAAATCTATATCCAAATTTAGTCAAAAGTAGTGTTTATGAGTTAAAAAAATACTTTGCTATTTAATAATTTCAAATATTTTTATAATTAAAAATATAAATGCTGAATTATATGTTTTAAACAGCAAATCTAATTGTGCCAAATTTTAAAACTGTTAAATTTTTTTAGCCATTGATGGTTTTAAATTTTGATATATATATTATGTTTTATTTGTGTATATTTTGATTTAATAAATAAAATTTGGTTTTTATTATTAAGTAAATAATTGTTTACAATTTTGAGTTGGCAGAAATATCTCATCTGTTTGAGCATTTTATATAATCTGTTTGAGCATTTTATATAATCTGTTTGAGCATTTTATATAATCTGTTTGAGCATTTTATATAATCTGTTTGAGCATGAAATTTAGGAGTATCATCTTTTTGAATTTCTTTATCATCTTTTATATTTATTAGCCAATTACGTTTATTGTGTGACAAGAGCCTTTAAAAAGTGAAACACGGTTGCTTTGCGGTATCTATTAGATTTCGTAACTTTTTCTAGCTGACTTTTTATTTGATGGATTTTTATACAACATTTAGTTTTTCTTTAGAAGATTGGAATTACTTTGATTGTATTTTGCAGTAACATAATCACTTTTCTCATTACAGGAGCTTTAATATAAAAAATTGAAATCAATTACATATAAAACGTAGTTGTCTGTCTGCAAGATAATTTGCAGGGGGGGCCATAGGTGCCATCTAGATGGTCAAGGAGGTGCACATGCACCCTCTGGTTTTTGAAAATTAAATTAAGTTGACAAAAGTCGTGAAATTCGAAGGAAAACAAACTATAATATGTGTTTTAAATTAGTCACTTGCACAGAAAATTAATGTATAGCTACTAATTAACATTTCAGTAGGAAATTCAATTCTCATTTTTGAAAGAAAAAAGTTTGCATAAAATTTAGTGTTACCTTGCACCCTCATTGTATGGATATGCATCTTGCCAATTATCTTGCCAGTTCATGAGGGAGATGCTGTCAACAATGCTGATATACAAGGGGGAGATTTTTTTTAAAAACCTTGATGATTTTTTAAATATGATAAGCGTATTTCCAATTGAAATATTAGTCAAAAGTTATGCTTTAGTTTTCTTTTCAAATAAATACTTTAAAAACCCTATTATACTCTTTTTTTTTTCTTTTCTTCTTGTGAATCCTGACAGCACTCAATGGATGAGGTGATAGAAACATATGAAGCTGCATCTTAAATTTCTATAAAGCAGTTTTCCAAAAATTTCTTTTATGAAATTTGTAAACTTAAAGAGAAACACAAATTTAAAGAGAAGAAATCTATGTCTTTGAGAATTCCTTGAATGATTATTCATTTATAGACATAGTTGAAGAGGAACATTTGTGAGGTTATCTTCAACCACATATTATATATAGAAAATTCAAAATGCTTGTATATGTATTAACTGAGCCCGGGTATTCCCTACTACCTATATGAATCTCATTAGACATCCATATATTCACACTTTACATTCCATAAAAAATTCTTATTAACAATGTATTAATGTAAAAAGAAGTAAATTAAGGTTCTGGGGATTGACTGTTCATTTGACTGTTTGGATGACTGTTCATTTCATCATTTTTTATCTAAAGAGAAAAACGTGTGGCTAATTTCAGCAACATATTACGTACAAAAAATAGAAAATATTTGTGTATCAAATTATTGATCAATAATTGAACACTATTATTGATCCCTATAATTCTTAATGATAAGATATAGGACATATGCCTAAATTTGTAAATTATAAAAACCTGATTAAAATTTTAAAATTCTGGTTCTTTCATATAATTTCAGGGGGGAAATTAATTATAATTAAAGTTTCAGATCTGTAAGTGAAAGGATAGTATCGTCACACAACGGACAAAATTTAAACCCTTTACGTTTTCTTTTTTTTTAATACATCAGATACTCAGTTTTTATATTTGGGGGGCACTTGAATTGTAACAAGGCCTCAAAACTGTGTATGACCATAATTCAAACCATATTCTAAAACATGGAATCACTCAAACAAGCTTAATGATCCCCAAGAAATTAGTTTTTGGCTGTGAAGTGAGAAGGAAAAATCGGACAGACCTAATAAATCCACTAAAGAGTTATACAAGATAAATGCCCTTTCTTTTGTATCATTGAACTAATGAACTTTTTACTTTCAATTGCCCATATATTAACATAGGGTAATGAAAGTATTACATTCGGTCCGGGTAAAAATCATTTCTACAATTTTTGGGACGTTTTGAGTTCAAAAAAATTGGTCTAGAAGAAGTTTTTGTTGTGATAAAAGCGTAAAATGTTAGCAAATATTCTGCAGCATATTATCTTCCCTTGAGCATCGCTCATCAATGACTGCTTATCCTCAGTTTCATTAAAAAGAAAGGATAATGAAATATTTTTCGAAAAATGTATCTCCAATTTCGTGGTTTTTTTACCAATAATACTGTTGCACAAATTGTCTGTATATAGTGTAAATAGTGACGTATTATACCAGGAAGGTGACAAGGTGTGGTTATGGAATCCTAAACGTCGGAAAGGACTCTCCCCTAAGCTCCAGACGAACTGGGAAGGGCCGTATGTGGTCCTTAAGAAGATCAACGACGTCGTGGTAAGGATTCAACGGACACCCTCCTGTAAACCTAGAGTTGTACATAACAATAGACTAGCCCCATATTATAGTAAAAGTGATTGAATTGCCTTTCCTCTTAAGGACTTCACTGCCCGGGACGTGCAGTCTTTAAGAAGGGGGAAATGTTGCACAAATTGTCTGTATATATTGTAAATAGTGACGTATTACTTCAAAATTCTATTGTAATTTATTTTTATCTTATTTTATTTATTAATTAATAGCGATTATACAAGTTAGAAAAAGGTGGCAACACCTAAAGTAATCGAGAAGTTTCGAGATATTTCTTTTCCGATGAATTGGCTGGAAATTTCGCGAATGTCTCACGCGCTTGTATATAAAAGACTGGAGAACGGGAAAGTTTTCAGATTGACTTCGGACTTCGTTGAAAGCTGATCGCTTTGTTTACCTATTGGAGTGAGAGCTTGTATAATCGCTGAATTCGGAGTTATTTTTGTTGAAGCTTGTGTTGAAGCTTGAGAGTAATTAAACTGTTGCCTGTGAATAAATTTTGTGAGTTTTCTGAAGAGAGAATAAATACTTTTAAACCGTGAAAACTGTGCCATCATTGCCTCAGTGGAAAAATTCATAACAGTGGTGTCAGAAGTGGAGTCTCGTAATTTTGAATGCCGACAACTAGAGGAATGATGGAAGACCAAATGAAGCAGTTGATGGAAATGATTGTTGGAATGAAGGCCCAACAGGAAACCACCGCCGCCGAAATAAAAGCTGGACAAGAATCAACCGCTGCTGAAATAAAAGCCGGACAAGAATCAACCGCCGCTACAATCGCCGCTGGTCAAGCGCGTCAAGAAACGACAAATGCTGAACTCGTCGCTACAATCGCCGCTGGTCAAGCCCGTCAAGAAACGACAAATGCCGAACTCGCCGCTGCAATCGCCACCTGCCGAGAATCCACATCAGCAGCTATAATTGGGATTAAAGAAGAAATGCAATCCGAACTGCCTACAATGGTGGAATCTACGATAATAGAGACTACTACAAGTGTTCTACAATCGGTAAAAGAAGATGTCATCTCGCAGGGCAGAAGCTGCAATGTAGAACAGGTGAAGCCCCGACCAGTCGTTTCCACGTTTCAACCCGACAAGGAGGAAACCAGGGTTTATTCGTGAAGGGGGAGATCAACGGAACTCCATGTCGTCTAATCGTCGATTCGGGAGCGAACGTAACGATCGTAAGGACGGACGTGGCTCGTCGCCTGAACAGCCGACTCCTCTACACAGCGCCCTCTGTTTCTCTACAAACTGTGTCTGGTGGTAATATCTCTGTTCATGGGAAATTGCAAGTGGACATTGCCCTTGGATTTAACACCTACAAGCACACCGTTTATGTTGCCGAAATTGTAGATCCGTGCATTCTCGGACTAGACTTTTGAAGAAAAATGGAATTACGCTGAATTTTGAGAAAAGCAAGCTGCAAACATGGAGAGGAGAAGTTCCTTTGCACGATCTAGACATGAAAGAGCTGTGCGTATATCGGATTGTAGCTCATGAAGACAATGTCATAGATAATGCTGAAGAGTCCACATCTATGAGAAGTACATCTCCAGCCTCGGAAAGAGAACCGAAGAAAGTGACGTTGATGAAACCCTCCCAGGAAGTGGTTCATGTGGAAATGGACAAAGTTAGTGAAGAGGGAATCGACATCCGTGCTCCTGTTACAAGCATCGAACGGAGGTCCCGGGATCTATCAGCTGCACCCGCGGGTGATTCGGACGCAATCTCAAAATCATATAATCAGCAAGACGGGGATCAGAAACTTTCACCGCTTCTGTTGGCATACGGGAGTGCAACTCACGAGACCAACGGATTTTCTCCATCTCTAACGATGTTTGGAAGAGACCTTAGGCTCCCCAGCAACCTCCTCTTTGGACAACCACCGGACACTCCTTCCTCGGCTGTCCAGTATCTAGATGATCTGCAGGCACGTTTGGAAGCCGTACATCCGTTCGCCAGAGAGAGAAACAACATCATGACGGAGCGCATGAAGATCCGGTACTATGCCAAGGCCATGGACCGTTCATTCCAGGAAGGTGACAAAAGGTGTGGTTATGGAATCCTAAATGTCGGAAAGGACTCTTCCCTAAGCACCAGACGAACTGGGAAGGGCCGTATGTGGTCCTTAAGAAGATCAACGACGTCGTGGTAAGGATTCAACGGACACTCTCCTGTAAACCTAGAGTTGTACATAACAATAGACTAGCCCCATATTATAGTAAAAGTGATTGAATTGCCTTTCCTCTTAAGGACTTCACTGCCCGGGACGTGCAGTCTTTAAGAAGGGGGAAATGTTGCACAAATTGTCTGTATATATTGTAAATAGTGACGTATTATTTCAAAATTCTATTGTAATTTATTTTTATCTTATTTTATTTATTAATTAATAGCGATTATACAAGTTAGAAAAAGGTGGCAACACCTAAAGTAATCGAGAAGTTTCGAGATATTTCTTTTCCGATGAATTGGCTGGAAATTTCGCGAATGTCTCACGCGCTTGTATAAAAAAGACCGGAGAACGGGAAAGTTTTCAGATTGACTTCGGACTTCGAAAGCTGATCGCTTTGTTTACCTATTGGAGTGAGAGCTTGTATAATCGCTGAATTCGGAGTTATTTTTGTTGAAGCTTGTGTTGAAGCTTGAGAGTAATTAAACTGTTGCCTGTGAATAAATTTTGTGAGTTTTCTGAAGAGAGAATAAATACTTTTAAACCGTGAAAACTGTGCCATCATTGCCTCAGTGGAAAAATTCATAACAATACTTATCGCTAAAATTATCGGCATTACTGACCATTTTTTTTAAAATTAATGAAAAAACGAAACGGCAAATTACACCAGTACATGGTAAATTTAAATGCAGTTACGGGCATTTAATATAATTAAAAGCTGTACGATGTCCCACCCCTCTTGTTTTGTAAAATATCTGAAACCGCTAGTTCTTTATTATGAAATAAACAATGTATTTATGCCATTCAATAAAACATCTGGTGCCGAAAAACAGCTTTGTTTGTAATTACCTGCTAGTAGAGGATTTAAACTAAAAGTATGAGATGCCTCAATGCATTGGAAGGAATGTCTCAATGGTGTATCAATACAATTTGGAAATATCTGATGTCAAAATTACATAGGTTTGTCAAAGTTTTAATTGTCTCAAACCAAAATTTTTTGAGATGGCTATATGGTGCCAAAACATTTTTGTAGGGAGGGGAGAGGAAAAAGGCAAAATTTTAACGATATTGTCGACGAAAATCACTGATAGTTCGAAAGTGGAGAAAAGAAATACCCCCCACCCCTCTATTGAATCACCGCAAGTGTTGCATTTACGACTTACGTCATTTTGATTGACCTTTCTGTTTTTATGATGTCACACCCATCGATATAGATGGTCGTACCCAAGAGAAGAAAACCTTTAAACTGCCTAGCGAACCTCCCATCTGCCATAATCTTTTAAGAACGTTAATTTAAAAAATTATGTTATCGTAAATTAAAATTATCTTTAAATCCTCTTCGATGTTAAATATTTCATTATGAATTTTAAGCTTCAAATTGAAACAAAATTTTGAAATACTGGTTTTTGTTAACAGAAAATGGCAATTGATAACAGCCAATAGCAGTTGCGTATCAAATTTAATTTTTGTAATTTGTTATTTATTTTTATTCGTGCGTAATTTGTAATTTTGCTTCCAACTGCTTATGTTTTGAATTTGCTGTTTAGTTGTAAAAACTAAATATGGACACTCCTACTGAAGAAAGTTTACAGCAAATGTCTTATTCAGAATTGAAAAGATTTGCTAAAGAGCGTGGTATTAAAAAGCCAAATAAGAAGAAAGTATGATTAATTTATTTTTTCTCAGCAATGTTCTGTTTATTCGTGTTTTTACTTGATGCTTTCTTGCTGTTACCGTTGCTAATGTAATGTATTCCTTAGAATGCGGAGTTTGAAAAGCCCATTAACTTTTTGAAAGAAAGATGGATCAAGTGTTATCTTTTGTTTGACTGTTATTGGTGGTGATGATCGTTACACATTAAACAATTGTGAAATTTGTATCTTGTAAGGCATATTAAGTTTTGAATGATTCCAATGTCTGAATATTCAAAAATATTTCTTTTTAAAAAGTCGGTAAAAAGATATTTTTTGTTTTTGCAACTTTATAAAAGAAATAACAAATTATAAGATAAACGTTTTGATTTGACATTTAAAAAGTTTTTGAATTTTGGTATTGAAACTTATCATACAAATATAGTAGTATTTATTTCAAAATTCATGTACAATAGGCCAAGTATTTTGAAAAATCTTAATTGAATACATATAGTTTATCTTCTGATATCACCTGCCAGAAAAACATACTGCATTTGATTTCTCAAAAGTATAATTTGGGTATTGGCTAAGACCTCCAACTTGGGTTTTGATTCTGCACCAAGAGTTGCATTGCATTAGCTAGTAAAAAATGTTGGCAACTATTACTTGTTGGCATTAATTGCCTTGGCACGAAATCCACACCAGAATCGGAAGCTCAGCTTTAGAGAGCAAAAGTAGCCAGACATCTTGCTAAAGCACAAAAATTTCCAGGTAGTGTTTTAGCTGGGTTATAAAATTTCTTTAGCAAAAAATCTAAAAGTAAAATTGTTTTTGAGTTCCATCATTATGTTTAATAATAATGAAACTTTTCACTAAATTCTTTATAAATTGTCAATATAAACCTATCGAAAAATATTTTTCAACATTTAGTGTGTTTGTCCTTGTAGGTCGATGATTAATTTTTAGATACCTAATCGTAATGTTCACAAACCATTAATGATTCTGACAACAAAAGAACATTTTAATAACAACTATGGTTATTTTGAAGAAAAACTATAAGAAATTAATTAAAAAACTAAACATTTTAACATATCTTGTCAAAATTACAATTGGAAGTCCAAAACTGCTTATGTTTAAAATTGTATAGTTCTTCCATATTGGAAGTCACTTTCTATAAAGCTACAAGAACAGACCCACAGACAGACTCTTTGTTTTATTATTATTTTTTTTTCTTTCTTAAAAACCAGATGGTTTTCATAAGTACTGTTAAATTTAAATGTTGTCAGATATAGTCATTGTATTTTAAGTGAAAATAAAAATTGGGATCATGGTACTTTTTTCTTTAATAATTTTCCTCAGTTTTTAAAATCTTCAAGTCCATTAAAATCTACACTGGTTTGTAATTTGTTTTATATGAGTGTTTTTCTTTTTAAAGTAAAGCTACCCACCCTGAAAGAGTTTTTGTTTTAAGAGTACTAAAAATAAGGTGCTTACTAACTTAATTAGATTATCAGCCAAATACTTTTTGAATATGATCTATTTCGAAGAAAGAAATTGAATAGTCGGCCTTTATAGTTACTTATTTTCTAATGTCAGTGAAATAATATTAGTTTATAAGCCACAGAATTTATACTAGCCAATATACATGCTTATTGTATTTTGCAGACTAAAAGCTTGATTGCATTAATTTTGGAAAATACTCACTCTGCAGAAGATAGCTTTGTCACTATGGAGCAAAAAGTTATCAACTCTTGCAAGAAAGTAAGTTGTTACTTTAATTATGTTTTTGGTAGGAAAAAGATTTATATTTTTACGTTATGGCAGTATAAAAAAGTGAGTTAATGTCGAAAAGTTTAGAATAATTGCGTTTTTTTTTTTAATATTTAAAAAAAATATACATCAGAGTGGAAAGACATTTTGCACACAAGTGGAAGTATGTTGGAAGAAGAAAATAATACAAAACAATGTTGAAAATTACTTTTTTATCCAAACAATAGAGTTACCAGAAAAATAGCAAAATATGCTTTTTAGTTTCACTGTAAAACAATTATATTAAAACAATGGAAATCAGAAATTATGAGAGTGTGTGATATCCTACATATGCTGGCACAATGATTCCCAAATCAATACGTCTTCTGAGCATGTCCCATTTCCATCAGATTGAGGTCAAGGGAGTTGGCAGGTCACTATGTTCTTAAGGAGTCTGCGAGAACCCTTAAAATTGTTGAAATCAAGGATTTTGAGTTTATTTTCGATACTTCAACAAACTATGATTTAATTCTCACATTGAATTATTTTATGCAGAACTGCGTAATTAACTAAGGAAATTTATAAACAACTTTAGAAATTAAAAATATATATATATCTATTAATGAAGGCCTAACAAGGGGGGTGCAATTAGTGCAAGTTTTGACCCTCTCAAAAATTTTACAAGTGTTTTCAGCATAACTTGATTTAAAACCCACACAAAATATCCACTTTGCATTTTTTATCTTCAACAATTGTATGAATAAAATAAACTCTGAAAATTGAAACAAATTCTAAAAATTACAAGTTTGAGGTTTTAAAATAAAAAATTGAATTTTTGCTATAAAATTTTTGTAAAAGAAATGGTTTGAAGAAGAGGTTATTTGTTAAAGACTTATAATAATGTTAAATATTACGTCATCAGTTGCATAATATTTATTGCAGAGTTCATCCTAGGCGTTTTTCGAGGGGTGGCGCGTCCTGCTTGCCCATTTTTTTTAAAAATAGCGCCCTTCATGCCCTTTTTCAGAAAAATTTCATCCTGCAAGAATTCCAAAAACTTTACATTTTTTCCCCACCAGTACGCAATATGTGGATAACCCCTACTGAAATCGACTGTCGCGCATGCGCATTCCTGTTCAAACGCGCAACTTATAGATTAAGGACTGAAATCATTGAATAGATGTCAATATAACAAGCCTCATTAGTAGGTGGATTGTAGCATGCCGTCTTACAATTTCCCAAATGGTCATTAATAAATCCGGATGGCCATTTTGTACGTGTCTTGATTAAGCATATTTCGCCGGATTTTTACCATGCCTTCTTCAAAATAGAGAAGAAAGGAATTTTGAAAGACTTGATTAACTTAGTTAAAGGTGTACAACCATCAAAAGTTTACACTAAGAATTTAAAAAGAACATTTTCGTTTGGACACTCGTAACTGCGATGCCCTCCTGTTAAATTTAGGGTTAATTTTTTGGTTATTTACCTGTTACCTATTAATTTCTAAAAATCCGTTTTATATTTAAAGTTAAACATCACAGGAATGCAATCAAAATCCTGGATTGTTTTCGTTTAAAAAAAAATAAAACTTCTATTACAGCCTATATAATAGCAACATGCACGGCAAAAAATTGCCATTTTAACGTTAAATTTGATCCGATTTGGAAAATAAAATAAAAAAATGCATTAATTTTATGACATAGTCCAAGTTCTTTAGTAAAAATACTCCTTGTGATACCCCACAATGAATAATGTTAAATTTGGAGAAACTCTATTTTCTATCTGACAATGGCAAACCTAAAAAATGAAGTTTAAGGTAAAAATTAATATTTGATGAAAATTTTACTGTGTTGATGTTTCTTTAATTATAATAATTTTCCAAGTCTCATTCCAGCAGAAGTCGGACTGAAGCATTTTATCAGTATTTTGATATCTTTTGAGTTTCTGAACAAGTTTTTAATTGCAAGTCTTTTGCATAATTATTTTTTTCAAACAATTGAAAATTTAAAATTATTTATTGTGGAGGAAAAGTAAAACAATATTGAATTGAAATTGTGGCAGAAAACCTGTATACAAATTTCTGCAATTTGCCATAAAAGTGCCCTTATAAACAGGAGTTGCCCTTTTTTGGAGAATAGCACCCTGCCCTTTTTCAGTTCTAGGATGAACTCTGTTTATTGCCAACTTGGCTCACTTTAAAAAAAAAAGAGACTATTTTTCTCCAGCTAGGAGAAATTGCCTACCCTCTTCCTCACAGAATATTAAAGAGTGGTGGGTTACCAAACAAAAAAGTATTCATTAGTTGGCAAGTTATAGCGTATTTAGCTTCAACTGGATTTAGTTCAACTCATTCAAAGTCAAGTTTTGACAAGTTCCAACCAATTTTCCGACTGCTCCGTCAAACCAGTACATTCATATACAGTCGACTCTCAGTATTTCGAACTCGAAGGGATGTGATTAAAATTTCGAGATACCAAAAATTCGAAATATCGAAAATCTAGAAAAAAAATATTTGGATAAAAGTGAATCGTACAAAAAGGAATACCAAAAATAACTTACGATATTTTATATAAAATATCTATCTAAAACAGTTTGGTAAGCATTCGATGTTCTTTCGGCATCGAGAACATTTTCCAGATGTGCAATGGCTTGAAAAGTCTTTGTTGTCATGCCGGATCGGGATTCAATAAAAGCCCGCATAACATCCCTAGCATTCTCAGCTTCTTTAAAAGTTATCCTTTTTGAAGGGACAAACTCTTCATCGTCATTATCTTCTTCTTCTGAAGGGGATCGAATTTCTTCAAGGATTTCTTTATCCGTTAAATTTCCGCAAATTTCCACGTTGTTGTCTACATCAACAAAGTCCTGAAATGTTGTTCCAGAGTCCAAATGTAGAGAATTGGAAATCAAACTCCATTCTTCTTCCACAGATTCCTTAAGGCTTTCGATTTCCTCTTCCTCATCAGGTTGGCCGGCTTCATCCTCTGCAATCACGAATCTTGCCTTTCTAAAACAATTTGCAATTGTCTTCTGTTCCACGCAATTTCATGCTTTATAGGCCATTCTCATGTCCTCCAATAAATTAACAGAGGGCTTGGTTCCTCCATCAATCTCGGCAATACATTTTTTGACAACTTCGTGCCGATACTTTACCTTAAAGTTTTGAATGATTCCCTGGTCTAAGGGCTGCAACTTCGAAGTTGTATTGGGCGGCATAAACTCCACTCTTACAAACTTCAACTGTGAGGTGACAGTGCTGGGATGTGCTGTACAGTTATCTATAAACAGTACAATCTTGCGCTTTTGACGTTTCATTTTCTTTTCGAGTTCCTTTAACCATTTTTCAAAGAGTACCGCTGTCATCCAAGCCTTTTTGTTACATTCGTAGTCCATCGGAAACGATTTGATACCAGCGAAACACCTTGGCTTTTTTGATTTCCCTATCATAACAGGCTTCAGTTTTTTGCTTCCATCCATGTTTGAGCATAAAAGTAAAGTAACCCTTTCTTTGCTTCTTTTGCCTCCATGACAGGGTTCTCCTTTTATGGACATGGTTTTGTCTGGCAGACACTTGAAAAAAAGTCCAGTTTCATCAGCGTTAAATACGTTTTTAGGATCATATTGTTTCAGAATGGGGGACAATGTTTTGACCCATTCCTGGCACACATCTTCACTCACACTTCCACTTTCACCACAAATTTTGTGAAAACTGACGTTGTTCCTTTTTTTGAAATTTTCAAACCAGCCGCTGCTTGCTTTAAATTCCGTGTATCCCAATTGCTTTCCAAAATCCTCAGCTTTCTCTCTTAAGATGTTCCCTCCAAGTGGAAAGTTCTGGGTCCGGCACTGCGTCATCCATTTCATAAGACATTTCTCAATATCAGGATAATCGCCACTTCTCATCTTTTTTCTGTCTCCATGATGATCATCAAAGTTCTTGAGAATTGTGTCTTTATTTTTCAAAATTGTAGACAATGTGCTGTTTGGAATACCAAACTCCTTAGCAATTTCACTCTTTTTCTTTCCTCCCTTTTCTACAGCGTCTATGACTCGTTTTTTCTCTGCTATTGAAAGTGTAGTGCACTTACGTTTTGTAGCCATCTCTACGAAAAATCAACTTATGATGGTGTAACCAAAATCCGATGAGTCGTTAGCTAGTGACCTTTATTTGACCTTCGCTCTTCCGTATACCCTAGCCAATCAGAGTTGACACGTGTCTCAGCTAAACGCGATTTCTCGGAATTCATTCTTAATTCATTTCTACCATTGGCTGCCGACAAGATATGTAACATCGAAGTGTGTGTTGCGGAGTATTCCAATAAAGCACAATAGGAACGGGAGAAAATATTTTTTAGGTTTTTCAAAATCGAAGGGAAAAAATTTGAGTTGCTTCCGAGAAAACTTCGAGTTACCAAGAAATAAGGAAGAAAAACCTCGAGTTAAAGAGATAAAATTGCTTTAAACAAGAAGTGAAGGTGCAGGGAAACTATTTTTTTTTCGAGATATCAAAAAATTCGAGTTGTCGAAGTTCGAGCTACCGCGAGTCGACTGTACTACTAACATTTCTCCATATTCTCAGGACTGCCACAGGCGACTAAAAAGGCTACTAAAGCGACTATTTTAGTGGCCAGGTGACTATGGCAACTATTTCAATGAAAAAAGGGCCCAAAACGACTATTTTGAACAAAACCTTCAACTATTTTAGGGCTCGGGCGACTATTTTTTTAGAAATTGGATACCGTCCGATAGTAGGACGAAAAAAAATCGGCACTAATGTACTAACTCAAAATGGTGATTTTTTTTTAAGGGGTGCGGGAGAGCGAACACTACCGAACATTTTTCGCGGGTAGAGTGGTCACTTTGTTAGTCCGACGATAGTAACCTCACGCAAGATTGTTGTTTTTGACGGCAACCGCGGTCATTTTCACCTAACTGTTGGGTTCCAATGTTTTATCTTTCGCCGTGCAAGGCAACAGCATACACAATTATATTCCTAAATATCAAATTATTTCGCTTTATTTATTCTAAACAAAAATGAATTTGTGGAATTTGCCTTGAACTTCGGAAGAAAGTGCCATCAGTTTGAACAGTATTTATGTTATTAGACGTTATGTCGGAGATTTGTGCCGGTGTGATGAACGATTTCGCCGTGTAGGTCAATCGATATAGAATGATTAGAATTTCAATGATGCTAAATTTGTAAATAAAATAATGGAAATTTTTAAGCAATTTATTTAATTACTTTGAATGTAGCTTAAACAGGGTGGCGACAGAACCGGGAATTTAGGGAAATGTCAAAGAATTTCGTAAAATTACTCTTTAATCAGGGAATTTTGAAATTTTCGAGTTTCCTTTCTCCCGTACCCCGTAAGGGTGCAGACATCTATCCCAACTCGAGTCACACGATGTATATGTAGTTTTTATAGTTGGTCAATTTGGGTGTATGAAGTTTCCGAACTTTTTCTACTCTCAGCAGCTAAATCAAACCGACCGATCTCCCCTCCTCGGCCCACAACCACATGTTCCGTTTTTTTTTTTTGGTTTGTTTCTTTTACTTTCTAAAATCATTGTTATGCTTAGAACAATTATTTACACATTATTTCTGTTAGATTTTTGGTTATCCTATAACTTCGCGTCCACCGGCGTCTTATTGTTAAAAAAATCTCCAAACTTCAATCTGTCTGCATCCTTTACAGACATGATTATTTTTCTACTTGCCTTGCGTTTTTTGTCAACATTATATATTAGAACCCTAATTATTTACGTATTATTTCTGTTCGATTTTTAATAATCCTATTATTTAAAAGCACAACCACCAGTAGATTTATTGTTTAAAAAATTCCTCCAATTTAAATCTGACTGCATCCTTTACAGATATGATTATTTTTCTTCTTGTCTTGCGTTTTTGTCAATAGAATATATTGGAACCCCAAATTCCTTAATATTTCAAATTGGTTATTATAGATGTGCAACAAATTTATAGGTATTCATAAGCAAAATGGGTTAGATAGTGTACTTGATTTTTTTTTTTTTACTTTAATTTTGACAATATATCTAACGCAGTGAAAGTGATATGTGTTTTTAGTTTATATGTTTAATATAAATCAAACAAGGAATTGAAGTATCCTCCTCCCCCTCCAAAAAATAATTAAAAAAAAAATATCTGAATGCTCTACTGCATACATTCAGGCAAAGGGTTATGGAATTTTTAAAAAAATCCTTGCATTTCCCCCCCTGCCGAATGCTGTGCTTGTCATGTTTTATGAAAACGATTTTTTGCCTCATTTAATATGTACTTTTGTGGTTTAAGATAGTATTTTTGTTGTATAAAATTTTATTTTTATATATCTATGAATAATTTTTATAAGAAGCTGTTAATTTCAAGACTTTCTTTCATGCATTATGTGTTATTTATCTTTTCTCAACTTCAAAATCCAAAACACATAATTTTTCATGAAATATATGTACCTAGTGAAATTTGGGACTGGAATAGCAACATGCTGATTATTTAAGTTTCATGCTCATGCATGCCCAAGTTTAGTAAATATTTATACAGCCTACGACATATATTAAAGAAAATGAAATTTTATTCTTTTTTTAATTAAACAGAAAAATATTGTGCTAGTTTTGTTTTTCCTTAAGTTAGCAAGCATGGGTGTAGTTTGTAAATTGGTTTATGTGAATTTTGTATTTTTTTATTAATGTTTTCCATTCTTTTTCATGCTCTAAAGACGTTTATTTTGATTTTTAGCCTAAGTTTATATTTTCTTGCAATTATACTTTTCCTAAAACAATACTAGTTAATGTAATTCTAAATAGTCAAATGTATATATTTTTAAATTGGCCATTATTTTCTGTGTTTTTTTAAAATGATAACATCGACAGAGATGCACATCAGGGAATTTTCTGGAAATCAGGGAAATGTCAGGGAATTTTGTTTCTTAAATTCTGTAACCGTTCTGTTAAAAATTTAAAAACTGCCCTTAATGAAATTTGATTGTAATTGTCAATATTTAGTATAATTGTTTAAACATGATCCTTGTTTTTCTAAAAAAAGTTGTTTGACTTTAAAAGTTAAAAAAAAAAAAAAAAAAATCTTGCTTTTCCAATCGATTTTTACCGTTTAGCTTTTTTTTTTTTTTTTTTTATTTTTTTTTTTTTTTTTTTTTAATTTTTTTTTTTTAAGGTTCTGTCTGGGAGTAAGGTTGAGTTGCCAACTTCCATCGCAGTATATAATAAATATGATAGCGCCTCCCCCAAGACACATGCCTTTTACCGTATGGGATGTAATGTTTTAGACACTATTTTGAATCAAAAGAAGAGTGTTTCTGGGTTTTCGTGTTTTATGTAAATCTACTGTTTTATTCCGATCTTATTAAAAGTTATGAAAAGTGAGGCTACTATTTTCAACGTCTGAGAAAACTATTTTCATTGTGTGAGACTACTATTTTGGCTACTATTTTTAACATCTGAGGCTACTAAAGCAACTATTTTCAAAGCTTACAGTCAGTGGCAGCCCTGTATTCTATAAAAAGTTCAGAATGATGTGCGGTGGTGTATCTAAACTTGCAGTCGCTTCTCGGATTATAGGATATTTTGAATTGCTTTTGGGGATATTTTAATTTATTGAAAAATTTCAATAATTTTTATAAATTCTGTATTAATTATTTAGACACTTGTGAACAATATGCTATACATCAGCTTGCTGCAAACAGTTAATGATTTTGTCACACGTAACTTTTATTTAGTTTTACAGATATTATTCATTTTCTTAGACAATGCTATGCCTTTTTTAATAATTCAAATAGTTTTAATTAGAGCTTTATTTTCTGTTTTAAATATTTTTTCTAATATTTTAGCTCAAACAAGAAACATTTGATAAGGATAAAGAAGTGGCCAGTGATACCCCTAGACGCGAGACTTTCACTATTGACAGTCCTTTAGATGTTAGCTTGGTAAACAAATTCATGTGTCATATCTAAAAAAATGTGTGCATTATTCACTCTTTACAATCTAATGGTTGTAAAAAGTTGAATTTTTTTTTTAGTTTAGCATTTGTTTTCTTCTCATTTTTAGATTTTGAGCAGTGACTTAGTAACTTCATCTGCTTCTGTTTTAAAGATGTCTCCTGCTGAACATGAAAAATCTTTAAATGTCACAATGACTCGTGGCTCTGAAAAGAAGGGGAAGAAGCGTAAAGTTAGCTTTGTCACTCCGATCAGAAGGAGTGCAAGACTGAGCGTTTTGACACCACACTTCGCGAGCGTGAAAGATAGGCCCAAGACACCCATTCCCTCCAGAGTTTCATCTGCTCGAAAAAAGGAATCGCCATTAACCCTGGAAAAGAAATTATTTTCGGGATCTTTGTATATTACAAACACTGCAAGAAAGTCATCAGAAGGTGAATATAGTTTAATTTAAGAAATTATATAATAATTGTTGGTTTGATATGGCTTTTTCGTCGTTTGATTTTTAATCTATACAATTCTATGAAATTTTTTGTCTTTAGTTTTTTCAAAGGGAGATTTTAAAAAATTTCAGGGAATAAATTAAATATGTAGTTAAAAAAATACACATTTTGAATAAATTAAAATGGAGGGAAAAACATGAATTTGTATTTGTTTATTAGTTAAAAAACCATTCTGGGGTCATTTTGTTTAGATTCCTATCATTGTTTGAATGTCTATTTCTTAGATATGAATGTTTCTACACACATTTTATAATTTAATGCTTTACAAAGTTTTGATTTTTAAATATTAATATATAAGTATAAAGTCAGCATTAATTTTATTATGCATCTTATTCCACAATTTTTTATTTTTTTAAAAAAAGTCTATGAATTCCCCCCCCTTAAATAGTGAATATCACAGTTGTAATTCCACTTACAATTGCGAAAAATCCTATGCGATTCCTTTATTGTTTGTAAAGAAATTATTTTTTTACTTTTACTATAAAATATTTTTAAATCGGGAAAAAGTTTTTAAAATTTAAATATGTAAAAGATTTGGTTTATATAAACATAAGAAAACAAATATAATATTCCTTAAATATGTGTGTTAATTCCTCAAAAAATAATATAAATTTCATAGTTTGAAAATTAATAAGTTGTATTCCTTCAAATAAAGGAATACTACTTATTCACTTATAGAACCTTTTGGAAAAAGTTTAATGTGTATAATTTGGTATATATTTCTATAACATGTAGTATAATATTTATGCATATAATGTATACAATTTAGCTATTGTTTAGTGCTTTTTTGATTTATATTAATTTATTTCCCCCCCAAAAAGGTGGTAAGGCAAAACGTCCTTCTACGCCTATGCCAAACCCCAAGCCTAAAAGAATGAAGTTGAATTCAACAGGTACAGAATTGCACTTTCGACCTGGTTTTTAGAAAATTATAGCAGTCAAAACCCATCCCCCATTTAACAAGAAAAATCCGTTTTATTTTTGAAAGAATTCGATTATAACAGTGGCCACAGAACCGGGAAAACCTGGAAATCAGGGAAATGTCAGGGAGCAACATGATTCTGGAAAAAATCAGGGAAATGTCAGAGAACTTTTTAAAATTTCCTGAAAATCAGGGAAATTTTGTATTGTTTAAGGCACGTTCATCCATATTTTGACACTATTTACATGGAGATTTGTAGTGGTAAGCCATTAAAAGTTTAATGTTACGGAATAATTTAAACTTTTCATTACCAGCAAAACTATTTTTAAAAAAATTGCATATTATCTGTTTAGCATACATGTTCTATTTGATCAGGGTGTCTAGACATCTGGAAAACCTAAGAAAATTGGGGAAATTTGAAAAAAAGTTTGCCTTAAAATCAGGGAATTTTTTAGAAATCTGTCAGGGAAATCAGTTAATTATCAGGGAACTCTTTATCCTGAATTTTGTGGCCACCCTGTATAAGAAATTTGAATTAGGCCTAATTTTTTTGCAATTATAAAAGTTAATTAGAAGTAAAGCAAATATACCCTTTTTTTTTAATTTGAGTGTTTTTTTTTTCATGTTGAGCTATTTTGAACTTTAAAAAACTGGATTACATTTGACTTTTCCTCAAACTGCTAAAATTGGCAAATTTGTGTACATAATTTGATAATTTTCAACTTGTAGGACTTCCACTGGCAACTAAAAATGAACAGGGATGATATTCTTCCGCTTTTTTGCAATTTTGGAGAAAATCTGCTCTTTTGTCGTTTTTTCTCTTGAACTTCTGTTTTTTTTTTTCTTCTTTTTTTCTGCAAATTTCCATTTTTTCCTCCACTGCAAATTTTTGATTCTCTTTCTGAAAATTCCGCAAAAAAAAAAGTCTTCGTTTTCGAAAAGTATGCTTGACCCTGCGGCATAACTCTTACTGGCATCGCCGGAAAACGCATAGAATTCTCAAATTATCACCGGAAAACGTATGGAATTCTCAAATCGCATGTAATGTTAGATCCACTTCGGAAGAGGGGATACTTTTCTATTATGTAGCAAAAAAAAAACTGTTTCCGTTTCTAGGAAATCTGTGTCTGATCACACATGCTCTATATTCTATCCTTTTTTATTTTATTCGTTTATGATCGTAAGTCATTTGCGCATCGAAATCTTAAGATTATTATATGATTTCTTT
This sequence comes from Linyphia triangularis, assembly GCA_963978545.1. NCBI lineage: Eukaryota > Metazoa > Arthropoda > Arachnida > Araneae > Linyphiidae > Linyphia > Linyphia triangularis. The sequence goes on along the minus strand of OZ021722.1, from coordinate 49,987,783 downwards.
TTAAGATCAACTATTTTGATAGAATTATTTTTATTTTATGGCTACTGTAGGTCTTCTTGAAACTCCAATTTCTACCCCTGTTACTAACCATACAACATCTGACCTCCAATTTTCCAAACAAAAAAAGTTGCTTATAGGTTCTCCAGGTAAGAAAATTGTCTTCTTTAACTAAGCATTATTTACTGAATATAAACGTTTTAGATCATATCATTATTTGATCACTAAACTATATTTAAAAAATGAATAAATATTATTTTGGTCTCTTAATTATGAAATAATTTAATGCTTTTTCTGGTCTTGCTAATGTATATTAACTAGTTTTTTAAGCATATTTTACATATTTATTTTAGCTCTTCTTGAGGCATCCATTACTACACCTGTTTCTACTCTGAATACATCTCTCGTCCAACTTTCCAAGCAAAAAAAGTTGCTTAAAGGCGCTCCAAGTAAGAAAAATAAAAGTTTTTATGATGTTTCATTAAAAAAATTTAACTTAGCATTATTTTTTTTTACAGAACATAAATGTTTGAAATTATATCATACTTGGATACTAAATTTCATTTGAAAGAATTTACTTTAGCTTCTTAACTATAAGATAATGAGATGTTTTTTGTGGTCTCCTTGTTAGTTTATGATTTATGAACTGTTTTTTTTTTAAACCTGTTTTCAAACTTTTTTTAGGCCTTCTAGATGCACCCATTGCTACCCCGTTTTCTACTCCGGATACATCTGTTGTCCAAGCTCCCAGGCAAAAAAGGTTGCTTAAAAGTACTCCGGGTAAGGAAAAAAAAAAAGTTTTTACAGTGCTTAGTAAGCATTTTTTTTATTTACAAAGCGTAAATGTTTTAAATTATACAATATTGGGGAAAATATAAGATTAAACTATATTCAGAGTTCGTACGCCTCCTGAAATTTGCCTTTTTTTATAAGGGCCCTTATAACTCCTGAAAATTGTGTTTCTACTCCTGATATTTCTTTTTATCTCCTTAAAAATATTCATCAAAGGGTAAAAAGATTAGTAAAACCTTAAAACATGTTTTTTTCTCAATAAATTATCTCTGAAATCTGAAATTCTTATTGTACTTTAGAGTCTGCTGCTCATGCGCTTCGTCACTACTAGAGCCCCTATAAAAGGAAGGCCGGATCGAACGCCATTTTGTGTCGTAAGGGTTGCCGCAATTCATGTTTCAACGTGGTTTTGAGTTGGTGGAATGTGCGCTTTCCTTGTTCGGTATTTGTAAAAAGTGGTCGTTTTTTTATAATATTTTTTATAAAATGGGTTGTTGTTTGTCCTCTAATTGCTCAAGTGCGACTAAATGCAAAGATTTTGAAAAGAAAAGGAGGTTATTTCAATTTCCAACACAAGCAAACAGACACCAACGATGGATTCACGAGACAAGTGAATCGCATCACTAAGTGTTGATGTGCATTAGAAGTTATATTATAATATTTATTACGATTAATTGTCGTGTGATTTTGCGCTGTGAAATAAGTTTTTTTATTTTTTATTATTATTATTTTGAAGTAATTTTGATTTCCTTAGACCACTTTCCTATTCCAATGTTCTTTGCAAACTTCTGCGTGTTACTGAATTATATTTTTATATTGCCAACACAAAAGCATTCCTTTTCCTTGTTTTCAAGTTAAACCATCACAGTTTTTCGGATGTTGCAGTTTAAATTGATTATAAAAAAAGTTTATTTTTATTAGTTTTGCATATCAGTATTGTCGTGCTAAATATTTTTGTTGCCGATTCGGAACGAGTCTGACATTTACGTTCTGAATGAAGGCTACCTTCTGTTTATTATTAAGGTTAGAAGGAAGAAATTTTTTCAAAAGAAAAGACAATTTAATATGTTAAAAATTGATAATTGTTTTTCAACTTAAATAATATATAAAATAATCCCATCCCTGTTTAATGTAGAGCTTTTTCTTTACTTTATGATTGTATTTTAATATACCTTGTAAAATGTTGTTCTTCACCACAAGGAAGTTGATGAAACACTTCTCTGAATTAGAAGTAACACTTCCTAATAAGTTTTTTTTTTTTTTTTTTTTTTTTAAATATTATTCATGGATAAAAATCACTTCATCCATTTTAATAAGTGCATTGATATGCAATGGTTTCACTGTAATACATCAGATAAAGCTAATAGGAAAATGGAATATATACTTTTATAATTTAAGAAGCAGTAAAATTATCAAGTCATGAAGTTAGCAAATTGAATAAACAGTACGTTTTTTAACGAATTATCAGTGGATTGCCTCTCTGTTAGAGATGATTTGCATTTTATTTTCAATGTAGGAAATATGAATTTAAAAAACACCCTAAAATTTATTATTTTCATATATACAGACTAAACACAACAAAATTATGTATCGGGAATTTTCCAAATATAAACATGATGAAGTGCTGATTTGAAGAAAAGGTCCTTATCTGAACCATATTTACCTTTTTCATAAAAAAACTGTGCTGGTTAAATTAAGAAATAAAATTTTGAAACATTTTAAAAATATTTAAAATATGGGTTTCATGAAATATAGTTTTGAAATAATTAATATTTTTTGATTTTCAAAAATGTATCAAATAAGATAAAAGCAAACACTATGAAGCCGTATTGGAAAATTTAATTTAAAAGAAACTGCTAAATAATTAAAAAGGTTTTCTTATTTTATTGACAAAAAAAAAAAAATCGTGTTAATATAATTCATTTTTATGTCATATCATGTAAAAATTAGTTAAAAACAAAACAAAACTGTGAATAAAAGCAATAAAATTAACAAAAGAGAACGATATCGTCAACGCCGAAAACCCATTAACGATAGGGAAAATCACAACATATTTATTTTTAAGTCGCCAAATAGCTCTAACTCTCCAAAACTGAAACCCACTCCAGCAATGTTTTGTTTAAATATGACATAATGAGTGTAAAATACAACTTCTCTGATTTTAAACATTTTAGGAAAGGAATATACAAGTATTCCAAGCAGTTTTTCTGAAAATTCTTAGCTTAATTTAAAATACTGTGCTGTGGAAGTTAACAGAGTTTTACATTGCTTTCAATGGTACAGTGCCAAGCTGAGCCAACCTTTAGACACAAAATGGTGTTCGCGCCAGCTCGCCTAATATAGGGGCCTTAGTCACTACAGGCCACAAGGAAAAACCTTCGGACAGTCCCAGAATGCACCATAGTTCTCGACAATTAGGCGCATAGAGGGAAAACTATATTATAAATCATATAATTTTTTCCCGTTAACTCTTGAATTTACTGTACTTAACTTCTGAAATACTCCTTATTAGCAACTCCTGAATTTTACTATCGTAGATTGAGTATGAACCGTGTATAATATTGTAAAATATATATTTTAGCTTCTTAACCTTAAAATTATGAGATAGTTTTTATGTTATATTATTTTAGCTGAAGTTATTATTTTTTTTTTATACTATACATACTCAAGTTGCATTATTTGAGCCATCTACTTTTAGCATCATAGATTGTGAGGTGATTATACATTTTGGTATTTGGCCAATAAATCTTCCAGAATAAGAATAAATCTTCCAGTTAAGAATACTTTGGTCTGCACTCTTCATTTTAACAAAAGGGTCTGACAAACCAATGCAGAAAAGGTTGAATGAAAAAAAAAAATCAAGCTAAATCTTATCACCTGCCAAATTATGAAGAAATAAACCTCTTTGCCTACCAAAGTTGCATTTCAAAGGAAAACAGAGATAGTTGCATTCTCTTAAGCCACAATTGTCCATTTTGTTTTTATAGACTCCAATCTATGCATACTATAAACATCCAAGTGGAGTTTCCTTATCTAGTTAAAGGTATGCTAAATACTGAAAATCTACCTGGATATACTCCAAGCACTCAATCTTCTATAATCTTATTCTTTTCTTTCATCAGTGTCTAACTACTGATGTATTATATTAGGTGGTTATTCTGGATTATATTAGTTTGTGTTTCTTATAATGTGACTGGACTACATAGCACATACTTAAAATATTATTGATATTGCATCAAATAATCACTAAAAATATTACTGATAATTAAATTTTATAAAAATGTGTGAATTTTTTTTGTTTGTAACCAAACCATGTTAAATTGACTTAAAATAACAAAGCTACAGAGTGTTTCCGATTTTAACGTTAAGCTTTTTAAATGTATTTATTACTGTTAAAATTTCATCCATTGTCATTATTTTCTTAGAATGGTTACAGAACTTGTCCTGAAAATCAGAAATGTATTAGAAATTTTGCAAAAATTAAAAATTTAGGCTTCCGATGGTTACAACCATAATCAATGTTGTTTTCCCCATCAAGGACTTAAATATTTATATTTTCTGGATATAATTAAACAGTAAAATTTAGTAAATCCATTAGAACAATCAGAGAAATTGATTAGCATTGTCAAGTAAATATCAGGGAATATTGCTACCACTGTGTTGTATAAAATCTTGTTAATTTCCCAGAAAGATTATCTATGTTTATCTTATTTATTTGGTAGTTTCGAGATGAATTCTACATTCAGATATGAACATGTTTCTATTTTTCGTAACATTTGTTATATTTATTGTTTTTAGTGCCTACCATTAAATCTGCATTAACTCCTGCACTGTTATCGAGCACTAAAGCTAAGAGAAGTTCTCCTCGAAGTAAGTTTGATGAATTTTTACTTTAGCTAGTTTCCCCCTTATTAGTTTAATTTGATACAAGATATGTATGTTTGATGTAGGAAAAAAAGTTTAGTATTTTGAAATAAAAAATATTGTGGAAAATTTCAAAAGATTAATTTTCTTATATTTTTATTTGTCAAAGTTTAGGTATTTGAAATAGCTTTGTACAAAAATCTATTTAAATCGCTCAACCGGTAATTTGTTAGTAGGTGTCCTTTAAGATTATGAAAAAGCAATTTCCAAAAAAAAGAATGATTTTTTATGTGATATTGTCATTTTATTCCGCATGAAAATCTTGAGTATTTTCAGTAAGATGCAACACATAGTATATTAAAGGAATTGAAGTAAATTATGTCTATCGATCAGTTAATATGAAAATTTGTAGTTTATTTGTAAATTTATTAATTTTTAAGTAGTTGTATTCATTCTTGAGTAAAAAAATATTTAGTTTTGCTTTCTTTTTATAGATTCTGCTGTTAAACGTGTTGTCCCATTGACAAACCCAAGAAACAAAACCACCTTCACTCCCAGTAAGTTTTGGTGCTCTTTTAAAAGTATGTCTAGTGGTTAAATTGCATCATGCATTTTTTGAGAGGTTTAGGAATTATTATTGGTTTGAAAATTAATTCTTGATAATTATATTTTTGTGCAAGTATAAAAAACAAAGTATTATTATATTAAACTTATATTTAACTATGCATTTTGTGAAGAAAGTGACTACAAGTTTTTACCGAAAGAGGTGGTCGTATTTGCCTTAAATTGTACTTAATTTTTTTTGCTATTTCCCCCCAAAATTAAAAACCTGAAAAATTTTCCTTTTAAAGGGTCCTCCCCTCCCTCTCCCCAACTACGTTTGTGCTCAACTTAGAATCCTTGATTTCCATAGGGTTGTTGGATTGACCTTTCCTCCTTTGTGAATCAGCCTAAAAGTTGGCTGTTTGGCAGCTGTTACCGAAACAGAAACTAATCGTCAAAGATGGTAATAAATAAAAACACAGCACCAATCTGGGAGAGGCTTTTGATAGGCTTTCCGTCATGCACTTGGAGTCAAATCTGACCACATTTTTAAGTTCAGTGAATAGAATTTGTTTCTAGAAATTTTATTTTCCTTTATCTGTCAAGTCTCCTGATTAGGAAAGTAAGTGGTAGATGCTTTCATCTGCAATGTTACATTTTCCCTCCAATGATTGCATACTTTTATTAGCACCTTCTACTTTTGTCTTGAAAACCAATACCAATCAGAATTTATTTTGAATTTAATTTCCGTCATGTCTGCATCTTTAAGGAATGGAGGATCAACTTTGTTTCTTACCAGTATGCAACGTTGTGATCTGTACTTTGCCTATGAACAATGTGAATTAGTTTATTCAAGTAACTCATGCTTCTGCCACGACAAAGTTACGTTTTTTTACTGAAATCTCGGTCATTTTTGAAATCAATGCATATCCAAATTAAAATTTAGTGCATGTGGGGGCTTTAGGCATATAGTCTAATTGTTTAAATTTATATCTTTTTTTGCCAAAAAGTTGCTTGATGTTAATTTTTTTGAAAATTAGAATTTTTTGCTGGTTTTGAAACAAACTTTGGAATATGCCTGTGTTACAAGCCTATGTCTGTTTTAAGAGTAATAACACGCCTAAAATTTTGGGAATTTTGTCTGAAATTCCCACTTAAATTTTTTACAAAACTCACTGCGTTTGTTTTCATATTGTATTTTTTTGTATCTTGCAGGAAGCAAAATTATAGACCTATTTTCAATCGAATATATCTTAAGCTATAATGAAGTACTATTTTTTTTAGTGTCTGGTATTAAAAATGCTGTTACTCCATTTAGTGTGAAAGGACGCACTGTCACACCAAGTATGTGGGTTTTTTTTTTTTATTTTTTTTTTATTTTTTTTTTTTTATAAGGAACATGCATGCTTTTTTGTATATTGTTAAATAAAAATTAATTTAAAATTTTAGAGATATACATAAATTTTAGGTTCATTCCACTATTAATTATTTTTTTTAAGCAAATAATAAATAACAGAGATAAACAACTGGAATAAAGGCATATAGACTTATGTTTACAGAGGTCATGTTTATTTTTCACCTTCAATTTAAATTATTTGTCATCTTAATTTTCTTAAGATATACACTCATGCCAAAACAAGGTGGCCTAATCCTTCATCACCGTTTTGATGTCACATGATAGGATCCTCCCAAGCCTCACATAAAGTTCATTGTCATATTTTTCTTTTAGAGATTTCATTAGAGTTTTTTTTAAGTAATTTTTTTATTGTACGCCTTTGCTTGTGTTATGAATGCTGACATTGAAATAACTTCTTGTATCTAAGTATTGGTTAGTACCATAATGCATGAGTACATCGATAAACACTATATAAGCTATTTTTAGTGCCTCAGTAGAAAAGAGCTTATTGTAAAGAAATGAAATGGGACTAGACAAAATACAAAATTTTAGATTCATTTTGCTGAGAGCAGGTTGAATTAAACTACAACTAATAAGTCAATTCTAAATCTCCACATTTTCTCATTTTTAAATTGAAGATGCTTACATTTCTGTGTTTGAATTTATTAGAATTATTGATTGACTTGTTTTTTTTTTCTACAATTTTTTTTCATTTTATCACCCTATGCCTTAAGCCCTAGGGTATTGTTTACCATTGCTCAAAAGTGTGGTCTGGTGTCCGTCCCCACTAAATGTTTGGGCATGCACAGGAAAGGCATTGTGTGGACATGTGCCTTTTCCACCTGCTTGTATAAAAAGAGATGTATGCTGATGATGTTCAGTTGTATCAATGTTTTATAAAACTTGAATAAAGCCAACTTTGTAATGGGCTCCGACTTAGGGCCGATGTACAGTTACCCTGTTTTTTTGTCAGTTTTTTTATTAATATTATTTTTTATTATTTTCATTTCTATTAATACTTCTAAGTAATTTTTTTTGGCGGGAAGGGGGGGGGGGATGGAAGTAGTATTACATAAGTTTTAAAAGTGAATTATTTACATTTACTTTGAATGTTAAATTACTTATACTTTTAGTTGTTACAAATATCCTTGCTTTTTTACCTGTACAGAAACATTCACATTACCTATCACCTTTACTTTTACGTCTCAATACTTAGATAAAAAAATATTAAATAATAACTTATTCAATGGATATTCAACATTGTCTCATGCTACAATCTAATGTATCTCTAATTTAATTATCAGATCACTTTTTATTTAAAAAAAAAGCCTACACAAATTAATGCATTGAATAGTGTGTAAACGACTATTGAATTGGTTTATAGGGAAGTGATGTAATAAATTGTAAATTAGCTAAAAAAAATTTAGTGTATAAAACAGAATTTTTTTTATTATACTTAAGGTTTCAACAATACATCATGTTCACTAAACTCTTGTAAAAGAGATTTATACCCAAACGACTACACCTTGGTATAAATAGAACAATATGCACATTACAAAATTCTTTAATAGTGTGTGATGAGATAAACTTATTGAACATTCTGTGGGTACATATAATACAAATTAATATTTCTTGATAAAATAAGTTCAGGGATGAGTTTCTTCCGCCATGTGGCGGAATTCCGCTTTTTCAAAGAAAGTTCCGCTTTTCTAATTCCTGAAAAAAATCTGTGTTTTCCCTCTTTTTCTATCGAACGGGAAAAATAACTTTTTTTCTAAGGCTGAACAGCGAAACAGCTTCACTTCCGAAAGATCGGGAAACTTATTGCTCAGGAGTTGCATCACATTCCTGCTCCAAGTACAAAAATCTACTGAAAAGTATTTTTTTAGCCAGATTGGAGCTCCAACGTGCATTTTGTATATTTCCAATTGCGCCGAAATTTTAATCTTTTGTGTCATTTTTTTCTCTGCTCAAAATGTAAATTCCTTCTTACGATTTCACGCGATTAACGTATATTAATAATGCGCTTTCTTCCAAGTCTGACATCCACGGAACTATCGTTTATTTACGTTAGTATGTGTTGTTTGTTTTCGTTAAGCGTTAAGCTGATACAATGTCTGCTACTGCCGAGATTTGTGTGGCTAGGACGTGCGTTATCGTTGTGATTTAGGTTGCTGTGGTGACCATTTTCTCGTAGTATTACTCCGATATAACAGCGTTATTGCGGAGAATTATTCTGGTGTTTTCGGCGCTAACGCTGATATTTACGTTTATGTGATGGGCATTTTCGTTGAGTGTGCTACCCTGTTGTAAAATCTGAGATTTGCACCGATGTTACCGAAAGAATGTTGATATTATAGTGATGAATTGCGCTATTGCCGAAATTTTGTGATGGTAATTTTCGTCAAGTGTTACGCCCATTCAATACTGTTATTGTTGAGAGTTGCTCCGGTTTATTAGGTTCTAACTTTGATATTTCAGTTGGCGTGAGAGTTGTTTTTGTGAAATGCCTTACTTAGATAACATCCGATATTACTGAAATTTGCTCCAGTATTACCAAGAAAATGTCGATATTACTGAAATGTATGCAGATATCTTCCAAAATCTTCATCCATGCTGCATTAGTGATTTTTTAAGATAACATAGTTATTGATTGCAGTGAATTAATTAAATGTACAAATAAGAATCCCCCCCCCCCTACTTTACAAAAATGAAGAAAGACTGCATTCAACCTTCAGGATTTTCAAACATTTTTCTTCAATACTTAAAACTTTATCAAATAGAATTTTATTTTCGGTGAACTCCAAATTTGATAAAACTGACTTTATGTCTTTCACTTGTAAGCAGATGGTTGTTAATAGAAAATACATAGCCTTGAGAAGAATTTGGGGTATTTAATGTGTAAGGTGAAGGAGTTGGGTACTTTTTTATCAGATCCACAATGTTCAACGTAATTTTTTTTTAGATTAACTAACAGTTGTATTAAATTGAAATTTTTGAATATCAAACATAATTTTGAAATTGGTATTCAAAACTTTGGAGAACTTAAAAAAATTCATGTTTTTTCATTTAAAAGAATTGAAAATAATTTAGATTGTCTTTGTTTTTAGAACCAACAATTAAACGTGGTACACCTATGCAATTGTCAAGTGCAAAAGTTAAAAAGACTGTTACCCCTAGTAAGTAGATTAATCTTTGTTAAGATTTTTGTATGTTTCCTGTTTAAATTTATTTATTTAATTAAAAGATGCATTTTTAATTTTTTCCTTCAATTGACTTTTACCTTTAAAGTTTTTTTTTTTATAATCTTTTTATAATCTTGCTCTTTAACTAAAACAATAACTGGAAATATTAAGCTTTGAGAATTATGTTAATGTTAAATTTTTCTGCCTTTTTTTAAAACCAGTCTGCTCAAAGGGGTTGAGTTTTGAAAGTAAAAAAAGAAATAAGACTTTGCATACGCTTACACGTCTTTGTCCTGGCCACCGATGGTAGAAAGATACTGTATAATTCAATATGTTCTTAGACAAAACTTAGGAAAGGTTATAATAGGTTATTTATTTTAATAAAATTATATTAATGTTAAATTTTCCTACATAATATGTGTATTTTTCAATATACATATTACATAATTGGTGACAGTATATTTTGTTAGCTCAGAACAGAAATCGTCTGCATCTATCTAATTTGAAATTAAAAAGTGGTGAGTTAATAAGCAATAAGTGTTCATTATTTGTCAAATTATGAGATATTTGGCTATGGAATTTAGTTCAACTAATTGATTCAAAGTTGATTTTTAATAGTTTTGCCAATTTTTTCCCCTGGCTGACCAGTATATTCTTAATCTATTAGCATATCAGGGTTCATACTCCTCAGGGAAAGCCTGGAAAACTCAGGGAAAATAATTCAGCCTTAAAATCTCCGGGAATTCTCACTGAAAAAAGAAAAATCTCCTTTAATACCTTGAAAAAGTAATTTTTACTCTGGAAAAAATCCTGCTCTTCAGCGCTAACTGTTAAACTTTAACTCAAGAACTTAAAGTTACGGAATTGTTTGATAACATACACTTGTAGAAAGTTATTCTGAAAGAAAAAATACTATTTTCATGTTATCGGAAGAATTTGTGTAATCGAGGTTTGACTATTTCTATCTGGCTTGGTAAAATAATTAAAATAATATTTCTTGCTAAAAATAATTAACCCCGCGATAGAAAACATGACTGGAACTCTCAGGGAATTTTTTTTCTGTAAATGATTATGAATCCTGCATTCTATGGAAAATACAGAATTATGTTCAATGAAGTTTATAAATTTGCTGTCGCCTCTGTGTATAGTCAAGCTAGGAGATTTGCACTTGCCTAGGCTATGAAGTGTTAGCATGCATCTAGAGAAGGTCTTCCCCATTTTCGAGCAGGCTAAACATTATTTTCTTGATTCTTACCCAAATAACTAGCTGGTGTAGAATTTTCAGCAGGTGTAAAATAATTTAAAAAAGAAAGCGTATATTTTTTTACATGAACAAACAAGATGCGAAGTATAACCTATCCTCAGAATATCAGCTGAATGCCTAATCAGGATTCATAAGCCTCGGGGAAAACTAGGGGTAGGGGTGCAATAAATTAACCATAAAATCTCGGGGAATTTGCAGGGGAAAAAATCCTCCCTAAAACCTGGAAAAAGTCATTACTCTGGAAAATGAATCCTACTCTTCGGTACTATTTGTTTAACCTTAACTCGAGGAATTAAAATTAAAGGTACAGAATTATTTGATAACATAGACTTGTAGAAAGTTATTCTTAAAGAAATAAAAACTTTTCGTGTTAGCGGAAGAATTTGTGTATTCGAGATTTAACTATATTTACTGGCTTGCTAAAATAATTAAAATAATAAATTCTTGCTAAAAATAATTAACTCTGCGATGGAAAACATGACTCTGTAAAACTCAGGAATTTTTTTTTCTGAAAATGAGTATGAACCCTGCTAATAACATAATAAATTAATCCAATTAACATGTAAAAAAGTTTCGACCGGTTTAAAATAACTTTATATTTTATTTATTTTTATATGTTTGATTTAAACATTACTTATAAGTTAGCTAATTATTGTTACACAATTCAGTCAGTGAAAATAGCAGACCCAAAAGTGTTGCTGCCTTCATACTTTAAGATTGAACAACAAATATACAGAGGTACTAAATTTGCATTATGTAAAAATTCTACTGGGTTCAGTTCCACAGTATGCAGAAAAGCATTTATAATAAGTTCCAAGGCTTGTAGCATTTAATTTCAGTTTTACAGTTCTTGAAGCATTTTAGAAAAACCATGAAGAACTTTGGATAAATAGAAATAAGCCATCAGTTACTCACAAAAGTGTTGTGGGAAACATTAAATTATCGTATCAATGAATGGTAAGGAGCCTCTCACATTGTAAATCACTTAAGAAGATAAATATTCGTTAACTTACTTTTGGTTATTTAGACAAACTTCTTGGGATCTAGTAAAATTTAATATTTTGAGAGTATGTTGTAACATCTTTAATGTAAATTGCCTTGCATATTTGTACTCCCCTTTGTGCTATTACTCCCCTTTTTGCATCTATACTAGAAATTTTATCTATCCATATATATAGATTAATTTATTTTCACATTTCTATGCGGATTACTCAAAGCACAAAACTTATAAATTTTTTAGTTAAAATTTATGAAGTTATGCACATTTAGGTTCATTATGCTTCATTTCCATAAGATTCTGTTTTTGTGAATCAATATAGTATTTTTGATGCATGGCATTTTCTATTTACTTTATGTATGTGAATTATGGTTTAATAAATTTCACTTTGGATGTTATTTTTTGTGTCTTTTAATTAATTCTCAATGTTACTTTTTTTTAAAATTAGACTTCAGCAAACTTCATCAGAAACAGTTTGCTAAAATGGAATCTATTGATGAATACATTAAAAGAAAACAATTGTATTCATCAAAGAAGGTTGAAGAACATCTGAAAATTCGTGACGCTGTAAAACTGGGAAGTTCTAAGGTAAGCCAGCCAGCTAATATTAAATTCTTTAATATACTGTTTTGCCTTTAATATTATTTGTTTAATTATTTTTGTTTTTGTAGAAGATGGCTACCAAAAAGAACAGTAGGATACCTAAAAAATTCAATGGCATCCCTTTCATCCCATCGATCACTTCTACAACAGACATAAAAACTAACTTTGCATTTGTCTCATCAAGACCAATTGCAACTCCAGGAAAAAGACTCCCAGCCATTAAATTTGGGTCTCAAAATGAAAGTACTTCATCAAAAAAGTTATTCGAAGGTAAATTGCCTAGTTTGTTATTTTCTCTAGCAGCTAAATACAAGGTGCGTTCGGAAAGTAAGTCCCATTTGGTAATAAAAAGAAAACGAGTACAGACACTGCCAAGCAATTTACATCACAAAAATCTGCAACACTTATACTACTTTTCGACATAGCTCCCGTAATTTTCCAGGCATTTGTCATAGAGTGGTATAAGTTTCTGAATTCCTTCTTCATAGAATTTTGCCGTCTGAGTTGTCAACTAGACCTAAAAATTGAAATTTTCAAGTAATAGCCAGTGACCGGTAGATACTTTTAGTTTAGTAGCCACTTCATCGCATTTTTTTTTCTACCAATGGCCCAGCCAGGGAAGGGGAGGTTGGGGTTTTACCTTTTATCTGAATGTAGGCAGTAGCGCATTCAGATTTATTATTATTTATTTATTTTGGAGGATAATGTTTCAATTCTTTATTTGATTTGTATTTAGTATATAAATATAAAAACTTATCTAAGTTTCTTGTGTTTAATAAAATGTCAATGAAAGTAAAAAAAAAAAAAAAGTACAGGATCTAAGCTTTTTCACTTATGGATGCCTTTAGATTTGTTGCACATCTGTAACACAGCGCTGCAAAGGGTTAATAAAAACAAAAAAATCTGATGGAATCCATTTGAAATATTAAGGAATTTAGGATTCTAATATATTTTCTGTTGACAAAAAACGTAAGACAAGAAAAGTAATCATACCTGTAAAGGATCCAGTCAGATTGAAGTTAAAATTTTTTTTTTTAACAGTAAGGCTACCTGTGGTCACGCTTTTAAGTTATAGGATAACTAAAAATATAACAGAATACTCAAATAATTAAGGGGATAATATATTTTGTTGACAAAAACTCCAAACAATAAGAAAAATAATCATGCCTGAGGCAGTCAGATTGAAGTTTTAAGAATTTTTTTTAATAAAAAGGCGGTGTCGCACCCGCACGGGGAATGCAAGAAGGGAAACTCCAAAATACCCTGACACTTGTCTGATTTGGTACTTACGTATTATCACAACCAGGTTGGCGCGATTTGACGGCATTCAATCTAACCAGTAAGCAAAATAATTTCTTTACGAAAAACCACATATAACACGTAGGGTCGCCGTAAGTAGGGTTGCCAAATTTGGCAATTTTTGCGAATTTTGGTTGCCGTAAGTAGGGTCGTCAAATTTGGCGATTTATGCGAATTTTGGCCTGGTTTGCGTTATTACGTAAGTACCTCTGATTTTCCTGAATTCCCGTTTCTGTCATCAACCTGTCAACTCATGAATTCATATTGTAGATGAATGGATTTTAACGGCTTATACGCACATGATTACAAGATTTCAAGAAAAGAAAGGAAGATTTTCATTGATTTGGAAATTTCAATGCTTTTAGTAACAATTGAAAAAAATCGTATGTGAGGGAAGAAACGAAAGGTGGCCGGTTGATTAATTTATTTAGTCGCCTCATCATGCCGTTTAATCGACCTGTGGCGAGTGGCGACTAGATATTTTCAGGTCTATTGTCAACCATGTGGTTACATGTTCTTTTGGCTCTTCACCGTTGTTGAAACATTGACCACTAAGGAAAGACTTCAGATGGAGAAAGAGATGGAAGTCGTTAGGAGCGAGGTTGGGGCTGTACAGAGGATGGTCAAAAATGTCCCAGCCAAAGCTCTGGAGGTGTTGTTTTGTGACATTGTTACCGAAAAACTGGGTTTTCGGTAACAATCTCTTAAACTACTGTTCGTAAAATTTGTGGGAATTCAAGAGCAAAAGCATTAATCGTAAGCTTACAATTTTCCTTAATCTTTTTTTCAACTGTACTTACCACTTCATCAGAAACCCACAGACATTGCTTTGGTTGCAAATCAAGAACTTGCTCAGAAACTCAAACGATATCAAAATACAGATTAAATGCTTTAGTCCTACTCATATCTACGTCAAAACGGCAATTTTTGCCTAACATGCTGCTGCTATTTAGGCTGTAATAGAAGTTTGTTTAAAAAAAAATTGGAAATATTCCAGGATTTTTAATGCATTCCTGTGATATTTAATTTTGAATATAAAACTGCCATTTCATAACAAATTGGCAACAGGTAAATTACAAAAAACATTCGCCTTAATAAGAAGACATCGCGATTTCGCATGTCCAAACGAAAATATCTTTCTAAATGCTTAGTGTAAACATTTGATGGTTATACACCTTTAACAATTTTTGCCGCTTCGCTCGCAAGAAGGTTTATCACAATGCAAAATCAAGCTCGCTTCTCTCACTGAAAAAGTCATTAATACATAAGCACAGGCTTACTTAACTCGTTGAAAGGTTTATTGGTAGGTAAAAATGAGCGCTTTGTTCATTGAAAGGTTCATTGCTGCGTAAGCGTAAGGTCGCTTCACACACTAAAAACTAATTGATACGTAAAGCCTTAATATTAGAAGCCCCTCTCTTGTCGAGAAACAATAAAAAATTTCCCCGTAATATCTATAATACAACACCCCTTTCAGAATATTTTAACACGTGATGTTTGTAAAAAACAAAATTAGAAGGTCAAAACTGCTTATGTTGAAACTTTCAGAGCTCTAGGCATATTAGAAGTCGCTTTTTGTGAAAATATTGATTAAAAATTCATTAAAAAAATTTTTAAATTTTAATGTTCTTTTTGTCACAAGTCCAATTAGAAGGCCAAAACTATTTGTGTTGAAAATTTCAGGAATGTAGCCCAATTAGAAATTTTTTTGTAAAATATTTGTTAATTAATTAATTAAAAAGCAAATAAAATTTCAAAATTCTGTTTTTCAAAAGTCCAATTATAAGGCCAAAACTACTTATGTTGAAAATTTAAGAGCTGCTAGCCCTATTAGAAATCGTTTTGTAAAATATTAATTAATTAAAAAAATTAAAAAAGAATTAATTAAAATTTTAACATTCTGATTTTCAAAAGTCCTATTAGAAGGCTAAAACTACTTTTGTTGAAAATTTCAGAGCTCTACTCCAATTTTAAGTAGGTTTCTATAGATCCACAGCCAGATAGACACACACACAGTTTGTTTTATTATTATAGACTAGCTGAATACCCGTGCTTCGCCACGAAATTTTACCATGCGCAATATTTTAGCCAGCTGTGACGTCCCGCGTTGCGGAAATACGTCATTGGTGTACAGGCTCCAATTTTTGGCGCTTCGCTCGCAGGAAGGTTCATTGCAACGCAAAATCGAGCTCGCTTCGCTCGCTGAAAAAGTCATTGACACATAAGCACAGGCTTGCTTCACTCGTTGAAAGGTTCATTGCTGCGAAACCAAAAGTAAGTTCACTTAACTCACCAAAAACTAATTGCTAGGTAAACCCTTAATATTAGAAGCCCCTCCCTTGTTGAGAAACAATAACAAAATACCCCCCCCCCCGTTAATAACTATAATACAACACCCCTTTAAGAATATTTTAACATGTGATGTTTGTAAAAAGCAAAATTAGAAGGTCAAAGCTACTTATGTTGAAACTTTCAGAGCTCTAGGCCTGTTAGAAGTCGCTATTTGTGAAAATATTGATTAACAATTCGTTAAAAAACAAATTTAAATTTTAATGTTCTTTTTGTCAAAAATCCAATTAGAAGGCCAAAACTATTTGAGTTGAAAATTTCAGAAATGTAGTCCAATTTGAAATCGTTTTGTAAAATATTTGTTAAGTAATTAATTAAAAAACAAATAAAATTTCAAAATTCTGTTTTTCAAAAGTTCAATTAGAAGGCTAAGACTACATATGTTGAAAATTTCAGAGCTGTTGCCCTATTAGAAATTGTTTCGTAAAATATTTATTAATTAATTAAAAAAAATAATTAAAAAAGAACTAAATAAAAATTTAAATTTCTGTTTTTCCAAAGACCAATTAGAAGGCCAAAACTTCTTATGTAAAAAATTTCAAAACTATACCCCTATTAGAAGTCGTTTTGTAAAAAAAGTTGTTGATTAAGAAAATTTATTAAAAAATAACTAAAATTACAACATTCTGTTTTTCAAAAGTCTAATTAGAAGTCTAAAACTACTTATGTTGAACATTTCAGAGCTGTAGCCCTATTAGAAATTGTTTTGTAAAATATGTATTAATTCAAAAAAATTAATTAAAAAAGAACTAAATAAAAATTTAAAATTCTGTTTTTCAAAAGTCCAGTTAAAAGGCTAAAACTACTTATGTTGAAAATTTCAGAGCTGATGTAGCCCTATTAGAAATCATTTTGTAAAATATTTATTAATTATTTAAAAAAGAACATAATAAAAATTTAAAATTCTATTTTTCCAAAGACCAATTAGAAGGCCAATACTACTTATGTTGAAAATTTCAGAATTGTAGACCTATTGGAAGTCGTTTTGTAAAAAAAATTTGTTGATTAAGAAAATTAATTAAAAAATAACTTATTCAAATTTTAACATTCTGTTTTTCAAAATTCCAATTAGAAGTCTAAAACATCTTATGTTGAAAATTTCAGAGCTGTATCTTTATTTAAAGTCACTTTGTAACTAATAAATTAATTAAAAAAAATAATTAAAAAATATCTAATTAAAATTTTTACATTCTGTTTGACATACATAAAATTAGAAAGTCAAAACTTCTTACCTTGAAAATTTCAGAGCTCTACTCCAATTTTAAGTAGGTTTCTATAGAGCCACAGACAGACACACAGCTTGTTTTATTATTTAGATTTAGAACAGATAGCATTTCGAGTTATTGTTTCAATTTTCATTCCATCCTTTTTTTTATTAATACAATTACTAAATGTTCATGAAAACGTATAAAAACATAAATTAAATAAAACATATCTAAAACAAATTATTCAGTTTAAATAAACAGAGTAATTATTTTAATTATTAAATGAGTGAACAAGTAGAGTTTTTATTTCACTTTCTTTTCCTATTTCCTTGCCAAATACCCTTGAAAACAAATAAAAACAAGGATTCAATAAATATAAATCAAGTGTTTTATTCTAGGTCATAATACTATTTGTTCTGAATTCAAAATAGATTATTTATAAGAGTTCATCCTAGAAATGAAAAAGGGCAGGGTGCTATTTTCCAAAAAAGGGCACTTCCTGTTTATGAGGACACTTTTATGGCAAATTGCAGAAATATGCGTTTTCTGCCACAATTTTAATATTGTTATACTTTTCTACCACGATAAATAATTTTCAATATTCTGAAGAAAAAAAATTATAATGCAAAAATCCGTGAATCAAAAACTCGCTCAGAAACTTAAAAGATATCAAAATACTGATAAAATGCTTTTGTCCTAATTCTGCTGGAATGAGACTGAGAAAATTATTAAAATTAAAGTGCCAATATACAGAGTAAAATTTTTATCAAATAGTAATTTTTATAAAATTATCAATTTATAATACAGTAAAATTAAGATAAGAATGTTTTAGTATAATGAAAATGTGTTAAGATAAGAACTTTTCACTCTTTCAAAATTTTCTAAAGTTTGAATGAATCAACCTTAAACTTCATCTCTTAGTTTTGCTATTGTCAAATAGAGAATAGAGTTTCTCCAAATTTAACATTATTGATTGTGGGATATCACAAGGAGTATTCCGACTAAAGAACTTGGACTATGTCCTGAAATTTTTTTATTTTCAAAATCGGATTAAATTTAGCGTCAAAACGGCGATTTTTTTGCAGTGCATGCCGCTATTATGTAAGCTATAATAGAAGTATTATTTTTTTTAAAAATCGGAAATAATCTGGGATTTTGGTTGCATTCCTATTATGTTTAATTTTAAATATGAAACGGATGTTTAGAAATTAATTGGTAACAGGCAAATTACCAAAAACACCCCCCAAATTTAACAGTAGGACATAGCGATTACCCGTGTCCAAACGGAAATATTCTTTTTAAATTCTTAGTGTAAACATTTGATAGTTATAAACCTTTAACTAAGTTATTCAAGTCTTTCAAATTCCTTTCTTTACTATTTTGAAGAAGGCATGGTAAAAATCCAGCAAAATACACTTAATGAAAACACGTACGAAATGGCTGTCGGAGTTTACTAATGTGCACTTGGGAAATTGTAAGACGGCGCCCTACAATCCACCTACTAATGAAGCACGTTATATAGACATCTACTCAATGGTTTCAGTTCAGTCCCCGATATATACGTTGCGCGTTTGAACATGAATGCGCATGCGCGACAGCCGATTTCAGTAGGGGTGATCCACATATTGCGTACTGTTGGGAGGGGAAAAAACGAAAGTTTTTCAAATTCTTTCAAAATGAAATTTTTTCTGAAAAAGGGCAGGAAGAGCGGTATTTTTAAAGAAAAAGGTCAAGAAGGGCGCTATTTTTATAGAAAAGGGCAGGCAGGGCGCGCCGCCCTTCGAAAAATGCCTAGGATGAACTCTGTTTATGATATGAATTGCTATATAAGAGATCAATCATTAACCACGAGCCATCAATGTAAGAAGGGTCATTTTAGATATTTTTCAAAGATAAATAATAAAAATCAATACATTAACACATTTGAATGACTATTTTTTACTTACCGGGGAGAATTAGTGTTTAAATTTTTTCAATTTGCGCTGGTTGCAATTATATGCAACACAGTAATTAACCATGATTCAGGAAATCGTCCCACTATTTGCAGGAAAGCAAACACTTCTGCCGGCGCGTTTTGCGCCTTTCGTTACTATCGGAGCAGGCTATCCAGTTGTTTACCTGTATCGATGTGTGTGACAGGAGATTTCATTAGGGGTGATTCACATATTGTGTACTGTTAGGGGGAAAAACGAAAGTAACATTTAAGACGGCCCCTTTCAATCTACCGACTAATGACACTCGTTATATAAGCATTCATTCAATGATATCGGGTCCTGGTCTGTGCATTTGAACATGAATGAGCATTCGTGACAGACACATATTGTGTACTGAATTCGTGAATTCATACCAGATGGCATTTTGTTCTGAAAAGAGCAAGAAGGGTGCTATTTTCAACGAAAAAGGACTAGTTTTAAAGAAAAGGGCAGTCATGGGGAGCCGTCCTCCGAAAAATGCCTAGGATGAACTCTGCCGCCATTATAAACAATTACCCAACAAATGACACACAACACAATGCAAGCTCAAAATGGCGTCATTTTGTTTTGCTTGAATCAGAGTAACATGTGCAGAACTGCAATCGCAGCGCTGCAGTGGAGAGAAATGGAAATAGAACTTACTTTCCGAACGCACCTCGTATTATTACTATCTGTAAAAACCAATATAGCTTTGGAACTTGTTTATAATAAATTGTTTAGATCATTTAATTTTATTTTCTGTTTTTTGATTCTATTTTTAGGATTCTGTTATATGTTATGTAATGTTATTGTAAGGTTATGTGTTACTTTTTTTAATTATTTTCTGATTATAATAGCTCTTGTTTTTTCACAATAAATCTTTGAGTATCATGATCAGAAACTGTACCTGTGGTTCGTACGTTTTTAAAAAGCCTTGAAAAGTACTTGAAAACCTTGAATTTTTTGAAAATGTGTTTATAGTGCTTGAATTTTATTTTCTAAAAATATAGCTTCTTTAAAAATGTTGGTTTTCTAAAAGAGCAAAATCCTCCGAATTTACCTATTTCCTCTACTCAGCAACCAGAAAACAATGAGAACATACAAGATTGAGTAACATATTTGAAAACTGGTTTTCTAAATCGTGATCCCTTGTTTCGTTTTTGCGCACTGTTTAAAAATGGCAATTGAATGCATTTTCAATTCAATCTTATTAGAAAAGCAGGAATATATTGGCAAGGATATAAAAGCAGGATGCACTTCGTGTGTCAAAAATTCCAGCACAGCATCAATGGAAAATAAGTGCTTTAAAATGCCATGCGAAGAGCAAAAATCATGTGGTTTTAGTTTCTATAAGAAGTAGTTCGATGAACATTGTTGAGACTATTTCAATGACAAAAAATACCCAAAGCAACAATCAAGTCGTCATTGATTTCATCTCAAGCAAGCACGGCGGAGGTGCATTTAGTTTAAAACGATGGGTTTAGGCTAAAATATTGTGGAGATTGAAAACCATAAAAAATCACAGCTTGTATAAATTCAAATTAAAACATTGATAAATTATTTCACTGCATTTTCGCCGATAACGTGATTCCATTATTTTTATGTGATGAGAAAAAATATTATGCAGTATTTGGAATCAAGTCTTATCTTTAGAATGTATTAGAAGACAGTTTAATCACTAAGCATTTTGTATTCTTATTTGATGAAAGTTTCAATAAATGAAACAAGAATAATAAACGAATATTTCCACTCAAAATAGGTGTTATAACCAAGTGAGTGTTACCTAATTTACTTCTGTTTTTAAGGAACGTAGTACTGCTTCTGATATACTCGGAAGGATTTTTTTTTCTATTGTAAACTAAAAAATTTCTTCTATTGAAACCTAAAAAACATATTTTATTTTGTATGTACTCGATTTGAACATGCACCGTTGGCCAATAAAAAATTTTGGGGATTTTTTTTATTGTATATTTGTGTTGATAATGCATCCTTGAAAAGGGCTTGAATTTTTTTCTCTTTCAAGTGTACGAACCATGGTACCTTTTCATTTATATTTTTTAAAAATGACATATTTAACATATTAATTTGTATTTCTAAAAATTATAGGACCAGCAAAGTCATTAAGACCAGTTTTGAAAGAAAATACACCTTTGAAAAAGAAAGCATTTGATCTGAAGGCAAGTTTGTCTAAAAAATTAAGATATAAACCACATGCAGGACCACTCAAGCCATTAGACCAAGTTAACCTGAATACCAGCATTTTCTCAGGTGGTGATCGACCAAAAACAACAGCCCATGAAAGTAAAGTTATTAGGGCAAAAAGGTTAGTAAGATTTTTTATTGTTCTATAATATTCTAAACTGAGCAATTGAGGACTAGAAATGGAAAACGACCCAAGTACAAAAAAAAAAAAAATTAAAAAAAAAAAAAAAATGTGGAGATCACCCAAAATGCAAACTCCAGTAGTAATAGTTAAAAAATTTCTCGAAAGATCATGTTGGTTGAATGTGCCATGCAAAGAGAAGTGGAGAACGTCCTAAGTACTGTAAAAATAACAATAATATAAAAAAGGTATTAAAGAACTAAACGTAAGGAAGTTGGATTAATATGTAAGGTGTTGGCTATGAAACCCAAAGGAGTAAAATGCAGAATGCCTTAAGTATCAGATGCAAGTCTTTTTAATTTTTTGCTTCTCCTGAAAATTTTTCTTCTTCGACCTAGGTCGTTTTCCATTTCTAGTCTTCAGTTGTTTATTTGTAAATTATACACTGTCTTAAAGCTAGGTTTAAGAATTAGTATTCAATTATGGTTGATTAGATTTTATTTGACGTATACGCTGCATACATTGACAATATTTTTCAGATTATTAAAATTGATAGAGAGGGTTATTTATTTCATCTTATTTTTCAATTTTGTTTACATTTAAAACTATCAACTTACATTATATTGGTGTAAGTTTTATATACAAAAATTATTTTGACTCTGTACATCTTAGTGTGCTTCGTATTTGTACAAATGTGTCATTTGATTAAGAAGAATTGCCAGCCTGTTTCTGCCTTATACACTTAATGCTTAATTTTTGTGGACACTAATCTGCTGATGTATTGCTTAATAACATGAATTTTTACATTCAGTGTAACAGTAATAAAAGATCAATAATGAAGGGAAAATAATTAGTGGGTTTTATATATATATATATATTTTTTTCTAAGTTTTTATTTAAGCAAGCTTACAAAACTATTAAAGTGAACGAAAATAACACTCAGTTTTTTCCCCTTTAATTTTTGTTAAAGGTCTTTTATACCTGATGGAAAAATTCATTTGCTTTAAAAAAATTATTACTTCAGCAGATACTGTGGCAAAAAACAAACAAAAAAACACCCAGTTAACATATCGCGGGCTTGGTTTGACAAGGTTCCAACTGACAATTTCACTATTCTGAGATATCGAGGCTCAAAGAAAGTTTCATTTAACTATAACTCAAACAAATAAAAAGCAAGTGTTTTGAAATTTTCAGTACTTATTCATATGCCTATAGACTACCAAATGCACAAATAATAAATTTTTTAAACTTGCCTAGTTTACAGATATGATATAGTGGTTTTTGCAGTTGGAACTTGGTCACTTTCGCTAAACGATTTCGGAAAAGTGACAAAGTTCTAACTGCTGTTACAACTATGTCAAAGTAAACAATTTTATTTTAATACAGAGCTGTCTTAGTTTGACAAGGTTCTAACTTAAATTTTCTTTAGTTAGGGAAATCGATGCTCAGAATATTTGCATGTAACGCGAATATTAGAGTTTTAATTATTATAGATATTTCGATATTTATTATTTTTACGTGTAGACTACTAATTACAAAAATTATATTGATATAATCTGGTGAATTTTTTTTAAGAAAGCTTGCACGTTTCTCCTTGTTATTAACTTGCAACTACTTATATAACAGTATCAAACTTATTGGTATTCATTTTAACTTGGGAAATAAGACTTCTATTTCGTATACCAAAAATTAATAATAAATTTATTTACTTATTACAAAATTAGAAAAAAAAAATTCCACATATTGAGTTAGCACTATGACAAAACAAAATTAACATATAATAAAATTTTCATGTATTAATAAATAAAAATATATTACATTATACATCTGATACTTTAGAATTCTAGTTCTAGATTACCATTTAATTATTTACAATGGATATTTTATGTATTTGATACAGTTGAATACTACTACTGGTCTTTTACCGGCATCACTTATTTCTCTATCTATTTTCTGTATTTTAACCGCATTCTGAAAAACGGTCAAATGTTCACCTTCTTTTACATATTGTCTTCGTCTTGAGATTTCAATAATTTTTATGTTGGCCAATTGCTTCATTTTGGATTTTGTATAACTTAATGTAAATTTAACTTATGAAGAATTTGTGTAAATTAAATTGTCTTTGCTTGTGTGAATGATATTTGTTTGTAATGAAACAATTTAGATGTACTTGCAAAATCTTTAAAATCTTCTTTCATTTGAATGATTCTATAAGGTCGTCGTCGGTTCACTTTTAAGAGTATAGGGAGTAATCCAATTGGAGGATACAATTCAGTAGCTGATATTTCTTTCTCAATAGAACTGTGAGCAATGTCAACTTCCTGGACGCAAGAATGTCCAGGAATTGAATATTTCATGGTTAACGATTCCATCTTTTCCTTTTTTAAAAAAAAAATTCATAGCGGCACACGAAATTATGGAATTTGTGTTTTGAGAGACACACGAGTCAGACCAAGTCACAATATTGTTTACTTCTGCCACACTTCTTCTAGTCACAATATTGTTATACTGCAACTAAGTCGAATATTTTCCTAAATAATTCCTATGTGTCATTTCCAGCTCATTCTGACAGTACTTTCTGCCATATTGCCCAATATATAGTTTAGTAACACTGTAATAAGCTGTTAAGTTGTAGACATTAAGTTTTCGAGTGTAAAAAAAATTTAACTAATATTTGCACGGTGATAAGTTATTACATTTTGAAAATCAAATATTAAAACTGGTGAACCATTTTGTTTATCGTGATGACGTTCCTGTCTCCATTGCTTTTTTTTCTATCAATGCGTTTCTTTTTCAAACTCGGTAGGTACTGATTTTGAACTTGTAGCTAGTTTGTATCTTTCACGTGTATCACAGCGATCAGATTTAGGTACAAATCAAGATATAATTCAGTAAAAAAAATTTTTAGTACAATGATTTCTTTTCCAGATGAATTTTTTGTTGAAGGAACTTCTCCAAATAACGATCAATATAGTTTTGCAATATTCAAATCTAAGTTAAGGTACGTTTTAAAAGTATAAGCCCTGCAGTAATGAGACTCGACGACTGGAAAACTTTCAATGTGTTCTCGAACAAAATCAGGATCTCCTATAGGTTTTCGTATACGGTTACTGCTTTTATCTCGTTTACCCTCATTCTCTCTTCTGTCATCGAATCTTTTTGTAAATGCATTTTTACGAACTTTTATTTGAATCTTGATTCGATGATTTTTCAATAATTAATAGTAATCATAACAAAGAGCATATGCATGTTATATGCTGTGTATATATGAGCATATGCACAGCACAGCTGTGTCAACCAGTTAAAATGTAAACCATCTCGCTAGTAATCTAATATTCTACTCAATGTTCTAAGTTCTATTGATATATTTAACACAAATTATAGGCATTTATTTTCCAAAAGACTTTTTCATTTAATAATACAGTATTAAAGGCAAACAATAACTTGAAATAACAACTTTTTAAAAGAAAAATCATTCATGTAATCGAACTTTTAAAATTCTTTACTTAACATAGTTTTTATTGCAATGACATATTTGGAAAATAATTTGAGTAGATTATGCTATTTAAAAACATACTAATAAATACAAAACTTCTGTGACATTATTAAAACAATAATTGTATATACTCTGTGTGCAATACCAACATTCCTAATTCATCAACTGAATAAAGACTTCACTTATATTTTTAAGGGGTAGAATGTAAAAACGTGGTTATTTATAGTTTGACAAAGTTCTAACTGCAGTTAGAACCTTGTCAAACCAACATTTCGATAATTTTTTCGGCAGTTGGAACTTTGTCACTCTAGTAAAATTTTATCAGTGATAGTACTCTTTATTTGAAATGCAATGGTATAAAAAAACTCATTTTTGACAAAAATGTCAGTTGGAATCTTGTCAAACCAAGCCCGGGATATATTAACATAAACTTTTTGGACTTGCACTAAATATCTTGATCTCATCACAGTTTTATGAATTTTGGAATGGATTAATGATCCATTTATGATTTTGTTTGGCATTTCTAAAAAATATGGAATTTTGAAATAACAAAATATATTGTAAGCCTAATTAATTGATTGTGCTATAGGTGTTGTATTTTGGCAGCTTTTTGTACAATACAAATTTTATCATATTAAACTTATTTTTTCCGAATATCCTTAAAATATACCTTTTATATTTACCAATATATATATATATATATATATATATATATATATATATATATATATATATATATATATATATATATATATATATATATATATCTTTTACTGAACTAGGGGGTTCCGCCCCCTGCTCGCTAACACTCGCCAAAAGTTATTTACAAGTTTAAAGGATTTGGAAGTCTTATACATTGTCCATATCTTATTCTTATGTTGTTAACTTTGCATGCTGCATCAATGTTTCCAGGTTGTGAATCTGTTTTCTGAAAAGAAAATCGTTCAGTTTTCTGAATTTTAAGTGGGTACAATCGTTGCAACTGTCGTAAACATGTTTCAAAATTAGTTTTCTATTTGGAAATTCAAACCTTTCCATCTTTCCCTGGATACTGCTCCAAAATTTTAGCTAGAGAACAACTTTGTTTTCTAGTGTTGGTATCGCCTACCAGAACGATGTCTCCCTCTTCCACTCATTGCACTTTTCTAACCTTGTAGTGTTCTCTCAACTGTCTCAGATATTCAATGCTGAAACGTTTCCGTAACTCCTTTCTGAGATTTAGTTTGTAGGTGAATCTTATATTCAGCCTCTTAGCATCTACTTCATCAAGGTCTAACATTCCAGTTTCTTTTATTTCGTTCAAAAACATCAATGGTGATGGCACCACTAAGTCACTCTCGTCTTCTGAGACATAGGTCAATGGTCTAGAGTTGACTAAACTCTTTGCTTCACACAAAACTGTCTATAGCTCTTCATGTTGCAAACAGGCATTGCCAATTACTCTTCTAGAATTTTTTGACGGCAGATTAAATTTCCATTGAATCTTCTTGATTGCAGCAATACTTGTATTTTTTCCCAATTCACAACTTGAAATCATTAGATGTCCCTACTAGATTCATTCTGTTGTCTGAGATAAATAGTTGAGGGTTGTCCTCTTCTTGAGATAAACCTCCTCAGAGCTAAAATGAAGCTATCAGTTGTCAAAGATGTAACTAATTCGATGTGAACAGCTCGGTATACAGCACAAGTGAGCAGGACATCCCATCATTTGGTTTGGGTCTTCAGATACATGGGCCCACATAAATTGACTCCAATTTCTTCCAAAATATGAGCTTCTCGCATTTGATCTTCAGGCAAAGGAGCTTCATCTATATTTAAAGGAATTGCTATTTGGCACGGTTGCAATTTTTGACAAAACGTATAATCCATGCCATGACCGTGCTAATCTTTCTGAATGAGGATATCTGTGAGAAATATTCGAATTTTTCTGTGCTGATAATTATACAGCAACAATCGTCTTCTTCTCCGCTGTTATTGTGTCCATATTTGGAAAAGCTTCTGAGGTGGGCCATTCATCTTCTGATTTTCGCAAGCATTGAGGTCCCTCCCATCATTTCATCTGGAGTAACTTTTCCGCAGAGCATCCTCGAGATGGTAGATCAGCTGGATTTGCGACTCCAGCGACATGTTTCCAGTTGCAGGGCTGCCACAGGCGACTAAAGTGACTATTTTAGTGGCCAGCCGACTATGGCGACTATTTCAATGAAAAAAAGGGCATAAAACAACTATTTTTAACAAAACCTTCAACTATTTTTGGACTGAGGCGACTATTTTTTAAGAAATTGGATACTGTCCGATAGTAGCACAAAAAAAAAATCGGCACTAAGGTTACGTTTTTTTTTTAAGGTAGCAGAGAGCAAACACTACCGAAATAGCTGTTTATATTCGTGGGTACAGTGGTCATTTTGCTAGTTCGACGATAGTTACCTCTCACGCGAGATTATTGTTTTTGACGGCAACTGCGGTCATTTTCGCCTGCCTGTTGTTCCAATGTTTCATCTTTCGCCGTGCAGAGCGCAAGAGCATGCACTGTTATATTCTGAAATATCAAATTATTTCGCTTTATTTACTCTACTTAACGAAAATGAATTTGTGGTGAAAGCCGGAACAAAATGCTATCAGTATGGACAGAATTGATGTTATATAGACGTTATGTCCGAGATTAGTGACGATTTCGCCGTGTAGGTCAATCGATGCAGAATAATTAGAATTTCAATATTGTAGCTAAATTTATCAATAATAAAATAATTTAAATTTTGAAGCAATTTAATTACTTTGAATGTAGCTTAAACAGGATGGCGACAGAATCTGGAATTCAGACAAATTTCAAGGTAAAGGAATTAAAAAAATTTTGAGTTTCCCTTCTCGCATTCCCCGTGCGAGTGCGTACATCTATCCCGGCTCGCGTCACAAGAAGTGGATGCCGTGTCGTCGGTGCAAAGAATTGAAACATCCTCCTCCCCCTCCAAAAAATAAAAAATCTGAATGCCCTACTGGCTGCATACATTCAGGCAATGGGTCATGGAATTTTTAAAAAAGTCCATGTATCTTTTTCCCCTGCCGAATGCTATGCTTGACATGTTTTAAGAAAACGATTTTTTGCCTCATTTAATATGTACTTTAGTGGTTTAAGATAATATTTTTGTTGTACAAAATTTTATTTCCATATATCTATAAGTAATTAATTTTTATAAGAAGCTGTTAATTTCAAGCCTTTCTTTTTCAAAATTGAAAAGACATAATTTTTTATGAAATATTATACCTAGTGAAATTAGTGACTGAATAGCAAAATGATGATTATTTTAGTTTCATGCTCATGCATGCCAAAGTTTAGTAAATATTTAGGACTCTGTTTAAAATTTATGTTATGAACAGGATACAGCCTATGACATATATTAAAGAAAATAACATGTTTTATTTGTGTTATTTTTTAAATTAAAAGAAAAGTATTGTGCTAGTTTCTTTTCCTTGAAGTTAGCAAGTATGAGTTTAGTTTGTAAATTGGTTTATGTGAATTTTGTATTTTTTTTTATTAATGTTTTCCATCCCCCCCCCCCCCCCCCCTGCTCTAAAGATGCTTGTTTTGATTTTTAGCAGAAATTTATATTTTGGTGCAATTATACTTTGATAAGTAAATGTAATTAATTGTAAATAGCCAAATTTATATATTTTTAAACTGGTCATATTTTCTTTGTTTTTTTAATGATAACGTCGACAGAAATGCACATCAGGGAAATTTCTGAAAATTAGGGAAATGTTGGGGAATTGTTTCTCAAATTCTGTTGCTATCCTGTCAAAAATTTAAAAACTGGTCTTAATTAAATTTGCTTTTCATTGTCAATTTATAGTATAATTGTTTAAACATAAAACTTGGTTTTTCTGCCAAAAAGTTGTTTTACTTTGGAAATTAATATATATATATATCTTGTTTCGCCAATCGATTTTTACCGTCGCTTTTGCACGAAGTTTAGCTTTTTTGCTTAGGTGCTGTCTGGGAGTAAGGTTGAGTTGTCAACTTCCATCGCATTATGTAAATACGATAGCGCCTCCCCCAGGACACATGCCTTTTACCGAATGGTATGTTATGTATTAGACACTATTTTGAATTGAAAGAAGAGTGTCTCTGGGTTTTCGTATTTATGTAAATCAACAGTTTTATTCTGAAAACAAGAGGAACATCTTTACCGACTTAAAAAAACAATCGTTATGAAAAGTGAAGCTACTATTTTCAACGTCTGAGACTACTATTTTCAATGTTTGAGACTACTATTTTGGCTACTATTTTTAACATCTAAGGGCTACTAAAGCAACTATTTTCAAAGCTTACAGTCAGTGGCAGCCCTGCAGTTATCAGAGCTGGTTAATCTTCTGATTTCCTGAACTCTATTCATGACAAAAGTGTTCCAATTTCCATTCCGTTTTATCCAATACAAATAATTTGCAGAGTCCGACCAGTAGATAATAGGCATATCTTAATAACCAAGATCAAGCCTGGCTCCTATGAATCAAGACAGCAGTTCTAACCTTGGAATTGAAATCTTCTTTAAAGGGATAACTAGACTACGAGCTCAAACTAATGAACATTCAATTTGGTCTTCAGTTTCGGATATCAAAATTATACAGGTTGCATAAGCATTTTGAGATGCATCACAAAATACATGTAAATGCATCACTTTCTTTCTAGTGTTTATAAGACATCTTGGAACTCTTATTTCTTGTAGCTTTGATAAAGTCTTCAGCCATTTTCTGAAGTCCTTTGAAATATCTTCAGGTAACTCTGTATCCTGAGATAGTCTCAGTGTCCACGTTTTTTGTAAAATTATTTTAGATACAAGTATCACAGGACTAGTATAACCTATGAAATCAAATATGCTGCTAGGTACGGATAGTGCTTTCCGTTTAGTCAAAACTCCTTCACAATCAAAATCTCTAACTGCACAAGATAAAGTGTCGTCATTAATGTTCCAAACTAATCCAAGTAAGTTAGATTTTTCTACGTCTGATAGAACTAGAACTCTGGAGTGTGCATTACTGGTCCAATCTCTTAAATTAAATTGAGCACTAGATAAAAGGACACGAGATTTCAAGACAAATGTCTTCGTTTGTTTCACGTTATCGAAGCTAGCAATACAATTGTCTACGTAGAAAGATGATTTCAAGTGCTGCACAGTTTCTTGAAGTTCTTCATGCGAGTTTTCTAAATGATGATCTGGAGTCACATTCATAAGAAATAGACTTGGTGTCTTTCCAAATACAACCTTCTTATGCCTATATTCTGTTCTTCATCATACCAATGAAATCTCGATCAGTTTCATGAACAGCAATCTGGAGGAATGCTTTCTCTATGTCCAATGTTACTGCTACGGCTTTTAATCTGAATTTGATCTACAAGGATGGAATAGTTGCCACCGTATTCGGGCCTTTCTCCAAACAATCGTTGAGTGATAACATCCCTTTCTTTTTTGCTGATGTACCAAATACTGGTCGTGTCTTGGTGCTCTTGCTGTTCTCTTTTATGACAGCTCTGTGTGGAAGGTAATGATCTCCCTATATTCGAAACTTTGGGTGCTTGACAACCAATCTTGAAAAATAGTTCCATACTCATTTGAGAGGCCAGAATTTTCAAGTTTCTTCTTCATTATGCAAAGTCTTTTCTCTGCCACGTCTTTGTTGCTTATCAGATCGTCTTTTTCATGTATCTATGGCAACACCAACTTTATATCTTCCTTCAAAGTCTCTTCTCACAGATCGTTGAGAGTGAGCAACAGTTTCTTCTCTTAATAATTCTTCACTTTTGTCAATTGGAGACTGTGAAATACCTATTAGATCTAATTTCCATATACTTTCTAAATCGTGAGTGAGAAGCAAAGTTACAAACACACTGTTCTAGCTTGAGATCGAGAAATCTTTCCCATCAGAGTCCATCCTCATTTCATATGGATAGCAACAGGCCCAGCTTTGCAATAATGTAATTTACCTGTTAATAATTTTCCAGCTACATCTGCTCCTATTAACTAGTGAATCTTGCTGTTTGTGCATCTACGTTTGTCTTCTCTATCAGACATATAAATATTCAGATGTTCTATTTCAGTAATCAGGGGTCTATGTAGAAGGAAATTTGAGTCCTTTTAAGGACCCTTCACAAAATTCCATGTCCAAAAAACAGACCCTTCACAAAATTCCATAATCAACAAAAGGACCCTTCACAAAACTCCATGTCATACAAACTGACCTGTCACAAACTTCCAAGTCAAAAAAACGGAACCTTTATAATATTTCCAGTTTGAAAACAGACCAATTATAAAGTTTATTTTATGCCAAAAGGAGAAAACTGCTTGCTTGCCCACATGTTGGTTTTAAGGAAGTGACGTCATGGACGCCAAAACCATATGCTCAAAATATATAAAATTGGAAATTTTTCAAAAAATTAATATTTTCTACAAAAATTTGACCCTGTAAAAAAAACCTGGATATACCCCTGGTAATCCAATCTCCAACTGATGCTCGTGCTATTTCATTACAAATCTTCCTTTGGTCTAATACTTCAATTCGACACTTGAGCTTATTTTCTAAATTGCCTAAGCTCAATAGGGATGAGCCATATTTTAATAACAGTTAAAAGTTATTGATACTTAAACTCACGCGAACTAACAGTTACCTAATTTTCTAAGTAACAGTTATTAATTTATTATAAATGCAATAGATGGCGCTAGTATGTCCATATAATTCTGTTATTGAAGATCATAATATCAGAATCACGAAATAAAAATAAATTTTTCTAATAACGGTGATTGGAAAAATATATTTTTTTATCGTGATTCTGATATTAAGATCCTGGTCGTTATTCCTGGAATAACTAACTGTATCCATCAAAATAACTTGTCTGAATGGATTAACGTGTACGATTGGTATCAGTTGATATTGACATAATTTTCAATAAAAGTAGATATAACTGTTGATATTGACAGAAGTTTTTGTATTGGAATAACTTTTGGACCACTCTTTGTTAGCTCTACTTTTCAAGATGGTATTTTAAATTTCGTTACGATTTTTTTTTTTTTTTTTTACAGTTCGTTATGATTTTCGTGCTTATTCAAATTAATTCGAATTCTGCACCAATTTCTTGTTATAGTTTATATCTCGGTTTCAGAATAGATGTTTCAGTTTTATTTGGATGCACATTATGAGTGGTGGGGTGAAGAGGAATATGCGTGGGGGGTGGAGTATCTGACGCAACATTCTTTGGATTTAAATGACAGAGATGGGGGAAGGGGGAAGTCAAGTAGGTTGGGGATTAGTATTAGGGATTTAGGAAGAAATGCATGCGTGTTTTTGCGGAAGGCTCTTTTGTTTATGTTACAAAAATTCTTTTGGTGGAGAGGTTTTGAACGTTCATTCGCATTTCATTTCAGTCTTCTTATGAGACTTTTAAAGACTCGCTGTGTTTCTTTCGTATTGGTTGGAGGTAAGAAATTTTTTCGTTATTGTTTTTGAATAAGAAAATGATACTATATATAAAAAATAAAGAGTGCGTAGGATTTGAGTTTTTCCTTTTAATGGAAAATAAATTATGTTCTTATCCTTGTAAAGCAATCTTCTAATTTCAAATCGTTTTAATCAAATGATTGTGTAGTAAATTTGGAGCGTAGCTAAATAGGTTTTAATATTGAACAAAAATTTGTTTATACATATATTTTTTATATTTAACGCATTACCTGAGAGGTTTTTAATTTTTTTATGATTATTCTTCAATTTGAACTTAATAAAAGGAATTTATTATTTTTAAAATTGCGTTTCTTGATTAACTATGAATTGAATTTCTTAAATAAACATGACATTCATTTTTTTTTTAGTTTGATTAACGTTATAATATTTGAATTTTACTTCAAATTTTTATTAAAAATATTTTTATTCGGGTTTAATATTGTAATTTAAATTTATAATTTTTGTTTATAAATTTTTATTTCATGAATTTTAGTATACATATATGTGGTCGTGACGGCCCAATTTATTTAAAAATTATTTACTTTAAGTTTGCGCACTATTCATTGCTTTAATATTAGATTTTTAATAATTATTTTTCTTCGATATGTTTTTTAATGCAGCTCTAAAATTTTATTAACAACCAAACATTTATTGAAACGTTGTTTTAAAAAAATCTTTAATAAGCTCAATTAAATTGGCTTAGAACAGTACTGGAATTTGGAATAAAAAGCTGCATTAATTGTTGTTGGACTTTAGACTTCGTTTAAATTTATCAAACCGGGTGATTTCAAGGAAATAGAATTCAATACAGGGAACCAGACAAGAGGTCATGAATATTTAAGCTTTTTAAATCGCATTTGAACTTGGAGAATATGAAACTATTTTTACAATCGAGTGGTTGATGAGTGAAACAAGCTACTGGACATCACTGTAAATTGTTCTGGAGTCAACAGTTTTAAAAGACAGCTGGATCTATGCTTGGGGTTATTCAGAAAAGTTAAACTGGATCAACCTTGATTGGCCTTGTGCCTGTAGTTGGTCGTCATTTTTGTATTTGTGTTTGTTAGCTAGATGAAACCGTAGCATATATAGCTTTACTTATAATGCAGTCTCCACCTCATCCCGTTAAATAGCACTGTTGTCGGACGTATTTGGAGATTTACAGTAAGGTTTCCGCTTTAATGGCTCGTAATTCAAGTTCACAGTAAGATGTAGGTTCGGAGCAATTTTGTGTATTTATTTGCTCTCGAAAATATATTTTTAGAGTCACAAACAAATTTATAATTCGAGTGTTTACTTTAATTACCAATTACTTAAGTTTAAAATAATTTTTGTTCACAATTTTAACAATAATAATTTTACGCAATAAGCTATAATAATTGAATATAATAATCTATAATAAAATAAGTTACTTCAAATACACTGAGATAACTTGTTAAAAACGTTATATATTTAATAATTTACCATACAAAAATAAATAGTGCTTTTTATAGGCTGTTGAAACTAATTTTAAATGGCTGATTCAATACAGGGAACTGAGTCAACACGAATAAAAAAAAGTATATATATATATATATATATATATATATATATATATATGCCTTTTTTAATACTCTATTACATATAATTTGGGTTATTAAAAAGTAGTATTAATAACTGTAGAGGATTTTTCATTACATTTTAATCAACCGTCACGTACAAAAATTTGTTCTTATAAAATATTTGTTCTTATAAAATAACCTCAAAACTATAAATGGTTTCTTTTATTATGATATTTTTACAAATTTATGTTGAAAGATGTCCTAATTTAAAATCGATTAACTGTTATCTAAAGAGAATGTTGAAGAAAAACATTTATGTTTTATTTATTCCATGTATTTATTTTTATTTACCATATACTTTAAAAATAACGGATAACGGTTATAATATTTCGTTATTTCCTGATAATTTTAATGTAACTGCAGTTATTTAACAATAACTGTTAAGCTCATCCCTAAAGCTCAATAGGTATCCTTTATGAGTCTCTTCTTCAGTTTGTTTGCCCACCAAAGAGCGTATGGACATTCTTAACTTCTTTAGTTGACTTAATATTCAACGCTTCAATTATTTTTTGCGTAGCATATGATCACTGGGATCTAGTATCAATCATTACGTGTATTACTACTTCTTTAATACTGTTGCCTATTCATACGTTCAGAGTTTGAAGAACAACATCCACCTCATCCATTTGGTTTGATAAAACACTACTATTATTGTCAGAGACTACTAGTTTCCTCATTGGATCCTCCTTTAGTAAGAATGGAATTGTCCTGCTTTCCAGTACACATAACTGTATTATGTCCTCGACCGCTGCATTTCAAACATTTGATTAAAACCATCATACATGAACGAACATGGCGATTTGGACATAAACATTTAAAAAACAAGTTCTCCTTAATTAAAATAGCCTTCTTTTCATCATAGGGCATGTTAGGAGCATTCCTACATTCATGACTTTTTTGAGGCTTTTCACAAATACACAAAGTAATCTTCTGTCATCTGTTGTCAGCAAAGATGATGCGGTTGGTATCTTATTTGCATTTTTGCCAACTCTCCTTTTACTGTGCTTTACTTCTTGATCCTTTGTTAATCCAAATCCAGCCATAGCCAATGTGATTTGTTCTTCTCCTTCAACCTCGCTTTTCAAAAAATTCATCAAATCATCTAATCCTTCTTTAGCTTCAGTTTTAGAATTTGAGGTTGCACTTCGATTTGAAGCCCTTAAAAAATCTTGTGGAAAACAAGACTCTACCATTGGATAAATTATTGAGGCACATTTATCAGTAGTAACACCTAATGTTTCAAGTGCTCTCATATACGATTCAAGTTTATCATATAAATAAGCGATAGATGGTTGTTCTTTGGTTTGCACAGAAATGATTAATTTTACAATTCCCTTGCATACACTTTAATCAAAAGATCTTCCTTACCGAAACGAGTTTTCGAGCAATTGACAGCCTTAAAGTAATTTTCAGCTCTTGTTGGGAAACTGTCAATGATTTTTTTTGCTCTAGAACTGGCAACTGTTGCCTGAATTAAATATTGAAACTTATCTTCGGCTGTGATGTCATTGTGGATGTTACAGAATTGTCCTCAGAACAGCAACCATTCTTTTATGTCTCCTCCAAATTTTCTAAATTCCAGCTTGGGTAATGTAAATCTTTTAGAATTGAAATCTTCATTAGGAACAGCTTAGAATATTAACAAGGTTTAGATTGGCAACTTGCCTTCCCGCCAATTCAATTTTCAATTTATTTTCTCGCTTTGCCAAATCATTCGCTTTATTAACTTCTATTTTTTGTTTTTCTAATTCGAATTCCTTTCCTTCTTGAGCTCTCTTAACTTCTATTTTTTTCTTTTTCTAATTCAAATTCAATTTTCCTTTCAGTTACCACCGTTGTAAGAAGTTCTTTAACAAATTTAGGATCGTCTTTAGCCACTTGGTTTTACAAAATTCTTGTCCTAATATCAAAGACATTCATTTCTGGTGTTGTAATTTTTCCTAAAGTTTCAGCTACTGATTTTAAATCATTAGAAAAGTGATGTCAATCGCTTGAAGGAAAAAAAAATTTTTACACGTTTTTTTAATTTTTATACGTTGTAAAGATGGTATACCACTACTTCCAGAAAAAAATTCATCTTGGCTTTCTGTCTCAGAGCTGAGAAAAAAATTATTGAACTTTCACAAGGAACGACTATATACTACTCTAGGTGTTTTTCTCCATACATCCACAAAAGCTTTATTATGCATACAGTTTAACTTTTCTAGTAGCACATTCAAGGCATAAAAAATACACTGTTGCAAATTTCTTCCGCAAAACAGAACTAGCTTCTGCTGATTTTCTTTTCGCGTAGCTTTGTCATTGTTTTTTATTTACCCCATGCAATTTGACAGGTGTGCATCTAAGATTTGTAATACTTTGACTCAAAGCTTCAATAGCTTCTGAAGTAAAAAGTTCCTGAGGTGCACTTTCAGTTTCAGGCTGCCCCTTTAAAATAGCCTCATTATTGCATGATTCTTCAGTACCTGTTATTCGAGTTCGACACTGGGGACGTAATTTTTGCCCTGGTTTAAGATAGCTATGTTTTTTTTAAAATTCCAATGACGCAAATCTCAAACTCTTCTTAATACCTCTACTATGTGAATGAAATGGATCACAACAGTAGCTCTGAAGTAACTCATATGCAGAAAGCAAATTTTTTTCATGGTGAATACAAATGGTTGCATGGACGCCCACAGAAATATTTTCAGGGGGGTGCAAGACTACATTTTTATCAAAATCATTAATTATTTAGAAATTTTAATTAATAGTTATGCATTTTAAATTATACTCTTTGAGAATAGTTTAAAAAAATTCATGATATATATTTTTAAAAGCGTAAACCTGTTAAAAAGAAAAAAATATTATAAAAATATATTTTTAACGATTTTTTATCATCCAAGTAGATCTCACGTTATTCAAGAGACAGTGTTTAGAACAGAGGAACACGAAGATGCCAAAATACAAAAGAATAAAATTATATTTCTTCCAAGTTTTGGAAATAATTAAAAAAAAAAAAAAAAAATTCAAAATGAAATACAAAGGCAGTATTGGATATGTTTAATTGAATTCTAAAAATAGATTTCAAGATAGTATATCTGATAACTTAAAAAGAAAAATATTTTTCATAGAATTCTGAGAACTACACAGGAAATGATTATACAGTAAAAGAAATAAATACTTTTACTCAGCCTCCAATAATCCTAGACAATAGGCGCCAGTAGCTATAAAAAACGATATAGAACAGAAGCAAAAGACTAAAATAATAATAGAAACACAAATGCTTATTGTAACATAAAAACCGAATCGGCATATGTGCTTTTTTTTTTATTTTGGAATTTACACCTTTTCTCTCATATACATATTTTTTTAATTTTCAAGAGCTGGGGGGGGGGGGTGCAAGTTCACCTCC
Organism: Linyphia triangularis; assembly: GCA_963978545.1. Classification (NCBI taxonomy): domain Eukaryota; kingdom Metazoa; phylum Arthropoda; class Arachnida; order Araneae; family Linyphiidae; genus Linyphia; species Linyphia triangularis. The sequence goes on along the minus strand of OZ021722.1, from coordinate 49,950,041 downwards.
TTGGGGCGCCCATGAATGGTTGCATTATTATTAAATTGCACACTTGGAATTTCAGGCCTAAGCACAATAAGTTCTTTTTGCTCCTCTGTAAAGCTATTCCATTCAAAAAATGCTGTTCGTCTTGAATAATTGGTTACATGACACTCAGTCTGCAATATATCGCCCACTTTGTACTTTGACAATGTATCCGACATTGTTATGAGCACTTGCTTTAACAATATATATAATAATATACAGTAACACCTATTTTAAATTCTTATACTTTAAACCTTCCATAAAACTAACCAGAACATAACTTTTTAACTCTCTATTAATGATAAATAGGTATTCTAACTGGCAAGGCTCCAAATCTTTCAATAATCCTTCATCCAAATCTATATAATCATTTGTCTACACTGTCAAGGTCACCAAAGATTTTTTGGCTGATTGCCAAAATTAAAAGTATATCTTCATAAAAAAAATTGTATTGCCCTGTATTGCATACATTTTGTGTGTGTGCATGAAAAGAAAAATATTCAGTTTATAGTCGTTCATTATGAAAGTTCAATAATTTTTTTCTCAGTTCTGAGACAGAAAGCCAAGATGAATTTTTATCTGGAAGTAGTGGTATATCATCTTTACAACATATAAAAATTTAAAACATGTGCTCCTGATTAAACATGTAGAAAAAAATTCTTGAATTTTTTTTGCAAAAATTTTTTTAATGCAAAAACTATAGAAGATACGCAATTTCTGATTGCATTTTTGAAATCAGCTTAAAAAGTTACCCATAGAAACAAACTTTCACTTCAGTAACTTGTAGAGGTTAAGGAGTTATTTAAAAAATTAAGAAATAAAATGGCGCATCTCGCGGAAAATTTAAAAGTTACAATAATTAATTTCTCAGTAATTAAAAATCATGGAGCCTTCAAAATTGAGGTGGCCATCCTAGCCCATAATTCTATTATACAAAATTTGAGGGAAATCTGAGACGGCGGGTGAACTACACTGTTTGATCTGACGTGGTTTGACCCACCAGGAAAAGAGAAACGTTATTGACAACGCATCAGTACCTTATTTTTTTAATAGAGATATTTTACTCATGTTTTATAAATATCCACTGCTGCTGATATTAAGTGTTTTGTTTTACATATTTTTAAAATTAATTTTTTACTTTTGCACATTATTTGTTTATTTCTAAGTATAAAATATTTATTAACATTTAATTGACTATTTTATTCTAGTGGTTTTGTAATGTAATATTAAATTAACTGAGTATTCACAAAATCTGGTTGAGACAGAATGTTCGTCTAGCATGCATTCATCCCACATTTCCTCTGCTTCCAAAGTAAGCGTATAGTTACAATTGAGAGAGGTGTGTTTTTAATTTTAGTTTTTAAATTTTAGGATTGAGACTCGAGGTGCTTTACGAGGCGTTCGTAAGAATAGGAGATTTGAATTGCAGATGCAGAATAGGAAAGCTACTATGACCAAGTGATGTGCTTTAATACAGAATTATTATTACCTATCCTTTATAACATGCTGAATAATATATAACACTGCAAGGAAAATATATTCAAGTGTTTGCTTCTAGTTTAGTATGTCGGTGTACTATCTTATATCATATAAAAGCACATATTCTATTTTTGACACTACTGGTTGTATATATTTTTCATTAAAAAGCTTGTTAAGATGTTGGTTATTTATTGCTCTTATTTTTCTAGTACAGAGTTTACACAGTCCTTAACAACTGCTTATTTTTGGTAGGTTCTTATTTTTAATATGCTTTTATTAGTTTCACCTGTATGTTTGCTTGTAACCGACTTTTTTGGGCTCGATTTTACCCTACTTTGAGCGATCAGATTTGATTCAAACTTTGCACACTTGTCAAAGACCGATGACAATACAATAATTCAATAAGTTTGTTGCTTTCTCACAAGGATTAGCTCGTGTTACCCTTGCACCGTTAAATTACAACCAACCACCCTTCTCCAGAATCGAACCCTGGTGTGCCATTACCCTTTACAATCCCAGTAATCACAGAACCTATCATCGACAATTGATAAGGCAGACATTTGAAAGATTTGTCGTGGGCACGACAGTTATTCAAATCGTGTTTTTTTTAGTCACATTATCCTTACCAGGATCTTCAGGATTAGTGATTTTTAATATTCAGAGACACGGGTGTTTTGTGCCAAGTAATACGGTGTGTACTAAGGCATACACATGACTTAAATTTGAGACAAGCATGTGACTGTAGGGTGGGCCGAAAAAACTTTTTTTCGAAATTGGTTTGGGAATAGTGCGGAAAAGTTGCCTAATGGGTCAATTAGAACACACACAAAATTTCGTCAATTTTGTTCAATATCTAGCCGCGCCCCTCTGGCCTTGAAAATGTAAAAAGTGACAAAAAAATGCACTTTTAAGTCATTTTAGGGAACATTTTGGAAATTATTTTTAAAAGCCGGCATTGGTTTAGCATGGAATAGTTGCTTAAGGTATCAGTTGGAACACACAAAATTTCGTCCATTTTGCTCAATATTTAGCCGCGCCACTCTTGCTTTGAACAAAAATGTACTTAAATGTCGCAAAATCGTAACCAATTCGACGTTAAGGGGGATAAAAAAAAAATATTTTTTCGAAATCGGTCTTGGAATAGCATGATAAAGTTACCTAATGGGTCAGTTAAACCGCACAAAAAATGTCATTTTTGTTCAATTTCTAGCCGCGCCCCTTTGGCATTGAACGTGTCCAAAAACACACAAAAATTGCACTTTTAAGCCATTTTTTTTTACGTGTCCAAAAACACACGAAAATTGCACTTTTAAGCCATTTTTTTTGAAATTTTTGGATATTATTTTTAAAAAATGGCATTGGAATAGCATGGAATAGTTGCCTAATGTGTCTGTTAGAACACAGAAAAAATTTGGTCCGTTTTGCTTAATATTTTGCCGCGCCCCTCTTGCTATAAACAAAAAAGTGTCTAAATGTCACAAAATCGTAAGATTGGACGTTAGGTGGAATTTTTTTTTTTTCTAATTGGCTTTGACATAGCATGGAAAAGTAAACACACACAAAATTTCGTCAATTTTGTTGAATATCTAGCCGCGTCCCCCTGGCATCAAAAATGTCCATAACATTAAAAAATACACTTTTAAGCCATTTTTTAACGATTACTTAAAGTTTTTTAAAAACCAGCATTTGTATAGCACAGAATGGTTGCATAATGCGTCAGTTAGGACAGACAAAAAGTTTCATCCATTTTGATCGGAATCTAATGGCGCCCCTAGATTCCAATTCTTCATCTCTTGTACACATTGTAAGCGGTGGTTGTGTTATGGTATATTTTGACCAGTCAATGAGATCAATGTAATCAACGGCATTAAATTTGAGTTCAGAAGGTTTGAAAAAGCGTATGTCTTCAGATTTCTCATTCCTGATGTTCAGGATTCACCTCACTGCTAATTCCCGGATATGATATTGAGAATTCGTTAGCAATGCCACTAGCATATTTTCCGGGTGGGAAAAATATGCATTGCTTGAAATTATTTTTGTCTGTAATTTTCTTGACATGGTTAGGCAACTTCCTTGAAAGAGAAATCATCATCCAGACATGTCTAGCCCCACCCTGAAATATGGTTTTATTTTTATCTCGAACCACATTGGTGCATAAACCAGAATCACAAACTTAACGATTATATATGAAGCTCATCGGTTGGATTTTCGTTACCCATGTATATTATACATAGGTGCGCTTTTTCATAACCTACCGAACTTAACTTTAATGCCGTTGATTACATTGATATCATCAACTGGTCAAAGTGCACCATAACAGAACCATCGCTTACAATCTATAGAGAAGATAAAGAATTGGAAGATATGTGGCAAGAACAGGTTCCTATAAACCATTTCAGAAGTTTCCATGTCACACGCAATCAGTCGAGAGATGTGTTAAACTCATATCTGAAGCCTTAACGAAAGTTTGTGGTGATGCTGCAAAAGACGGTTATATACGGGCTATAAGATTCAAGCAAGAAGACATTTTTTTGATAATAAGGGACAGTACTATTCTGAAAACTGCATTTTATAAGCATTTTATGCCTACTCTTTTTTACTTTATAATATTTGAATTTCTAAATATAAATAAGTATTATACTAGTAAATATACTTCTGATTTTCAATATGCATACTATTTATTTTTGTGATTTTTGAAATACCAGGAGTAGCTAGATATTGAGCAACATTGACGACACTTTTATGTGGTTTCTAAGTGACCCATTCAAAGTACGCTGCTTTTCATCCAAATTTTTAAACTTTTACTCATAGGGCCCCTAGATTCCAATCAAAATTAATGAAACTTTTTGTATATTCTAACTGACCCATTATGTAACCATTCCGTGTTATGCAAATTTAAAAAAAAAATTAAGTAATCGCTCAAAAATTGGCTTAAAAGGGCATTTTTTGTATGTTATGGACATTTTTGATGACAGAGGGACGCGGCTAGATATTCAATAAAATTGACGAAATTTTGTGTATGTTTTAACCGACCCATTAGGCAACTTTTCCATGCTATGTCAAGACCAATTTAAAAAAAAAAATTTGGTCTACCCTAACGTCCAATCTTAATTTTGTGACATTTAGACATTTTGCTTATAGCAAGAGGGGCGCGGCTAACTATTGAGCAAAACTGACCAAATTTTGTGTGTGTTCTAACTGACATAAGGCAACTATTCTATGCTATATCAATGCCCATTTTTAAAAATTACTTCCAAAAATTAAAAAAAAATGGCTTAAAAGTGCATTTTTGTGTGTTTTCGGACATGTTCAATGTCAGAGGGGCGCTGCTAGAAATTGAACAAAATTAACGAAATTGTTTGTGCGTTTTAACTGACCAATTAGGTAACTTTTTCACGCTTTTCCAAGACCGATTTCGAAAAAACATTTTTTTATTTCCCCTAACGTCGATTCTGTTACGATTTTGCGACATTTAGGTACATTTTTGTTCAAAGCAAAGGGGCGCAGCTAAATATTGAGAAAAATGGACAAAATTGTGTGTTTGTTCTAACTGACACATTAGACGACTATTCCATGCTATACCAATGCCATTTTTTAAAAATAATTTCCAAAAATTTAAAAAAAATGGCTTAAAAGTGCATTTTTTGTGTTTTTTTTTACATTTTCAAGGCCAGAGGGGCGCGGCTAGATATTGAGCAAAATTGACGAAATTTTGTGTGTGTTCTAATTGACCCATTAGGCAACTTTTCCGCACTATTCTGAAAACGATTTCGAAAAAAAAAATTTTTTTGGCCATTTTCGGCCCACCCTACTGGAGAGTTTTGTACACTTAACTAAAAAAATTAATTAAAAAAAATTTATAGTTTACAGAAAAAATAATTAACAGTTTAAAAACTAAAAAAACACGCTTTAATAGAAAACCAAACTAAAAGGTAGAAAATAATTAATAGTTAAAAAAACTAAAAAACACGCTTTAACAGAAAAGTGAACTAAAAAGAAGAAAATAATTTTAAATAAGTTTGAATTAAGAATAGAATGATTAACGAGAAATATTTATTTTATCGTAAAAAAGCGTGGGGTGCTTGATGTCAATTGTTGTAAATTAAATATTTAATGACAGATATTGGTAAAAGTAGAGCCATTATGAAAATATCTTAAAAAACACCCAACGCTTTTTTACGATAAAATAAATATTTCTTATTAATCCTTCTATTCTTAAATCAAACTTATTAAAATTATTTTCTTCTTTTTAGTTCACTTCTCTATTAAAGTGTGTTTTTTAAACTATTAATTATTTTTCTTCTTTGGTTTTTAATTTTCGATTGCAAATTTTTTTCTTGAATTTTTTCTTTAGCTATTCATGACTTGAAGTGAGAAGCGGTGCATAGATGGCGCTGTAAACCGGACGAGACCACAGAGACTTTTCGCAACTTCCGGTTGGCGTTTGATCTCCGTGTTTGTGGATACAAACTGTGTCTTTCTCAGTCTTAGTATTTATCCATAGTTATAAATTTTAATCATAATGAATAAAGTGTATTCAAGAAGGAAGTATGGGCGATATTGCTTCCTTCCGCAATGTGGTATGAAATATGATATGTTCATATAGACTGAGAGGAGACTGCAATTTTTGGAGCCCATCGAACATCATTCTGAATTTTTTATAGAAATTGGAGAAAAGTGAGTAGATTACGAATCCACTGGTCTGCCGTGGCAAAAATGGCCGAAACTGGTCAAAAATCGACTTTTAATAAGTTGAACTAAATCCATTTTTTAGCTTTGCTTGCCATAGCTTGCCAAATAATGAGCATTATTTTTTATTATTATTTGGTAACCCTCACTCTTTAATTTTAAATTAAGAAGGTTGCCGACGGTTCGGATGTCTGGTGATGGCTTACTTGCACCTTTCACAAATGATCCAAATTGGCAATAAGCATTACGTCACTGATGGCGTAATTGATGTCACCAATTTGCTTACTTTTAAAGGATACAAGTTTTCCGAGCCAGAGATCAGAAATCGTTTGCGCTTTTTTTTCATTGAAAATGAAAATGCAGTGGGTTGCCAGACGAAAAAGTTTGTTCTCTTTTTGGCAAGTTATGACATATTTGGATTTTAGTTCAACTCATTCCAAAAGTCGATTTTTAACCAGTTTCGGCCATTTTTGCCACGTCAGATCAGTGGATTCGTAATTTACTCACTTTTCTCCAAATTCTATAAAAAATTCAGAATGATGTTCGATGGGGTTGAAAAATTGCAGTCACCTCTCGGACTAATAGAATAAATTTTATTTATACACATTGAATGAATTAAAAATTTACCTTTTCACATTTTACCATGTATCAGCTTTTAAGATGGGTTTGCAAGAACCACCACTATTGATATCAAAATATTGGAATCAATACTGGTACATAATATAATATTAAAATTTTCTTGATTAGAAAAATTTTAAGTCTTTAATAACATTGCAACTATAACTGACAACAAAGTGCGTATCTAAAACTAAGAAAAAATTTATGTTAACAAATATCTGTTAAATTTTTTTTAATATCATATGAAAGTAAACACATTTCTGGTAACTTATGTTACCCAAAATTATCCATTTTAAAATCAATGAAATACTTGTTTCAATCATTTTTAATATTGAAGTAATATAGTAATTAAAAAATCCTTAATATAACTGTCGGCAAAAAATAAATTATTTTATACGTTTTTTTAATCGCACCACCCATTTCCATCAAAATTGAATAAACTCAACCGGAATTCGAGTGTTGTCCACTTTTAGAAATTAATTTATTAAAAAAAGGAACTACCAGGAATGAACTTTGAATCTTTTTGTACAAAAAATTCTATAAATTAGATTCTTTATTAAAATTTGTTCCTCTTTGCATGGAATGACCCTTAAATATTTTAGTTATTTTTACCCATTTGAAGTTATAATACGCCCTTTATAATGACCTACACAAATAATTCACTCTAACACCTTAAAAAAAAAAACTATTAAAAACATGACATTTAATTTAAAGTACTGTATAAATTTGTTACAAGAAATACAGCCTAATCTGGAAAAATACAAACCTGTCAAGCAAATGAAGTTAATATTAAATATATTATTTATGCCTTAAAATGTAAAATTATATCACATGAGCTGAAACTTTTTGGGGAAAAAAAATCTTTATTTCATCAAATTGGGTATTTAAAACAAAATTTGGTACATATAAATGTATCCAAACGAGACTTCTGGCCTATGTCTGGTATCATCAATAAACAGTTTGCTTTGGTTGGTTGTTTTCAGATTATCTGGCGCCGTCAGCAACACGAGGGCTATAATGCGCCGAAACATTCGTCATTTGACAAGCCAACATACATTTACAAACACCCATGCCAAACACGGGACTCGAACCCGCAACCTCGCGGTCTAGAAGCTAGCACCCTAACCACTATACCAGTTTGCTTTAAAAAAACATCAAATGGATCGGATTAATCGATCCCTCCATCTATAATTAATTTCTCTTTATATCTCATCTTAGCCAGAAGCTCCAATTTTTGAAAATAGTCGCTACTCATTTGAGTTTTTAAAAGCAAAACAAACCTTGAATCGAAATGACAAATGCATTGAAAACAAACGGAGAGACTCTGCTGGAAGTGAGTAACCGGAAGACGTGGGAAGTCTGCCAATCAGAGACAACTTGGGATCTGTTTCCAAACATCAACCCATTGGTTTGGACCTATCTTTTATTGGTAGATCAGTTTTAGCTTGGAATCTCTGATTTCCTTGAACACTTTGTATCTTTTTACTTCAATTGTGGATGGATTTTTGTTATTTGATTTTTATTGTAATTATTAATAGTTTCTGCTGTGTTCTAGTTCGTCGATGTTGCACATTCATTTGGGAATGATTTTTATCTAGAAAATGTGAAGCATGGTTCGTACGTTTTTAAAAAACCTTGAAAAGTGATTGAAAAAAATCTTTAATTTTCAAGTGCTTGAAAACCTTGAATTCTGAAAAAATACGGTTAAAATACTTGAATTTCATTTTATTTTCTAAAAACATAGCATCTTCAAAAATTTTGGTCAATAAAGTGAGCAAAATCTTTCAAATTTAATTAAGACAATCAGCAATCAGGAAAACAACGCAGTTTAACATCAAGATATCGCATGTGCAACATATTTGGAATATCCGATCAAGTCACATAATCTCTTGTTTTGTATTGTGAATGTTAATTTTATGCGCACTGTTTAAAAATGGGGGGGTAATGCATTTTCAAGCTGATTTGAAAAGCCAGAATTTGAAGCCTATGTGTTGAATTTTCACTTTGCATGATGTACTTTGTCAAAAATGGTGAAAGTGCTTCAGAAAGCCATGTAAAGAGCAAAAAGCGTTTGGATTTAGTTTCTATAAGAAGTTCGATGAGGATTGTTCGAACTATTTCTAATGATAAAAAATACACTAAAAACCGGTATTTGTGGCAACAGTCAATGTCGTTATTGCGATGGAGGATGTAATTGAAAACGAAGTTTTAGATACTAAAATACTATAGACATTGAAAACCATAAAAAAAATCGCAGCTCTTTTAAATTAAATGAAAACATTGATAAATTATTAATTGCAAGTTTGCTGATAGCGTGATTGCATCTACTTTCTAAATTTTCGTGTGGAAAAAACTAGACCTGAAAATAACTAGTCGCCACTCGCCACAGGTCGATTAAACAGCGTGATGAGGCGACTAAATAAACTAATCAACCGGCCACCTTTCGTTTTTCCCCACACCTACGATTTTTTTTAAATTGAAACCTAATGTACCGAAATTTCCAAATCAATGAAAATCTCTTTCTTTTCGCCGTTAAAATCCATTCATTCACGATATGGATTCATGAGTTGACAGGGTGGTGACAGAACCGGGAATTCAGGAAAATCAGAAAAGTGTAATGGAAAGTTGAAATTTTTGAGTTTCCCTTCTTGTATTCCCCTTGCGGGTGCAGCCGCTGCCTTATGGTTTAAAAAAATCTTCAAACTTCAATCTGGGTGCATCTTTTACAGGCATGTTTATTTTTCTTCTTGCCTGGCGTTTTTGTCAACAATGTATATTAGAACCCTTATTTTATTTGCATATTATTTCTGTCATATTTTTAGTTATAGTATAACTTAAAAGCGCGGCCACCGGTAGCCTTACTGTTAGAAAAAATTCACAACTTCAATCTGACTGCATCCTTTACAGGCATAATTATTTTTCTTCCTTGTCTTGCGTTTTTTACCAACAGAATATATTAGAACCTTAAATTCCTTAATATTTCAAATTGATTCTGACAGATTCTTTCGTTTTTATTAACCCTTTACAGCGCTATGTTACAGATGTGCAACAAATCTATTGGCCCATAAATAAAAAAGCTTAGACCCTGTGTTTGATTTTTTTTTTTTTTTTTTTGTACTTTCATTAACATTTTATTAAACACAACTAACTTAGATATGTGCTTTTAATTTATATATTTAATACAAATTAAATAAAGAATTGAAACATCCTCTTCCAAAAAATAAGAAGAAGAAATCCGAATGCGCTATGCATACATTCAGGTAAAAGATAAAACCCCAACCTCCCTTTCTCTGGCTGGACCATTGGCCAAAAAAAAAAAAAAAGAAAAAAGAAAAAAAAAAAAAAAAAAAAAAAAAAAAGACCGCGATTAAGTGGTTACTAAGTTAAAAGTGTCTACCGGCTATTGGCTATTTCTTGAAGATTTCAATTTTCATGTCAAGAAAAAAACCCTGCATATTATGTTGTATGTGGAATCAAGCCTTCAGAGTGAATTGGAAGACGGTTGCGTATTATTATTTGTATTATTTATTTTTGTACTACTATTGCCAGTGTTCCCACGGTCATTGAAAGTGCTTAATATTTTTGAACTCGTTTTCAAGGCCTTGTAAATGCTCAGAGGTGCTTAAAAGTCCTTGAACAGGCTTAGAGGTCCTTAATTTTTGCTGGTATTCTGTGCCCAACTGCAAAATTTATTTAAATACAACTCAGACTTGCTAACCCCGCGTGACCGCCACTTATCCGCTCCGTATCGAAATTCTCTGACATATTTATATTATTCATGCACCAACTTATAACTTTTTTGGTAGAATATACTTTATTAAAATTTATATTTAGACTAGCTGTACCCTGCCACGCTTCGCTGTGGCACATTGTGATTGAATGGTTGAGAAATGAGAAACAAAACAAAGAATACATTTCATATAAGTTTAATTTTGCAATACTTGTGGATATACAATATTTTTTGTTTTTCCACTGTCTGCGTAGATATAAAGACTATCTGGTTTGCCGACTCGGGAACACGCAACATACAGTTGTCCATGTGAAAAGCAATCCGCATCTAAATCTAAACCACACAATTCTAAAGATTGACCTTGAGCTTTATTGATTGTGATTGCAAATGCCAATCGAATTGGGAATTGCAATCTTTTAAATTGAAATGGTGTATCGGTCTGGATCATGGGTATCCGAGGAATGAGGACATCTTCACCTTTGAAAGGCCCTGTTAAAATCGTTGCTTCCACTACGTTATCAGACGAAATGGTCGTTTCGCCGCCAACCTTAAAAAAGGCAGAAACGACAGTAAGTATCTATTCTCTGCATAACTTCCAGCGAAAAAGCCGAAATTGACTATTTTCTAACGCGCTTACGAAACTTAACATAATTATACAAAAAATACCATAGATTCGTCTCGGTGATATCTTTCAAAGAAAAAAAAAATTGAGTACCTGGGACAAAAGATAACGAAGAAAAAAAATATTGAAAATTCCAAAACGAAATAAAAAAACGAGTTCTAGCCCGATTTTGATGTAAAAATTTAGACAAACGTACAGCCCTAACTAATCTATAGATCTTCAAACGGATTGAATTATAGGATGCGGAATGTTTCAACTTAAAATCCTACGCTGGTTTGAACTTCATTAAATAATTCTTTCTATTTTTAATTAATTTAAAACCACTTTTTTTCATTTCATAATTTTGCGACAGATAAAGGCGATCAGCTTGTAATTGAGGTTCAGATATATATGCCAAAAGTTGCCAAACAGGTTTGCTATCATTTGGAAGTTAGTTTTTCCGACATGTTAGGCTTAAGTGAGTTTTAACGTAATGTTAAAGTATAGGAGAACGAATTGGACTATAATTATATGGCTTATAACATCTTTAAAATTTAAAGAATTTAATATTTGAAGAGACAGAATTAAAGAGAAATATTTGTTCTTTAAGTTGCATGTGTTATTTGAACTGTATGACCAATTTAGAGAGAGTTAACTTTCAAAAACATTTTAATTTCGGGAAATCTCCATTGAAAAATGAAAACAATCTCATTTTGTTGCAAGATACTATGGGCAAAATATAAATGTGGAGGTTATACGAGCTGACGTCACAGTCAACTCATTACAGAGGACTAAATGAACCACGCATTGCGATTGGCTAATGGAATTTGCAAAAATGTCATTCGTTTTTAAAGATGTGTTGATTTTTACTTTCCGTTGTAAAATGAAATTGTAGAATCATATATCATCAAAATTGTAATTTCATAGTGAATTTTAATATTGTTGTTAAGAAAATATTTAAAATTTTGTCAAATATCAATGGGTTATTATGTGAACCAAAATAATGCTTGGTATAATAAAAATAATTTATACTGCAATATTTATTAGACTGTAAAAAAACTTGTAATATTTATTTGTAACAATTTATTAGTATAAACTTTCAATGGGATGCACGCTCTGGCCTTGTAAGTTAAAGGTGCCGGATTTGATTCCTGAGTTAGGTGTGGATGTTCGTTGTGATTCGGAATCCACGTTAAGCTGTGGGTCCCGGATTGATTAGTCGTTATTATGCACCAAAATAGGTCGTTGTGCTTACAAACTAACCAATCGAGCTGAAACTTGGCAGACAGGATCTTTGTCAATGGCAACGTATTTCTTTAAGTTTTGGGAGTTGAGTTGCCATACACAAGTTTCTAGTACTCGTTCGTGGTAGATTTTGATGGTTACTGCCGTCCGCATTCAACCAATTTGTCAATTTTCAAGTAGATTTTGGCATGCAAGATATCATTGAACTCAACTTGAAGAATTATGAATATTCATGGTACCAGGTGTATCATAGGTGGTACTACTTCTGGTTTATCAATTTTGAAGATAAATATGGCATGTTGGGTGTCGTTAGGCTTGTCTTGAAAAATTATGAATGTTTAAGGTACCAGGTATAGCATAGGTAGTACCACTTTCGGTTTATCAATTTCCAAGCTAAATATGGCATGTTGGACTTTTGTTTTGATGAATTATAAATGTTTAAAGTAACAGGTATGCTATTGGTACCACTTTCGGTTTATCAATTTTAAAGATAATTATTGCATGTAAGGTATCGTCGAACTCAGTTTGAAGAATTATGAATATCCCTGGTACCAGGTTTACCATAGGGGATAAATAGAAAAACGATGAAACGGACAAATTCAAAAAGAGAAGTCGTCAGTGTTTAAAAAAAATTTATGATATCCCCCAAAAAAACACTTTTGAAAAGTAGAAGAACCACCAACCTCAAAAACACAAAAAACTTTCTTACAATAAAAAAATCATAAACATGATGAAAATTTTCAGCCACAAACACAGTGATATAAAAAAATGGCCAACCTCTGATTAGAACTCTCGGTTGTGACTCGCTTACGAATATATGCTTACTTAATTTATTTTTAACATTTAAGTTTCGCTCCCATAAAAATTTACGCTGCTTGAGGTTGGCGCCGGTCTTAATTACTAACCTTTAAAACCCCCCACACATAAAAACTTTCCAAAATGTATGTATCAACCAAACAAAAGCTTACCAGAAACACTTTAGTTTCCTACTTAAAAAATTCTTAATAATGATTCAAATGCAAGCGTTTGAGCACAGTTTCTCTATACTATTTTGAAAATTACACGAGCATGAATATTTACACCACTTTGTATTTCCTACCCATCCAAATGAAATCATAAACTCAAATATTCGTGCAAACATCCATAAATTAGTTTAAACGCAAGCATTGTTAATATTCCTATGACGGGCGCCAACCTCAAGCAGCGTAAATTTTTATGGGAGCGGAACTTAAATGTTAAAAATAAATTAAGTAAGCATACATTCGTAAGCGAGTCATAACCGAGAGTTCTAATCAGAGGTTGGCCATTTTTTTATATCACTGTGTTTGTGGCTGAAAATTTTCATCATGTTTATGATTTTTTTATTGTAAGAAAGTTTTTTGTGTTTTTGAGGTTGGTGGTTCTTCTACTTTTCAAAAGTGTTTTTTTGGGGGATTCATCAATTTCTTAACTGCAAGTCGCGGCCGTTGCAGAGTTTTGGCTGATTAATATTCCGCAAGAGGATAATTGGCACACCTATTTTCAATTTAAGTATGTGTGTTGGTATCCCTGGCAGATCAAATGAGTTTAAAAATTCCGTTGGATAATTAACTACTTCATCTGCTTCCACAACGGTGTCTATCGACTTATAAGTAATTTCATCACTTTGAATACTGGATTGAATAACATTATTAAGTTGATAGACATCTTTATTCTTTGCGGCAAGGATAGCTCTTTCACTGAGCCAATCGTGTTTTCTATGATTTATTTGAATGTCAGGAAATACTTTTTCGATCAGTTCTTCTTTTGAAGTTACTAAATTACAAAAATGATCGGGAAATGATATTCGTCTAGACGTCTCATCGACTGGCAGCTGTCCGTTTCCAATTTCCAACTGTCGTGAGAATACCTCAGCTGATGGATCATTCTGCAACTGGACACGCATATTCGTAGTCAACTGTAATGTACGTACGTGCCGCCATAGTGTTGAATATTTCAGGCAAGCATTTATTTCGTCTGCTGGTGTCGATCGAGAAATTACAGGCAATGTTTGCATAAAATCTCCTGCGAGCAATATCAATGCATTCCCGAATGATTGAACGTTTCCACGCAAATCTCGTAACGATCGATCAAAAGCTTCAAGCGATTTTTTATGTGCCATCGTGCATTCATCCCAAACAATTAGTTTACATTTTTGTAATACTTTTCCCATACCGAATGCTTTGGAAATATTGCACGTAGGAGTCTCGATGATTTGCATGTTTAATGGCAACTTTAGAGCTGAATGCGAAGTTCTTCCACCTGGTAACAATGTCGCAGCTATTCCAGACGAAGCAAGAGCTAAGGCTATGTCATTTTTTGATCGAACCGTTGCTAGAATCAATCTAATGAGGAACGTTTTCCCAGTTCCTCCTGGCGCATCCAAGAAGAAGATCCCCCCCCCCCAACTCCGTCATTTATCATTTGCATTATGCAATCATAAATGCCTTTCTGTTCACGCATTAATTTGGGAATGTTTGATTGGACATATGCCTGAAGATCATCAATGTTGTAACTCTGTTCACGGCGTAAATCTACATCAAATGCAGCAGTCGCAGTTCGGGTTGATGCTGACATTTTCTGCGAGGCATTATTTCGGTTTTCACTGAAACAGAAGAAAGGAATGAGATTATAACTTCTTATGGCTCTCACAGCTCTTATATTTGCGGTTGTCAGCGAGTGTTTTCCTCGCTTCCGGCAGATGGCGCGGTCACTGGTACACTGCTGATCGTTAAAAAACTGTTTTTTCGCGGTCGCGGATATGTGACTGACATTTTTATATATATAGATATGATGCCTGAAAATAAATTTTCAAAGGTTCTTAAAAACATTATTAGGTCCTTAAAAGTCATTGATTTTCATTCTGTGATTTGAGTGGGAACCCTGTTCGCGTTTTTTACGGAAAAACTAATGCCATTAAAAATTAATATGATCTTAATCGATCATCTTTTTTGTTTTTGCTAATAACTTTTTTTTAAATGTTATTAATATTAAGACGACCCTCTCCATCTAATTTTCGAGTGAATATCCGAGGATGTTTTATTATTACAGAGCTGCATTTTCCCTTTTTTTTATTTACATATTTAATTGACTTATTCCTTATAAATTGTGATTCTAAGCTATTTCCTCAACTATATTTTGCTTTAAGTTTATAAGGGAAGCATTAGAGTATCAACTTACAAGTACTGGCATGTTTTCTGGAAAATCGTTAATTTGTCTTGACATTTCCCCAACTACAGATTTGGAAATCTTACTTTAAAGTGGTTTTTCTAATTGGTAGATGTCTCTTGAACTCCAATCGGTATAGACAGGTATTGGAGAAAAAAAAATTATGAATTGATTAAATGGAATTAGACTGTTTTCTATTTTTTTATAAGAAGTTTTGCAGCCTTTCAATGTGTAATTTATTTCCAGGCTTCCTACGGTCGTTAAAATCAGGGATGAGAGTTTTCCTCCTTTTTTTGTTTTTATGTAAAATTTTCCTTCTCTTTGTCCCTGTTTCGAGGATCCACATTTTTCTGATCTGAACCAGTTTTTCCTGCAAAATGTATACTTTTCCTTATGCCTGAACAAAAGATTTTCCCTCTTAGCTCCTTTTTCTCACAAATTACTTCAGAAACTCCAACTATTTGAAATTAATTATTATATAGTATGAGAAATTTCATCGTATCTTTAAAATTATTGAATCATCCTTCCTGCATACTTTTTTGTTGAATTTTTGTGTATTTCTTTTGCGAACTTTTTTAACGAATTTTTGGATTTCCTCCTTTTTGCTCTCTAATCACTCTCATCCCTGAAAAATGCTTAATATTTTTGAGCTTGTTTTCAAGGTCTTGAAAATGCGCACCTTAAAAGTTCTTAGTTTTTGCGGATGGTGTGTGCCCAACTGGAAATTTTTTAAAAATGCAACTCACTTGCTATCCTGCGTGACCGCCACTTATCCAACCTATATCGGGCCGACCAAACGATATAGTGGTTAGCGTGCTAGCTTCTAGGTTGCGGGTTCGAGTCCCGTGTAAGGCATGGGTGTTTGTAAATGTATGTTGGCTTGTCAAAGGGCGAATGTTTCGGCTCATTATAGCCCTCGTGTTGCTGACGGCGCCAGATAATCTGAAAACAACCAACCAACTGCACCATATCGGAATTCTCTGACGTATTTGTATTACGCTTTCGCCAACTTGTAACTTTTTTTGGTAGAATATACTTTATTAAAATTTTATATATAGACATGATGCCTGAAAACAAATTTTCGTAGGTCCTTAAAAACATTATTTAGATTTTAAACGTCATAGATTTTCCTTCTGTGATTTAAGTGGGAATCCTGATTTTAAAAAAATCATCATTTTCCGATTTTTATGATGAAAAGTCCGGATTTTATTGCCCATTTAGTCTTTTCAACTCTGCATTTATTTAAGGAATTATATCAGGTGTACATTAAGATATATTGCAATTTGGTATCCTGCCAGTTTACTGGAAGCAACTCGGCAGCATTTTGACCCTCTCGTATCTGCACATTACAGTATAGCCGAGAGCTGAATTTTTTTTTACAAGTAGATGTTAGCCACTTTAGTTAGACTCCTAAGTTTCGGGTCTCCAATTATATTGGTTGTTGAGATAATCAAATTCGAAAACGACATAGACATTTGAGACCCACTCATTGATCATCAATATACTAAGGAACTTCTAGTAGAACTATGAAATTCGGTATGCTTGTAAGGTAACATATATACAAAGGAAAAAATCTCAAAATTAAGTTTGTCTTTTCCGAATGCCCTAAAGGGGGCAATGTTCGAATCTTAATTCTAAAATATTAAATATACCCAACTCTGAGATATCGTGAATCGCCACCAGCCCATTAAAAAATGGCCAAAAATAATGTCTTAATCCTCATCTCAGATTTGTACGCCTCACACAAACAAAATCGAATCTAATATAAAAGATATAAAAATACAACAAAAAGTTCCAAACTCTGTTTCCATAAAGAATAATGGAAAAAAAAATAGGCCTTATTGTAAATGAACAAGAACAACTTAATTCTAAAAATAGATATCAAAGTCTCATATTTGATGCCTAACAGAAGACAATGATTAACCTGAGAACAAAACATGATGTGATAGTGCAATAAATATGTCTTCTATCCATTCCTCAAGTCCTCAGTAATCCCAGGCAACAGGCGCCGAAATTGCAAGAAAAGTGCTGAATCTGCTTTAAAAAAAAAAAAAAAAAAAAAAAAAATGAAAATATAACAAATAACCAAAGCAGAAAATCGTTAAAAAGAGTTGAAATTCGCCAGAAAAAAAAAGTTTAAAGTTGGAAAAAAAGAAAAAAAAAAAAAGTCGCTAATTGGCAAACCCTTGAAAATTACCTGACCTAGAAGCCTTGACCAAATAAAGAAAATAGCTGCTACTAGCTGGAGGGCTGCGCCCCTAGTCTATTGTTTACTGTCATTCATTCCACATTCCATTGTTTACTGTCAGTTGTCGCGGCCTGGAGAGCGCCCTAGCGCTCGTTTCAATCCAGTAGAGCCTTGGTAAAGCATATTTAGAAAAATCCCACTAATTGAATTTGTTGAGAACGTTTTTTTTTAACTATCTTAAAACCAATTAGCGATTTAAATTAAAATAATGAAGTAGTCGGCTAATCCTAAAGTTCTCGTAGCTGACCAACAAAAAGTTTGTCGACTGTATAATTAGGAGGGGCGGATGTAGGCGGGGAATGGGGGTGCGACCGCACCCCATGAAGTGTGTCAGTGTCGTCTAAATTATTTTTAAATAGTTGTTCCACTGAGTTACAATGTAAAAATAAAATTAAATTTCATTAATATTTTTTAAGATGTATATTTTACTTAATATCAAATTGATAGTAATCAGCAAACAAAATTAAACTTTTTCTAATATTTGTCATGCTTCCATTAATATAGATTTTTAAGTCGCCTAATCGAGCTTCTTTTTTTCTTTATCCGTAGAGGAATGGTTTTGAGAGGGGATGAGTAGACCATGATTGTGATGACCTGCAATGTACTGATCAACGAATCTTCACCCCTTGTGAGGTTTTCAAATTCAAAAATTCCTCAATTTTGGCATTATTTTCTCATTTGTGAATAGGAGATGGGACCA
Source organism: Linyphia triangularis (assembly GCA_963978545.1). NCBI lineage: Eukaryota > Metazoa > Arthropoda > Arachnida > Araneae > Linyphiidae > Linyphia > Linyphia triangularis. The sequence continues at coordinate 49,931,530 of OZ021722.1, read as the reverse complement.
AAGACTGGCAAATTTTGTATTTCAATTAGCATTCTGCAGGTCTACTTCTTTATCAGAGGCCAATTAATTATAAAGGTTTAATATCGAGATGCTATCGCATCCTCTAAACTTCATTCTATGTACAAAAAATCATGCATTCAAATAACTTTAAAAAAAAAAAATCTTAATCATAGTTGGAAAATAAAATGCCTAATTCATAATTGAAAAAATAAAGCTTGGATCAAATTGATACTATAATATTATTGCAATTCTACATAATATTCTAAGAACCCACAATTCCGATCAAGACGCTATCGCAATATTAAAACCAAAAAGTTTATCCTCTTGTTCTTTCCAAAAGATTTTCAGTCAGCTCGAGAAAGGGAATAAAAAATCAAAAATGGCCTCTTTTTGGGGTAACCTTGAATTTGAAACTTGGGACATAAACAAAGCCATAAGACTTGAGGAGTCATACCATTCCCTCCCTTTCGCACCACGATACCTTAAAATCTCTGTGCTGATGCCTCTTAAGGTGTATCCTATTAAAAATGTGATAAAAGCGTTAAAACTTGAAAAACGAGTGCATTTAACACAAAGCTCTCTGTCCTTGGCATCGCCTATCAACAATTGATTTTTTACCGTTTCGCGCACACTAAAGGACAATCAAATATCATCGCCAATTTCGCCGTGTTTTTTTTTTTTTTTTGGTCCATGTACAAATTAAACTATCGCCGCCCCTGAAAACAATAACGGTCATAATTGCACCCCCTTTGATTGACCTCTAAATCCGCCTCTGCTCTACACAGCTACAAAAGTCGTAAGTCACGTGTTTATAAGTCCATAAGTAGCAGTGCGTTTTATTTCTTTAAATAATATATTTTTATTGAACTAATTTCCACGTTCACCCAGGAGGTATAGTTCATGAATGCGTTATTTTTATAAAGCAGGCGGGTTCCCCAGTAGGCATATTTCCTGCTGTACATTATGCTCGATTCACAAAGCCACAAACAAGTCGAGAAATCGTACTATGAAAAACTCAAGTGATCACTGTCTCTAAGTTACAAGGCAAGTGATACATGCAAAGTCTTAGTCACGGAGTCACAGTCGGAATGTCATAATCGAGAAGTCACAGTCAGGAAGCCATGGTCAGGAGTCATAGTTGGGAAGTTCTATTCAGGAAGTCACAGATCGGTAAAGTCACACACTATTTGTCATTATTTTCTTCTTAACTGGTGAAGCAGCAAAGAATGCGCTTGGAAATAAAGTGTTTAAAGCGTTTCCACTTCCCGGTGTTTTTCCGGTCCTTGTTGACTGAGGTGGCAGCTGCTTTGGGTTGGTTGGTGGCGATGCACCAGGCGATGAATAAAGCCACCTCCTCTGGTCTCCCTTCCAGCATCCCGGCGTATGTGATCTCTCCGGCGATTGCCGCATCCTCAAGAACATCGAGTTCTGTCTCTTCCTGGATTGTTGCAATGGATGGATGGTATTTGCACTTTTTAACTCCTTCCAGTGGAAACTCCATTTTATAAATCGTTTCAAAATCACAGCTTTTTATATTACAAACAGCAGTTATTTCAAGATAAATCTCGATAAACGTCAAATTATCAGCTTTTATTTGTCTGATCTGAATCAAATCTCTGTTGCAATTATACGTTTCATTGTTACAGCTGTGTTTGAAAAATGTATTATTGAAAAGACATCTAGAGACTTGTAAAAAGCATTGTTATCCCTCACCTACAATACTTCACCCATTAACTATACTATTTTTGTAAAAATCCTGCCCTATAGGCAAACTTCAATAAGTTTTTATTTAATTAATGTCAAATTTTACATCGTGTACCATAATGTCATCGGGTTATTAGAAAAAAATTAAAGCAACGTTGATGAAAGTATGATAGCTCAACCGATGATCAAAATGATTCAAAAGCTGTGCAAAATGGACCACATTTCATACAAACATTAAAAAAAAATAATAATAAAAATAATGTACAACTCAGAAAATGTACACACGCATATCTGTACGGCATTCATTATGTCAATTATGCTTACCATTTTATCATGTTTCTTATGAATTCCTATGTCAAACAATTATACATTCATTTTATCAAATGCATAGTCCTTTATAACATCTAGTATTAATAAGAGATCTAGCAAACAGTTGCGTTATCAACATTGACAATGTCGCATTAAAAGGAAACATGACAACACTTATATTTGTACAATACATACATTTGTACCCTTATAATGTAATATCCCAATAAATTAGAAATAAATTGCTATTTGGGAAGTCATGCCTGCTCTCACCAATTTCTAATCTCGTAGGGACCTTTAATTTGATATATGTATTGCACATATCTATATTATTTATGTATTAGATCCTAAATAAATCAGGTTTTACTGTAAATTCTTTATAAGCAATGCCAACTTTTAAGTGTAATTGCAACTTATTTGATTTTGAGGTCAGACCAACTTGTCATAATGTTTAACCACGACCGAGAAACCATCGTTTCCGGGCAGCATTTACCTACTCATTTTTCTCCAAAAATAAATTTGATGGACTTGTTGCCGATAGCAAGCCGTTCTATCTTCCAAGTTTCAGTTCGATTGGATCAACGCAAATAAGTTATTTAGGGAAGTGTCGATAGAAGCGTGTGTAAAAACGGCCTTTACAAATATTCCCCATGCGTTTATCAACTTCTTATAAATAATAATAGTCTTCTCGGAGTAACTGAATTACTGCAGTGATTAACGTGTTTGGCTAGTAAGCTCCAGCCCAAACCCCAGCCATTTCAAATGTTTTGAAAAAATTTACAATTTCATATAATGCAAATGCAAAATTATCTGGTAAAGTTTAAAGGTATATAAATGGTAATCGAAATTGTCATTCATATTTCAATAACATCAACAACTTGAAGGTAGAGAGGCAAATCAAAGTCACCAATTTACCTACTTTCCATCTTCCAATCCAACTGAATCTTGGCAAATAGACTCGTTGTGGATAACTATGAATTCAATCAATGGAGGCAAAAAAGAAGTTACTAAATAGTTCGGAATTTTTCGTTTGTTCTTATGAATAGAAAATTTTACGTTCCTGCAGTGTTGGCTAAAGTTTTGAAAGAACTGCCACCTTTTTTCCACATTAAATGATTTATGATTTTGAATATGTTGGTAATTTAACTTAAATTAAAAAAAAAAGTTGAATTTTCAGGGTTGTTGAACATTTTAACGCTTCACCTGATCTTCATGAGATATTTCTATGTGCTCTGAAATAATTTTTATCTAATAAAAAAAAAAAAAAAAAAGATATATATAGAATATAAAAGATATTTTTAATTTAATTTTTAATTACATTTTAGAGGTGATTTGTTATGTGGGAGACAAAAGAGGTTGGTCAAACCCTTTATTTTTAAATCCTTTATATTAACTTCGATTTTGTGTAGATGTGGGCGGATGGTTATGTTTGTGTCTGCCGGGAAAATTTGCTGAGAACTAGTTAACCCACTTGCCATAATTCAATCAGGTTGAAACGTGGCAGATAGATTCGATGTCGATGACAAGGCATTCTATCCAATTTTGGGGGCTGTCACTTATACACACGCTTCTATAATCGCTTCGGAATACTAATAAATCCCATTTGACTGACCATTGTTAAAACTCTTTCCTGTTGTCAAAATTATTTTAATCAAAATAAATAAAAGATATGTGTATATTGCCTTAGGCCAGACTTATCAGCTTTTACTCACGTTCTATTATCAAGATACCAAGATTAATTCTAACATGTTCAATTTGACTATATATAATGACTGAAACCTTCCCATATTAAGGTTGACAAGGAAAAATCTTCAGAGGGCTAATTAACCCACTTTCCATCTTCCAATTCAATTGAATCTGGGCAAATAGAATCGTTGCAGATAACAAATAACAATGTATTCAATCAAGTTTTGGAAGCAAAAAAGAAGTTACTAAATAGTTCTGAATGGATCTTTTGTTCTTAGTCGTCACACACATGCAAACTCGATCTGAGCCCAAGAAGATGCAATTGCACATAAAAATTGGCAATGCATACAAGGGATGCATATTAAAAACTTTGATTTTATTGGTTATATTATTTATCTTTCATTGAGCCCTTGTGGTATCATACTAGTTGATGACCCCCTCCTCCCCCAAGTTGACAAACTACCCCCATCAGTGTGAACAATCACAGTTATAATCGCACCCCCCCCCCCTTTGATTGACGTTTAAATCCGCCCCTGATAATTAGTAAGTAGTAGCAACAACAAAAAGATGTATACTTAACCCTTTCAAACACCTGGAAGTTTTCTTGCAAGTTTTAAAATTATGAAACTTAAATATTTTGAAAATAACTATCGGTATAAAAAATAATAAATTTAAAACTAGTACTGTAAAAAAAGAAGCGAAATCCCAACAAAAGTATCTGTGTAAAAAAGCGCCACGTTTTTCATGCAATAGCTATGGCCGTGAAAAGTATCGAGATCTAAAGCAGAGTCAAGTTTAACGTTGTTGTTAGTTACGGGCTATGCAATTTAGTCTGATTTTCTTCTCAAAGTTAAAATTCCCTTTTGTGGTGGTCTCGTGCACAAAAGACAGATACAACAACTAGGCACTAGTGATTACTTTTGCCTAGTGGTAGAGTATCTGTCTACGGGTCTATACTAAACTCCATCTTAAGTTAACGTCACTTAGACTGTAGATCTTCACAGTGCTCATAGGAAATTCATCTATTTTGGCGGCGTGTAAGAAAAGGCTATACCGGTTTGGAGGGCATTATACCTTCACGCCGTCAAAATTGATGAATTTCCCACAAGCATGATGAAGATCTACCTTTTAGTGATGTAAAGTTAAGTTGGAGTTTAGTATAGGAGTCCTTAGTTCGACTCCCGTTATCTACAACGCTTTATTGGTTATTACCGGATAACTGAATCATGCTGCCATCCATCGACGCCTTCTGAAAAATACTACACTAACTGCCACACTATCATCTCGGCATCTTTGGCGATTCACTGCAACGTACTCAACTCTCTCACGCAACACATTCAACTCTCACGCAACACACTCAACTCTCACGCAAGCGACTCAATCGTTCTCCCCCTTCGCGTCTCACTGGGAAGTGGCTGTGTGGTGGTCTCGTGTACAAAAGACAGATACAACACCAAGGCACTATATAGTGATTACCTTTGCCTAGATGTAGAGTATCTGTCTACGGATCTAGGAGTCATTGGTTCGACTCCCGTTAGCTAAAACGCTTTACTTTCATAGGTCTAAATATTAGGCCGTGTCGAAAAAGTCGAAGTATCTTGGATCTTTTAATGGTAGTGCGGAAAAGTTGTAGGTTCTCATTATTAAAAAGTGTGTAGAATCTTAAAACTCTGAATTGATATCTTCTGTCTCCTCAATGGATTCAAAATACTTAAAATTCAAAAATTAACAATTTTACGATATTGTTTAAAAGTTATTGTTTTTCAACAACAACACCAGTAAAAATTTTTAGAATTATATGTTAATATCTTCTGCCTCCTCGAGGGCACCGAATTTCGGAAATTAAAGGCAATTTTTTTAATAAAAACACATTACACTTACCTCCTTGAAATGCGAAAATAAGCTTTAATCCATCTTTCAGACATACAAATTACAAAACCATTATTGATTGTAATCTCCTTTGGACTGTTTTTCTGGCCTTGTTTTTACTAAAAATTCTAGAATGTGGTTCCATCCCTATTCTGCGGTCTAACAGCTTTTCCGGAGGCTTCTATGTTAAGCTTTACAATTTGCTCGCAGCTTATGTGTGTGTAAAGGATATTTACTAAAATTCTAGTCGTCCATTGGCACAAAGTCCTGTATATTCAAAAGTTCATAAAACCTTATCTCTCTGGGAAATAGAGGTAATGTTACACAACAAGTTTGCAAGTTCGTAAGATCTGTGTAATTTGTAGCTTGCAGCTCCAAGGTTAACAGAAGGAATAGAGAATCTGCGAATACAATTTTCATCTGGGCCATTTTATCCTTGCTTTAGTTTTGATAATCAGGGTAAGGGTCCTAATATGGCTCCTCTCATCAGTTAAAATTAAAATAAACAATACTTATGTCAGTAGTATACACGGGGATATGGGTCACACAATAGAATCCCCCCTCATCCCTTTCCCCCCCTTTTTCGACGGTCCTGCTTCGCGCCAGGAACCCCTCCTCCCCCCCCCCCTTCCTCCCCCCCTATGCGCGGGTGTCTTTTTCCTGCCCTTTTTTTTTTTTGCAGGTGTGCATTTCTGGTCTTCTAATCAGAATCGAGTGATGACGATATTTCTATATCTTAACCGTGATGTATATTTTTAAATGGGGGAATTGTTTAGTTGTTAGTGAAGGAATTTTTAAATTTAAAATATTTTAAGATTTTGTGTTGTAAATATAAGGATAGATATTTTTCGTGTATTATCGAATGGTATTTGAAAAATCTATGTGAGAAGTGTAAAATTTTCAGTACTATAAAAAAACATTCCATGGGTAACTTTATCGGTAATTATGGAACAGATCTTTCTTCACTGCAACTAAGATTCATTAGATTAAACTTTTTAGTTTCAACAAAGCATCATTTTTTAAAAGTAGCTTGAGGTTTGTGCATTATTGAATGGTGTATATTTTTGTTGAAAAATCTGTAGGGGGAAGTGGAATATTTTTCAGTAGTATAAAAAGAAATCCGAGGTTTATTATAACAAACTATATCCATGGGGCCATCTAATGCTATCATATGAAACTAAAGATGATTATTATTGAGCGCATTAAAATGATTTTTTAAAAAAAAAGTAAAAACTGTATTGGAAGGTTCGAACTTATATTTGTAAAAAGTACCCGTGGCCGAATATTAAGCTATTTTAACCACTCGGCCACGGATACCTAATGCCAAGAGTACTTTAACAATATAAGATAAAGTTTATGGAGCCACAACAATATTTTATAGAAACCAAATCTCTCTCTCCTTTTTTTTAAAGTTTATGTTCAGATTATGACATAGTCAACCCACGCGTGGGAGGAAAAAAAATGCGGTATTCTTAAACATGTTAAAACACAAAATAATGTACATTTTTTAATATGGTCAAATCTTCATTTTCCTTCATTGCTAGAATCAAAATTCACTTGTAGAAAGTACATGAGCTTAAAGGTTTGCAGGTGTGCATTCCTATCTCAGTTACGTCAGCTTTACACAAGGTCTCTTCAACAATGCAATGTGTGTTTAGAACTAGAGGGGAGCGGCCGAAGGTGAAAGAAGAATGAGGGGGTTAGGGCCATGACGTCAGAAACAGTGGTCAAGATGGACAATACACAAACGGAGAGAAAAACAACATTCCGATTTTAGGGATGCCAGCCTAGGAGAGGTGGTGAAGGTGAAAGTTCAAGAACGAGGGGTTAAGATCATGACGTCAGAGGGAGTGGTCAAGATGGGCAGTACACAAACGGAGAGTAAACAACATCCCGATTTTAGTGACGTTATTAAGGTGGAGCTTAAATGTTATATCATTGGTGGTGACGGGACCATAGGTGTGTTCTGATTGGTAGTCTGCTCAATCGCACTTTTCTCGAAGATTCAATCCTCACCATTTTCTGACTTCTTCAGCACGAACTAGGTTATCTTTTTTTTCCCTGCCTGATACATTTCTCTTCACTATGATGAAACGAGCAAGTGACCAGTTCTTGCCATCTGCTAAGCAACCTGGCATGAGTGATTCTCAATATCGAACGATGTTGGCTTCCGAAGGAAGGATAAAAATGGACTACTTGCCGAATGATATGCATCATCTGAATCTACACCAGTTCCTGGTCATTAAACAATTTCAAGGGCACACAAGAGTTCACCTCCGCCGTTACATTCTAGATGAACAGAATGACCTACAGCCCACTAAGGATGGTGTTTCCCTAAGTCCGAATGTTTGGGCAAGCTTCATTGAAAGACTACCAAAGTACTGGTCGCAAAATAAACAAGATCGTATGGAGATAATCGAGAAAGACTTGTGTCTGTCTATGGTTGAGGTTAATGGCTTCATGCATCTATGTTTACAAAGGATGTATCAAAAGAAAGATTTGTCCTTCCAATTTGTTCCGGAACGAGTCATACTACACCCGGATAGTGTCATAAAAATACAGTGGTACCGTGATTCCATTAAGGAAGGTGTTCAGAATTCCTTATTGACTTACACTCTGGCTCACCACGTCGATAAGGAATTACGACTGAGTCCCATTCATGAAAAGCCCTTCAATGATGACAGTGAAATCCCAACAGGCCTTTACGACGCCACGGACAATCTGCGTAAATGTGTAAATAACTTTATCTCTGCTAGAATAGCAGAACTATTTTCAGTTCACTGCTACGGTTGCGAAAAGGGTTGTGTGAATCATAGTGACCACGAGTGTTTAACTACAAACATGGAAGAACGCTGTGACAGGTATTTTGACAAAGCTTATGATACTTTAAACTGGGCAACTATTGCCAAAGCATTTGTTAATGACAATACCGCAAATGAATATTTTTATCATTTGGTGTTAACTAAGGATTTCTTCCGCATAATAGACGCTAAAGAGTTTATTCAATCCGTTAAAAAGGCATATATGGAACAACATGAGGATGACGTGTTATTTCCATCACAATTATTTCCTACGCAATGACTACTTTGATTAGTTTTCTATTATTTTAGCTACCATTTATTTGCTTTATCGTTCTATTTGCTATATTGCATTGATGTTTTTTTTGTATCCCATTTAATATACATTAGTATGTGTTTTTTTTTCACTCCGTCTTCTATATTTATTGATGGTTTTTTTATTCTATTTACTATATATTTGTATGCATTTTATGATTCCGCTTGCTATATAGCTACTGATGGTTTTTTTATTATTATATATACTATTTTACTTTTCTATATTTATCACTCCATTATTATTACAATTTTACTTTTCTATATTTATCACTCCATTATTATTACAATTTTTTATGCGCATATTATTTCAAGTACTATTATTTTTATTATAACATTTACTGCCGTTATAATCTATAAACTGTGAAGCGTAAATAAAGGTTGATGTCTCTCATTTCACCGTGTGCTCTTTTAAAAAAAAAAATTTTTTTTTTACTGCTTATGTGTAATGTTATTTTTTTTTAGGTAATATAAAGCTTGACTACATTTACTTTTATTTTCATTAAGTTCCATTTAGGTAGTGAATGTAGGTTATCCATGGATTCCCTAAGCCAGTTATATTCAGATCCAGCTTTACCTGGTAGTTTTGGTGGTATAAATACTTTACGTAGAGCTACAAAGGGTATTGTTAAATTAAAAGATATAACTTTATGGTTAGAGAAAAAAAATTCTTATTCTCTCAATAAACCCTTAAAACATAATTTCAAACGCAATCGTGTAATAGTAGGAGGTATTAACGAACAATTTCAAGCAGATTTAATAGATTTGCAAAGTCTAAGCAAATTTAATAAAGGCTTTAAGTACTTATTGACTTGTATCGATATCTTTAGTAAGTATTCTTGGATAATTCCACTTAAAGATAAAACTGGACACAGTGTACTGTTGGGATTTCAAAAGATATTTAGAGAACGCAAACCAGATATTTTACAGACAGACTCGGGGTCTGAATTTATATTTTCAGGGTTACAGAAATATCTGAAGAAAAATAACATTCATTTTTTTACTACTAAGAACGAGACGAAAGCTAGTATTATTGAAAGGTTCCATAAGACATTAATGTCTAAACTCACAAGATATTTTGTTGAATATAATACTCGTAAATATATTGATGTAATTGATAAACTGGTATACAGTTATAATAGAACATGGCATCGTAGTATTAAAACAGAACCTGTCTCAGTAAATGTTGACAATCAGCTACAAGTGTGGAAAAACTTATATGGTAACTTGTCTACAAAAGTTAACAAAAAGCAAAAATTTGAAATCAATGACACTGTTCGCATAAGTAAATTGAAAGGTCGATTTGAAAAAGGTTATGAAAATAATTGGTCAAAAGAAATATTTACTATTCATCAAATAATTAATAGAAATCCTATAGTGTATAAACTAAAAGATCTAATGGGTGAGATTATCGAAGGCACCTTTTATGAAAATGAGATTCAAAAAGTAACTGATTCTGGTTATTACCCTGTTGAAAAAGTACTGAAAAAACGTAAGAAAAGGGGCAAAAAAGAATATTTTGTAAAATTTCAAGGGTACCCTGATAAGTTTAACGCATGGGTAACGGATGTTAAAATGATATAAAAGTGATATGCTCGTGCAGTATTTTACCAGTTGCCGGGATGTCATTCTATCTTACGTTACCTTCTGATAGTTCCCTAGAGCAATTTAGTGGAAACAAAATTTCTCATTTTGTAACACAACTGCCATCACCTATTGTTTTGAATGGGGAGTGGGAAGTAGGATTATCTGAGGTAATATATCCTCATACGTGGTACAATGTAAATAAATCCAATAATACTTTTGGATTCGATTTAGGAGATGGGAAGTTAATCACTAGAAATATTCCACCTGGTTGTTATGAAACTGTACCAGATATTTTGAAATCAATGTATGTTCCTGCTCACGAAAATAAAATTACTTTCAAGTTTAATTCAAATAGTAAACGTGTTGTCGTTAGAACAAGAGATAAAGCAAAAGTAGTGTTCCCTGATGGTCTCTGTGACCTTTTAGGATTTAAACCAATGGTTGTACAGGGTGTTGAAGAAAGTTCTTTCGTTGCCGATCCACTGGCTGCATTTCCGGTGTTTTATGTATATAGTGATATTGTTCAACCTGTTGTAGTAGGACATGTTGAGGCACCCTTGTTAAGAGTTGTAAGAATCAAAGGTAAAGATGGAGAAGTTGTGAGTGCACAATATGAAAGACCTTATTATGTACCTGTCATACGTAAATACTTCCATACAACTGAAATAGAACTTCGACTAAATTCTGGATCATTAGTACCGTTTGAAAGAGGTAAGGTCATCGTTGTTTTACATTTTCGAATGACCCAAATACTATAAATACAAAAGTCATGAAAGAAGAACATTCATTTGTGGTGTACAAGTAAAAAGTGTAGCATCATGAAAGTTCCTTACGTATGTTGCACAAAGAGGTTCGAAGACCATTATGTGTCTCATATCGGCAATGGTCTCCCTTACTATAAGGGTACTTCGTTTCAAAGAGGCTACGGCCTAGGTTCTTTTTTTCGGAGAATTTTTCGGTCAGCTTTACCTTTTCTTGTAAAAGGTGGACAGTCGGTTGGAAAGGAGGCTTTAAGAACGGGTACCCGTGTAATGAGTGACGTGTTGTCTGGTGAAAATATAAAAGAATCTACATTGAAAAGATCGAGAGAAGCTGGGAAAAACATAGCCCGAAAAGCGGTTGATAGATTGCAAAGCATGGTAGGATCAGGGAAATATAAAAGGAAGCGAAAGAAACAGAAACGAATCATTTCATCAAAGAAGCAGAAGCTGAGAGGTCGTGATATATTTGATTCATGATGGCTTTCTTATTAAAAGGATCCCCGGAATGTGTAAAATCAGAATTAGAACTTTTCCATTTACCTCCTACTCAAACTGCCATAGAAAGTGGTCAGTGGGTGGAATTTCATCCGCTATCTAACGTTTTTGATGGTGGTCCAGTTGAATTCCATATTGCTTCCAGTGGTGAAGATTACCTTGATCTGAGTCAGACGCAGCTTTATGTGAAAGCCAAAATTGTAAAAAGTGATGGTTCCCTGCTTAAGGTAGAGGATAAGAATAAAATAGGTCCTGTAAACTTATTCCTCCATAGCATGTTCTCTCAGATTGATGTCACTCTAAATGACAGACTCGTATCGAATTCAAGCAATACATATCCTTACAGAGCCTATATCGAAACGCTACTAAATAACGGATTTGACAGCAAAACCTCTCAGTTAACATCTGAAATGTTTTATAAAGACTCTTCTGAGGGACTGTCAAAGCGATCTAAATTTTTTGAAATGAGCTCATCTGTTGAAATGATAGGTACAATACATAGTGATTTATTTCATCAAGATAGACTTTTGCTCAATATGGTGGATTTAAAAATTAAATTGATTCGTAGTAAACCTGAATTTTGCCTGATGGGGTCAGTAGATAACAAGATCGTACTAGATCACATAAGCTTGTTTGTGAGAAAAGTAAGAACAAGCCCTGGGGTTATTCTAGGTCACGCCAGAGCTCTCGAAAAAGGGACGACGGCAAAATATCCCATTAATCGAGCTATGTGTAAAGTGTATTCGATCCCCCAAAACAGCATGTCTTTCACACAAGACTCAATTTTTGCTGGACAAATGCCAAAAAGGCTAATAATAGGATGCTTGGATAATGATGCCTTTCATGGAAATTTAGCAAAGTCACCTTTTGAATTCAAACATTATAATATGAATTTTATAGGTGTTTATGTAGATGGGCAGCCAGTTCCACATAATCCATTCGAATTGAATTTTGCTAAAAACCATTACATAAGAGCCTATAATAGTTTGTTTTCTGGAAGTGGAAAATCTAGCCAAGATCAAGGTTTATATATGTCTAGAGAAGAATATCTCAAAGGAAATGTACTATTCTCGTTTGACCTCTCTCCTGACCTCTGTAATGGTGATCACATAAATCTTATAAAGCACAGTAATTTGCGATTAGAATTAAAGTTTTCTCAACCTTTAACACAGACAGTGAGCGTTATCGTTTTTGCAGAATTTGATAGTGTGGTGGAAATAAACAAAACAAGAAGTGTTATCTACGATTTCAACAACTGAAGAAAAAAATGGATGGAAATCAAATAGTTCATATTTTAAATCAAGATCCAGTAACGGCACCTTTTTTCAAGGGCGTTTTTGCGTCAGACGCCATGCCACAACTAAAAGAAAAATCAGCGATTGTTGTGAATTTAGACAAGTCTACTGAACCTGGATCACATTGGGTAGCCTTCTTCTTTAAAAACAGCAAGACATTGGAATTCTTTGATAGTTATGGAAATGCACCTGAATTTTACGGAAATCGATTTTTAACATTTATATCTAAGTTTCCAAATGTTCATTGGAATTCCAGTGTATTTCAAAGTCCCACATCAAATGTTTGTGGAGCCTACTGTTTGTATTTTATATATAAAAAATGTCAAGGACAATCACTATGTAACATTGTGCGAAAATTAAATCAATGTAAAAATAATGACTTTAGAATGTTTCAGTTTGTAAAAAAGAAATATGGTGTGAGAATGATTTTTAGGAAATAAAAGGTTTAAACTATATAATGCCTATTTTATTAACGTAGTATAAATTCATAGAACTAATAAAATAACACAGACACGATTATAAAATTTCTATCAATATTTATTCCATTGTAATTTTCTAGCATACATAATACGTTTTGTTTTTTTAACAATTTTTTTATCTTTAAATATCTTTTTATTAACATCGAGTGCAGTTGGTAGATGAGATTCTCTCAGAGCCTTATTAAAAGTAACATGACCATAGGGTTTATTTTTCTTATTTCTAAGTAAATCATTAATAAGATCAACAATGTTGGTGCGGGGGATTAAGTTTCCTTTATAAATAACTTCACCTCCAGGTGTCCATTTTATTATATTATCAACGGTCTTCAAATAGTTTAGAATGTCACTTGCAATATTTTTGTAGCGAACAGGGGCTTTTTTAATTAGAAGTTGGGTGATATTCTCTTTATCTTTTTCGGTTTTCATATCAAACTCAGCTTCTTTATCTACTGTAGCACCATTTATTTGATCATTGAACTGAACCTCTGATTCTTTCACCACACTTTTCATGTTTGAATCCTCTTGAGGATTCTTATTGGCAAAAGGAGATTGGATATTAATGAAACTTTGCAGTGCCTGCAAATACAACGCCGCTTTTTCACTTTCATCCAAGTTTTTTTGTTGAAGAATTCCGTGCATCTTTTTGTCCATATCAGTTACATGGTCTTGTACAAAACTATTCAACCTATCTTCAGGAATCAATACCAGCTTCTTAGCGTGCTCCATTGATAAGTGTGCTAATTACGGAAATAGCAGCTGGCAATAAAACACTTAAAAATCCTTCTCCGTGTTGTGAACTAAGTAACTTTCGTTTTTTATATAATGGTACCTTCTTATCAGCAAGTTTCCGAATGTTCGTTTTGTGAGGAACTAGCTTACTTTTCAAGGCTTTAGATAACGGTATGTTACCTTGCAGCAAGTTCAATGCGCATTCGCACAAAGATTTTATTGTATGAATTGGACAGGATTTCAGTAGCTTTTTTTTATATTTACTTTTTAAAAGAATTCTAAGTTGATGTAACTGTCGTTCCGTGCACTTCGACATAATGATGTCAAATGATACTAATATAAAAAAGAACGAGTCTTTTATATGTTTTCAAGGTACTTTCCATAGGCTATAGCTTTATACAAAGCACAATGTCTGTGATGCTGTGTGTGAAATGAAAGAGGGCATTGAATTTCGGGTTTAGGGAGGTGTTCTACTTTAGGACAATCAAAATCATCCAAGTTAAAACATTCATATCCAGTTAAATATTCCAAAAAAAATTTCTTTTCTAATCCTCTGATGTAAATGTTAGTAAATGATTGGAAAAGAACTGTTATAACTTGACCTATGTGTTCGTAGTTTTCTACACCATAATTCCAATCTATTCTGTGCACATTTCGTGTCACCCACATGTAACATAGCTGCTTCTTTCTGTACAAGTCTTCAAACGGTAAGGGAGATTTAAATGTCCACGTGCGATATAATTTATCGCTGTTCAACATATATACAGCCAATTCTTTTATTATAAATTTGTTACGACCAGTTTGGAAACCTTCAAATTCAATAACAGCTGAAGCCATGACCAACCCTATTGGAAAAAGATTTGGAAATGCTTAACGTGGTTGGTATACAACTGTTTTATCTCCAGGGAAAATACCGGTTCTTAGACGTAGGGAGTCATCTGTTTCTGGTTTTAAATCAATTAAAAGGTAACTGTAAGGAATCGAAGTGGCATCCTGAAAAGCTTCTTGAAAAAATTTAGTTTTTCCTGGATATAATTGCTTTCCCAAATGCATGATTTGCGTTTTATCTCTAGGATTTTTAAATATCACTATATATTGAGAATTTAATGATATATCTCTCATCGCTTTCCCCTTATAAAATAAATTTTGAACTAAAAATATCACACTTAATTTTCTGTGGTGACTTCCTTTTGTGAATAGATTTGTGACAGCTGTAGATGAACTTAATTCGACCATCAAATCATCAACTATCACTAAAGTATTTTGAAGTGTATTGATATTGGAGGGTAAACCTTCGTGAAATGTAACTTGAGGCATTGTTTTATACAAATCTTGATATTCACCATAACACCACAATATATTTAGAGGAAAAGGAGTAATGCGTTTATGTTCAATTAATTTTTTAACAAAATGAGATTTTCCACTTCCTGTCATACCCGAAACCAGCATCGTCATAGGATGTTTCAAGTATAATAAATCCATGTTAAATGAAGATTTTGTCAATAGTCTTTTTCTTTTATATCTCTCTGTGTTGTGTGTGTAATGAGTTTTTTTTTTTTTTACAACCCAACTTTTAAGTGGTATAAGGTTTTTTTATATTACCATAAAGAAGAAACTAATTTTCTTTGCAGAGAATAATTGTTTAGCTTAATATAAAATTATAAAAAGATTTTTTTTTTTTTTTTTTTTTTTTTTTTTTGTAAATGTCTCAGATAGAAATCACTGAACAAATTTTTAAAATCATGTTAGATTTCGTTTTTCGTCATTGACATTTTTTTTTTTTTTTTTTGTAAATGTTTTTTTTTTTTTTTTTTTTTTTTTTTTTTTTTTTAACACTATAAATGCACATTACATAAGAAAAAGTAAATACATGAAATCATTCATAATGTACAACATTTCTATAAAACAATTTAATACATAACACAAATTTAATAATAATTTACTCATGACATTATAATACAAAAATACATTAATAACCATAGGGTATTGTGGAATAGTCATCCATAATTACCCTTTTATTATATACAATTTTGTATTTTTTTATTTCCTGTTTATTTATAACTTTTCGCCTTTTGGCGTCTCTGCAAATTTTCAGGGGATTTACAACATTAATTGTTGATGTAGTGTCAAATTCGCGAACAAGTTTTTCCATCACTTCAAAATTGATGATCTGGGTATTTTTAAAATTTAAACTAAATCCCCTGACTTTGCATACAGTTTCATTACTGCTCGTAACGTATGCATAGTTCTTTGGTCCACCTATAATAAAAAAAATTACGTAAGTTATGAATAAAGTTTAATCATTATTTGTATGTGTGAGAAGGGGGGGGGGGGAAGGGGGCGGAAGGAACATAATTTACCTGACACAAACTTTTGAATATGACCGCCAGCCAGCTCATCTACGAATTCCCCTAAATAGGGTCCGCATTTAGGGTCATTTTCATCGGTAGATTTGTAAATAATGCTGTCCGTGTCAAAGTACAGCACATCCCTATCCAGTTTTTGAATTTCACCGTATAGCTTCAATCTGGCATGGCAAGTTGTAAAAGCTGCCAAGAAAACATTTGTTGAAGTGTCTTGCTGGACGAATTCAGCCTGCTGACGCCACTGTAAAGCACACACTTTTTCTGTGGGGAAATAAATGTCTTCCACCTATTAATTAGTAACAGAAAAAAAGATAATTAATTGTTCTTAAACTTTAATTTCATTAGTTTTCTAAAATCTTGAGATAAGGATTCTCAAATACATACATTTTTAGTGGTATCCACTAAAATCTTGTTCAGCTCTGTTAAACTTAGAATATAACTCAATTGAGTTTTGTTTAGGGCCATTCCCCATCGCCCCCAAAAGCTGTTTAATGCTAATTTAGCAACAGCCCTTCGTCCAGGATTATATTCTATGTTGGCTGCATCCAGTTGTATTCCTTCCTTCTCCATATACGACTGTATATATTGATGTTTATCGTCATCTGAAACGCAGTCGGAAGGCCAACCAGAAGCTTCTTGCTTTATTTTTAGAAATGAGTCGATGTATGACTTAAATAGATCATCCGAAGTTGCAGTAAAGTGGTATACCTCGTATATCTGAAAATATATACATATATATATATATACATGTATATATATATATATTTACAAAAAATAAGTCCTTTGTTACACATAAATAAGAAAATAAAAGTAAATACACACTTTTTCAATTGTATAGCCCATCTCTACAGCTTTTTTCACTTCTTCGGTGACCCACGTTCCGGTAATTGATCTGTCCTCATTGTTATGCTGGCACTGGGCTTGTTCAAATGTCTTACAACACGCATTACATAGGGGAAACATTAATTTATGTCCGTTTCGCACAGGTAGGACGGGATGAAACAATCCTCTAGGGGGCAGAACTTTGCATTTTACTATTCCATAGTACTCTTCAATATCAGAGAAATTTTCTGTGGAAATTGTCGGATGACCTATGGGATATCTGTAAAAATAACACAATATATATATATATATATATATATATATATATATATATATATATATATATATATATATATATATATATATATATATATATATATATATATATATATATATATATATATATATATATATATATATATATATATATATATATATATATATATATATATATATATAGCAAAAAAAAACAGCCTGGTTCTGAATATTAGGCTGGAGGATATACAGTTTAATCATGTAAAGTTTTAATAAGGTAGTATATATATATATTCTTACTTGCAATATTTATTGCACCAGGGGTATAAGCTGGTGAAATCGATGTATTTAGCTTTGCCCTCATAGTATAATTGTACTGCATTTGTTCTACCCCCGTAGAACGCATCACGCGGATTCAATCTGTCGGTCAGTTTATGGCTTGCCAGAAAAGTCTTTACATCTGACGAAGTTTTTTTCATTTGGGTGAAGGTATGCTCCCACATTTCAATAACAGAGTAACCTCCTTTCCGCAGCTTTTCTGTTGTTTCTTTTGTTCTTTGGTGAAGTACACCCATCTTTGTGCCAGATAGTGGATTAACTATATCGCCCTCGAAGCATATATTGCACCCATGGAAAAAACATCCCTGTTAGAAAAGCATATACATGTTAAAAAAAAATTTGCAAACACGTAAATATAGGTATAAAGGGATAAAAAACAATACAAAATTCTGCAAGATAAAAATTAGTAAACAACAATTATTATGAAATCACAATATGATACATCATTAAATATTTATTACCTGGTATTGATATATGGTTTTAGTTTCCTGGCAAACCCCGTCCACATTATGACCGCAAATTTTCTGTTCACCCGACCCGTTCAAAGCATGTTTGATCTTCACACCTTCTGTAGCAGCTACGAAGTCTAGCCAACGAATCGAATCTTGACTATAATTTCCCTCGTTAATATACCCTGTAGATGGGACCATAGCAATAGTTGATTCCTTCATGTGTTGACTTCGATAGCTAGCCATGCATGCCGCTGGTATGGTAATATAGCTAAAAATAAAACATGAACATAATTAAAAAAATACATTAGCACAACACTGTAGCTATCTAACGAAGACACTGACAATTGATAAACATTTTTCTAATAATTTAAAAAACATTATATATATATATATATATATATATATATATATATATATATATATATATATATATATATATATATATATATATATATATAGTGATTATGTAGCCAATAAGGACATTATTTACCAAAAAGGATCAACTCCAGCAGTAGCTATAAATTGAGTTCTGAACTCAATACAACATCTCCTCAATATATCGACATCAGACCTGTATAAAATAAAATAAATTACAAAGCAATATTAAACAAATATATTATACTGCACATTTGTCAAAATTTTTAATCAAATTTCTTTTTTTGTTTACCTACAATACAGCAACATTTCCTTTCTAAAATCAAATGATTCCATTCTCCTCCCCTCGTACCATGTAAGGAAGTTTTTCCGTGTGTCCACTGACATCGTTTCGGGACTATAAAATTTCTTTTCAGGAAGATTACCAACATATTCCTGGTTTTCTTCTGTGTTGAAATGATGGGGAAAAAATCCCTTTACTAGTTCAACTTGACCAAAGGTCTTTGGCAATTTTGATAGAGCCATAGATAAAAAACTAAATGAATCGATGAATTTGATTTTATAAGTTTTCACCTCAATACTGAGAAGTTTTGACCCCTGTGGAATGACATCAGGTTTGTAACCCTGTTCTAGAAGCCAACGGAGTACAAACTGACCATCAAAACCCTTCATATTATGAGCAATCAGAGTGTACCCTTTGTGTGAATTTGAAAAAACAAATTTGCAAAAGTGATCTAAAGTTTCTCGACCTTGAAAAACTTTTTCAGTGCCATCAACATATTGCAGGACAGCGAAATTAACGATATGCTCTCCTGAGGACTGAGTAGTTTCAAAGTCGAAAAATATTAATTTATCATTAGGGGGGTGGGATGGACGGGGTTGCAAGTAGCATTGGTGTTCAGGCAATACAAATTTCTTGCAACCTTTACACTGTCTTTCCCCACAGCGATGTAATTCCATCGGGCATGTGCGGCGCAATATAACTTTACAACACTTTCTGCATTGATATTGCAGATCACAGATCCCATTTGATTTATGAACAGAAAAGCATGCCAAAGAGCGACATAACCTGAGACATTCCCCACACCTCATAGGCTCTTGCTTAACACAATCCGAACTTCTGCACACATGGCACAAAAATTCACATGAGTGGTCCGTAAGATGATCAAAAGGCTTATTGCAAAATTCGCAAAAATGATCAGACCCATAAAACCCTTTTGGCGATGTAATTAAGTCATAGTGATTCTTATTTAACCACAGATAAACATGATGAGTACGAGGGGATCCATTATATTCCACCTGTAAAAAATTGAAAATAGAATTATACAATATGTTATATACATTTAAAAGAGAACTTAGAAGTGTAAACTATAAAAACATTACCTGATTTAATTTTTCTGTGCTTATAACTGTCACTTGTACATTGAGATGTCTTTCAAATATGGCTATCTCCTCAATACCACATGGCGCTTCGGGGACATTAGTCTGTGCGTGTAACTCATATTCTCTACGCATTAACATTTGATTACCGTGACGTTTTAAGTTTTTAAAATCAGGGTCTTTTTCCAAAATGGCTTTACCCAAGAGGATAGCCATGGCGCAACACAAATTAGTGTCTTCACTATTGATTGTTATAATAGAACGTTTAGTGAGACGGTCTGCGTCACAAATGACAGGTCTCCTACCTCGTGCACCACCACTGCTTCTTTTTATAGTTACAACATTAAAATTGAAACCTTCATCTAATTTAACTTTAGTTTTTGATTGTAAAACCTTCATAAGTGCATTAAAAAACGTTTCCACCGTCATATCCATGACCCGCATTAATGAAGTGGAAATTGGACGATCTAGATCATCCGAAAATATAATAAACCTGATTAAGTCCGTAGCTTGCAAGTCTGCAGTGGCTCTTGCCAACAAAACTGTAAAAAGCTGCCTCACAACTTCGATGACGGAAATAACGGTGGACCCCATTGCACCATGTGGTAACCGATCACCTTCTATCAATGAAAAATAATTTATTTCTTCAGCACCAAACGTCTTGTTTTTGCGGCGACTCGTCTCCACAAGTACAATCGCATCATCGATCTATTAAATAATAAAAAATTTAATGAGACTGCGAATTAACGTTACTTTTAAGATTATCTTTCTATTATAATTTTTTTATTTAAATTTTTTTTTATATAATATTGATAATTTTGTTGTTGTTTCAACTCAATAAACAATTGAAGCGAAAAAGTGAAATTTCTGTTCACACAGACATAATAAATCTCACTATTTCAATAGTATACGGGACAAAACACAGTATTATATGAATGTAAAACTCGGATATAAAATCAATTTGTTTAACATTTTTCTTAGTATTTATACAACTCATTATTATTATTAACAATACAAAATAGTGTATAGCAATAAAAAAAAAACTTACATTACTCGAGCTTGGTCCCGGTAAAGTAGTCCAGTATTCGGAATCTCTCACACTCCTCAGATCAGAGACATCAATGGGATTTTCGGCAAATGCTTGGGTCAATTCACCTATCTAAGTAAGAACATATTGTAAATAAGACAATGATAAGTATTATTCGAATCATTAAATTATTATATTGTAATGTATTGATCACGACCGTTGGATTTGGATGAATTGAATCCCGGATAAATAAATGGTATTTCTACTGTGTCTGTCCTATAATCGCGTTGTACCCGAGGGAATTTTAGAATAACTCGAAATGAATATTTTTAAGAAACACATTTACCTCATCATCATCATCGTACAAAATAGCATCAGATACATCTGGTAAAGGATTGTCCGAGAAAACCTGGGAAGTTTCGCTCCACGGTTCCTCTTCAGACAGCATTGCCTCGTCATCACCAATCTTTAAAATATGAGCACAAGAAGTATTTTTTTTTTATTAAAAAACTAAAATATCAAGATCATGAAAATATTAGACTTAAGAAAGCGATATACAACGTTTGTAAGAGATGTTTGTAGAGTGAAAAAAATGGGAAAAAAAGAGAAATTCATTTGAAAATATTAAAAACATAACTACAAAAAAAAAGAAACAAACTTAGTAGTGACATGAATTACAAACTAACATAATTTCTACATATTTTTTTATATAGAAAGGAATTCACTAAAATTGATTTTAGCTTGAATGTTTTTAAATGTATATAAAAATGACTGAATTGTAATTTTTTTTTGCAATATTTTGTATATACATATAAATATATTATATTAATAGCAAAAAATGGAGATCACTTACTTCTGAAATTGTTCGCTTGTTATCCATGAATTCAGGAAGAAACGGATAAACTTTAAAAAAAAGTAGTAGTATGTTAAAAATCGCAAACCATGACTTCTGACTATCGAGTAATAATTGGTAATAGTAGAAACGCCTTTCTTCAACAAAGTATAATCCTTAAGTTCTCAATGTTCATCCAATAACAATAGATGACCAGCTCGAGTAGTTGACAAGACACTCCTATCTCGACAATACGACCAATAGAAGAGAATGTCCACTTTACCCCCCACAATTCCTTTCTCCGTCATGACCCCAACCCCTCTTTCTCGAACTTTCACCTTCGGCCATTCCCCCTCTAGTTCCAACATACATTGCTTTGTTGAAGAGACCTTGTGTAAAAGCTGACGTAACTGAGATAGGAATGCACACCTGCAAAAAAAAAGGGCAGGAAAAAGACACCCGCGCATAGGGGGGGAGGAAGGGGGGGGGGGAGGAGGGGTTCCTGGCGCGAAGCAGGACCGTCGAAAAAGGGGGGGAAAGGGATGAGGGGGGATTCTATTGTGTGACCCATATCCCCGTGTATACTACTTATGTCCATTTGGACAGCTAGGATTGAATTAAATATCCTTCACGCACACAAGCAGTCGAACAAATTGTAATACTAAACACTGAAGCCTTCGGAAAAGCAATTGGACAGTGGAATAGGAATGGAGCTACCCTAGAATCTAGGAACCACATGCTACAATATTTAGTTAAAAAAAAAAAAGCCAGAAAAACAGTCCAAACAAAATTACAATCAATAATGCTTTTGTAATTTGTAAGTCTGAAAGTTGGAATAAAGTTTATTTTCAAATTTCGTTGCCTTTGAGGCGGCAGAAGATATTAATATATATTTCTAAAAATTTTTACAACTGTTATTAATAAAAAAACAGTAACTTTTAAGCATCACCACAAAATGATCAACGAAATCTGTGATTATTTATTAATTTTTGAATTTTAGGCATTTCTAGTCCAATTTTCACAACTTTCGACCTACTGAGGCGACAGATGATATCAATTAAGAGTTTTAGGCTTTTACACACTTTTTATTAACCCATTGACGGTCATGACGTATATATACGTCATAGGATCCCCAGTTTTTCCAGCAATACACAATATTTTTAAATTTATAAATAAAATTTAAAATAAAATATTTTATAGATATTTTTGTTAGGATGATAGTCTCTAACCTATCTAAAACGAAATAAATAAAAAATAATTAAAAAAAATTCTGTATTTGAATTGGAAATACAACTTAAAAATTATTGCAGGGAAAACTTCCCCCGGGAATTTCGGCCATTCCCATGACCGTCCGTGGGTGAGAGTCCACAACTTTTCCTTACTACCGCTAAAAGATCCAAAATACTTCGACTTTTTCGGTACGGCCTACTAAATATCCAGCTACAAAAATACTTGGACGACTTGGCCATTACGCGTCGCAGCACCAACACAGCAAATAAGTCATCCAGATCACGTAATGACTAAGTACCACAACTATTTTTGCAACTGGATAATAAGGCCTATGAAGGGGAATTAGGGGTCAAAATTAAAAGTCCAGTTAGGTTTCTGTGCCAAGGTGATTTTGCCAAAAAATGGCAGCTCCATTCCATGTCTTCCATTTTTTTCAATGACAAATGAACTGCCTATGGTTGCCAGAATGTGACGCGATTTTATGTAAACAATTCTTGGCGCAGAATCCGTAACGGACGTGGAATTTTAACCGAATTATGACTTTGGTAAGAGAATCTTACTAATTTTCAATACCCGTCATTTACAACAAAGTCAAACTTGGCTCTAGTTTAGATCTTGATATTTTCACGGTCATAAATATTCACTGAGCTAAGGAATACGTAACTGGAGTGCTGACTAAGAGTGCCGAAACCGAATCACACCATTTAGCGAGTGTGCTAATACCTCAAGACAAAAGCGAAGAACGGTAGAACGGGAAGGAGAAAAGTAGTTCCTCCCCATAGTTCCATGCATAGATAATTATGGGTGAAGTCACTTGCAATCAGCAAATTTTATACAGAAACAAATTATTTTTTATTGGAGTAGAATTCTTGCTTCCAAAGTCAAGATATTAAGGTGTTATTTTTATTGGAAATTATTAGGGATGGAACGGATGTGAGTTTTACCGGATACCGGATTTCGGATATCCGGGGTACCATGTCTACCGGATACGGATATCCGAAACGGATTTCACCGGATATCCGGCCGGATATTCGGTCTATATACTAAAAACGATATTTATACGATATGCTATACGAAAAAAATGGTCATGATATGAAGTATCAAGTAAATTATAATTAGTGATTAGCGCACCGCACTGTATGCCACAGGTCAATGGTTTGATTCGCGAACTGGGAAAGGTTGACTTAGCTGTTTATACCTGAAAGAAATAAACTGAGGAGGACCATGCATGCTTGGGATCTAAACACTGGGGTTCGGGGTCAGAATGACCATCTGACCGGAACATCTGCTATGTGACACACAAATGCCACTGTCAAGAAAGCTGAGCTGGGCCCAGCAGACCTTGGTCCACACGGGCTGTCACGCCACTGAGTTAATTTTTTTTATTTAAACTTTAGTTGATGAAACGATGTTTTAGTGATGCCAATACTTAACACTTGCTGAACAATTTTGAAACTTCATCACCATTTTGTTTGTGTGTTACTTAAAATTGTACCAAACATTCTGCAATGTGATGAAAATATTTCAGAAATACGTTTGTAAATTGTTACTCAACTTGTTCTTACCTTGTATCATGTAATGTAAACATAAGATAATCTTCCTCAAGTCTGCATAAATATCCTATATAGCTTTTACTCGAAAAACACACAGCATGTTGATAACAAACAAAATTAGAACTTACATATTTTTGTGGTTAAGGCTTTAGGATCATCTAAACTCCACAATTCTGGTACATATACTGTCGATTCCAATGTTGCGTGCATTTCTTGTTTTGATGAATTGTTTTTTCTTGTTCATCACTATTTGATGCATTTAGTGAGTCTTTTAAGCTTCGGTGAATTTCCTTATGCACACTCATTAAATGGTTCCATAAGGGTTTTGTGGAAAAGGATTTTGAGCTTTTGCCGCGCACAATATATTTTTTAAACGATTCTGTGGAGCAAGTAACAAATAGGGCTTTGCTTTCGTCATTTCCATTAATTTTAAAATACTTCCAAATGGGTGATTTTAAATGAACCATTATTAAAAATTATAAATTGGATTGTAATTGGAGAAAACTATGATTCACGACATTCTAGAGAGCTAAATATAATTCCACATTGTGGCGCTGTGTTATAGACCTAAAAATTACAATACTTCATTTTACGTCAGAAAAAATATACCAGCTTTCAACTTCTGCCAATGAAAAATCA
Organism: Linyphia triangularis; assembly: GCA_963978545.1. Classification (NCBI taxonomy): domain Eukaryota; kingdom Metazoa; phylum Arthropoda; class Arachnida; order Araneae; family Linyphiidae; genus Linyphia; species Linyphia triangularis. The sequence goes on along the minus strand of OZ021722.1, from coordinate 49,906,239 downwards.
GAAATTAGACCATACCATTCACAGCATAAAGGGGTAGGGTATTATCGTCGATAGAAAAAAAAAAGAAAAAAAAAAAACATTGAGGAGTGCGCATTGGCTATTTATTGCTTTTTATTCGCTAGCAAATGTCAGAAAAAAAGGAGGAAGTGGGAAGACTTATGTTATGGAAAAAAAGTACTATTTATTAGTATTTCGGTTCGTGTTTTACGGAGAGGCATTCAAATATAACATCTGGAATTAATCAGATCATAAACTTGGAATGAAAAGAACATATTGCAAAACACGTATGAAGGATGTGTATGGAAAAAGATTGGAGGAATCGTTTATGCTTATCAACTCGGCGCCAATAATACGGTGCCTCTTTCTTCGAATTCAAACTAAATGCACCTGCATCTTCTAGCTCATCTCTGAAGTTAGGGATATGCGAAAGCATAGTTCTCACGAAGGAACTTTTTCGTTTTCGAACTTGACTGCAATTTATGTCCAAGAAAAAAAAAAAATTAAAAAAAAGTGTAGGATGCGGTGTCCCCTTTGTCCGAAAAAGATCATTATTTTTTGCAAAAAATTATTTCTTGTGGATACCTGGTGGCCGGATATATATCCGGATATCCGAATGAAATTATCGAATGTCCGGTATTTCAAATCGGATATCCGACGGGGTTTCGGATATTGAAAAAGCAGCCGGATATCGGATATTTGCCGGATATCTGTTCCATCCCTAGAAATTATACTGTTTATATCAGAATGGAAATGTGTCAAATCAAGCAAAATAGAAATTTAAGTTACGGGATCTAACTTATTTGCCATGTTTACAAGATAGAAATTATTTTATGGATGTTCGGGAAATCGGGCCAAGTATGTTAATTTAATTCAAATGCATATTTTAGCTCTTTGAGGCACGGTGGGATTAAAAATATCCCACCTTTTAAAAGCACAGTACTGCATTTTGAGGCTTTTTTAGAACCACACCAAAACAGTGCAATAGCTACATACACAATAAAATTTCTGTGCAACATGGATATATTTTATTTTTTAAAATCTTATATCCAAATGTTCGTGTTGCCCTTGCACAAAATAAATTTAAATCCAATAAATCTATGCCCCTAAAGTGTGAAGAAGCACATGTTATCCAAGAGATTTCAATCCTTTTTTGGATGTTTTATTTTTTAAAATACTTTTTTTTTTTTTTTTTTTAAATATTAAACCAGCAATGACTTTAATTTTAAAATTAGAAAAAATTTGTGATAAATTTTTCTATCATATTACAGAATTGAAAACAATGTTGGTTGTCAAAACATTAAAATAAATAAATTATTGAATCATAAAATAACAATTGATGAAATATATAGTCAATTTGTTTTCATTCCATTTATTTTCAAGCATACACAACAATATAATAGACCTTTAAACTAATGAGCTTAAACGACAGACAATATATAAAAAGTTTTGTTAATTTTGCACCTGCAAGATTTTTGTACAGAACTTTCACATATTCTTTTTTCAGAACTTTTTGAGCAATGAGTATCCTCATGAATGATGAATGTCTAGAAACCATTTATACTTCAACTTGTTCATTTTGACTCGATGCATTTAGATTCCAAATTTCAAATTAGTAAATTATTACATTACTATTAAAAATTATTACATTACTATTAAAAATTATTACATTACTATTAAGAATTATTACATCTATTAAAAATTATTATATACTTTTTTTAAATATTGAGATTTAATAAAACATATTTAAAATGGAAAATTTCAATTTCATTGCAATATTAATTGATAAACAAATCCAAAGAATTAGTTTTACTTTAAGATTTTAATTGAATTTGAATAGCATAACACTTAGAAATTTTATCATGCAGCTAATTTTAAGTATTAAAATCCTTCCCTTACACTAATTAAATTATCTATACTAATTCCTTAAAATTAGCTATGATAACTAGTACTGCACACTATAGGCATTGTTTATGCTCAGTTATTACATCCTTATACTTTGTCAAGAAAATAATTTATAGATCAGAGGAAAATATACTTAGTAGATCAGTTATTGAAGTAAGTTCAGAATACGACAAAAATTGCTATATCATATGGTAACCAGATCCTAACCAAATTATTGCAGACATTCAATATCGATATTGCAATTTATTTTACAAAATATTTTAACACAATTGGTGTCAGAAGCAATATTCAGTTTCTACTTGAGCATATCATATAATTGGAATTACAATTTCGTTTTCAGTAGCTTATAAAATATACCATCACATAATATATTGAAAGATAAATTTATACTTCTTCAATAACAAAAGTATGAATAATGCAGGTGTATTTACTGGTAAAATGGAACAATAGTACTTGCACTATGGCTTTAACACAAGCTTCGCTGGATACACTTCGAATCGAGCGAAATTGAACGCAAAGTAAATAAACAAATGTTCAAATCCTTTCAATCAAAGTCAGAAACTAACCGACTAATTGAAGATTTCACGCCGCTTTCTTATTTATATTCACGTGCGAGACATTTCTCGAAAAATCCACTTTTGTTTTAACGATCACTATACGGAAACACTCAAACCGTGGCATTTCCCGATTTATATAAATGTAAACAAGCTTTTTCTAAGCTGTATTATCGCTGTTAATAAATAAAATAAGATAACATAGAACTTTAAAAGAAATACGTCACTATTTTTGCAGAAAATACCCAGAGTATTTGGCCGACCAAACGGTATAGTGGTTAGCATGCTGGCTTCTAGACCGCGAGGTTGCGGGTTCGAGTCCCGTGTTAGGCATGGGTGTTTGTAAATGTATGTTGGTTTGTCAAATGACGAAATGTTTCGGCGCATTATAGCCCTTGTGTTGCTGACGGCGCCAGATAATCTGAATACAACCAACCCAGAGTATTTGGTTCGGTGTCGTGGCATTGGCTTACGTGGCTTTGGCGTACCGTGGCTTTGGCGTAATTCTAAAAGATCATCGTGGCTTTAGGGTACAGATTTCCATTGCACCTGTTTTGACTCCCCCTTTCTCCAGCGCACCACGAGCAATTTGAATAGGCCAATCTCAAATGTTTTGCATTAAAAGTCTAGCACGTGGCAAGATCACTGTATTCATGAGCGGGCTCGCCGGCTCACTTGTAAAAGAAGCCAAGGTCATCATTCCAGTGTTTTCTTTAGCTCAGTGTAGTTATTATATGAACTTGGCGCTTTTTTATTATTAAATCCTTTATATGAACTTCGATTTTGTGTGTGGGTGTGAGTAGTATGTAAATGATGGCTCTGATATGCGTGAAAAAAATTGATGGCTCTGATATGCGTGTAGCGGTAAGTAGGCAGTCGTGGACTGCCTTGATTGCGCGTAGCAGTTCACAACTGCCAGCACCGATACTCAGTGGAAGTAGGCAGTCGTGAGTTCACGACTGCCTACTATAGATATGTGTGATCACAACTGCATGCCTGAGCCTGCAAGGCAGTCGTGAGTTCACGACTGCCTTGATTGCGCGTAGCAGTTCACAACTGCATGAACCTTGACAGCACCGATACTCAGTGGAAGTAGGCAGTCGTGAGTTCACGACTGCCTACTATAGATATGTGTGATCACAACTGCATGAACCTTGACAGCACCGATACTCAGTGGAAGTAGGCAGTCGTGAGTTCACGACTGCCTACTATAGATATGTGTGATCACAACTGCATGAACCTTGACAGCACCGATACTCAGTGGAAGTAGGCAGTCGTGAGTTCACGACTGCCTACTATAGATATGTGTGATCACAACTGCATGAACCTTGACAGCACCGATACTCAGTGGTTATACAAACTTCTTCGAGAAGTCCAGTTGGAGCAGTTCTATAAGGTTAACCTGACAAACTAAGACAGAGTTTTTCCGTTTTAAAAAAGATTCAACATGCTAAGACATGTATTAAATTAAGTCTGTTATAAAAAAAGTTTTTTTTTAGTTCGCGAATAAATAGGTTTCACTTCGTAAACACCTGTCAAACTTGTTATCAAGAACTGGTTTTTCTTTATTACAAAAATTTCCAATAGAAGAGCCGCAGTTTATACCCAAACTTTTTTCAGAATGGACGACACTTCGTTTCGTGCATTTTCCAGTGTTTTAAAGAAGTATGATGTAAGTAGTGACAATGAAACTATTCTTCCATCACATTGTTATCATTTAGGCAATGGACTATTCATATTAGTGTATTTGAATAATAGCATAGTAAACGTGCATATATGTGAATACGTACAGAACATTGCTAATGAACTCGTACCATCGGAAAATGAAATTATTTTGTCAGCATTCATGTGGCAATCATTGTGTGATTCTATGAATAAACCGGATTTTGTGGATTTGCCTACATATTATGATGCATTTTCCCTCGTCCGGAATGAGCTATTTCTTGCCGTCATTGAAAGAGATGAGGAGAAGTGTGTATCAATGCAAAAGTGTTTCATTAAAAATGACTACTCCCGTTGTTTCGTCCCTTCCGTGTGTGTAATAACAGAGCATCAGTGGAATATTCTAAAAGACATCAATCGAAAAGTTACAGAAAGTGTTATAACCGTAATGTTTAAACAGGAATTTCGATTGAATGTATTAAGGAATATAGAAGAAAACTTTCCATTACCTTTTATTTCCAATGTTGAAGAGATTGTAGGTGAAATTGCACTAACAACATCATTATGTGAATTGTTAAAAAACTATTTGGATGAAAGTATTGATAATGTTTTTAAATGTGATGGATGTATCTGTTATTATGAAAATCAATTAGGACATGATTGTTTAATGATGGGTAAAAAAGAAAAACTTGATAAGTATTTTAATTTAGCAATAGCAAACTTTAATTTAAAAGAAATTGCAAATGATTTCGTGGAAGAAAATATTGGTTTACTTAAATACTTAACCAATGAATTTTTTGAGAGTATAAATATAAAATCCATGTTGGAACTTGTTTGTAAATTATATGTAAACTAACTTTCTGTTAAAAATTGTAAAACCCATGTTATATAATAAAGTATTTTGGTAATTTTCAGTTTGCAGATTTTTGTCGCTAGGATTCATTTATTATATAAGGGATACACAAACGGATGAAATGATTAAACAATGGACGAAATCTTTGGATATTGTGGTAAAGAATTAGAGGATATTGCTAGGAGTTCACCACCTAGTAAAGACATACTTCGATCGGTTTGTCATGAATTATTTGATGATAACATAACTGTGGTTAAAATAGGATTTTTTCTAGCTTTTGTTAAGGTTATGATAGAAAAGCATCAGCATAAAAAAACGTATTTATGTGAACAATCGTTAAACATTTTGTTTGAAATGATGAAATTAGATTAAACAAGGGATTTACAACAATGAAATGGTTTAAGAACAATTTAAAATATTTCCTTCTATTTTTTTTAGGAACTATCATAACGATCGATTTATTAATTAATGTACATTTTTGTAATAGCTCTTACAAAGAAAGTGTTAATTTAACAAATACTTCTTGTACGTATTCCAAAAATATAGGTAGGCAAATATTTCTACATATTTGTATAAAGGATCATCAACAAATATATGATATTAGAAAATTTTGGAGAAATGAAAGTGAATATTTAAAACCTGAAGTAATCGGAATTCAACTGTTAGAATCAGAATTTGTAAAATTATGTCAAATCTGTACATTTTAAAATTTCTAGTTAAACTAACACATTTGACAATGTGTTGTAGATAGTGCGAATTTTTAAAAAATGCTCAAGCTAAACAATCCTTCTGCTACTCTGTTAATAGGTTCTACTCGATCGGGTAAGACCTGTTTAGCACGAAAAATAATCGCATCGAACGTGTATGATCCTCCTATAAAAAGAGTAGTATGGTGTTACAAAGTGTTTCAACCGTGGTTTGCAGAAGAGAAGAACATTTCATTTATCCAAGGTTTACCTGAAAATACACAAGAGGGAGATTTGTATGTGCTAGATGATCAAATGTTTGATCTTACTCAAAATATCGCAGAATTTTTTGCCATTCATTCACATCATAAGAAGGTGAATATCATTCTTATACTACAAAATTTATTTCCCCGTTCAAAATTTGCTAGAGATATTAGTCTAAATGCTCAATACATCATTCTATTTAAGAACCCTCGTGATGCCTCACAAATAAAAACGTTTGCACGTCAGTTATACCCAGGGTGTGGAAAGTTTCTTGTAGACGCGTATATAAAATCGACTGCGAGACCATATGGTTATTTATTGCTAGACTTGTGTCCGAACACTCCGGAACAGTTTCGCGTGCGCGAGAGTCTTTTTCCTGATGAGAAAGGTTATACATATGTCTATGTACCTGTAAAATGAAATCGGTGAAAAAAAATTATCATTTACTGCGTGTACTTTCAACTGCTTCTCCAATTCAAAGGCGGGCTATTTTAAAAACAGCTAACACCTCCCAAATCAATTCATTGTGTGAAGTGTGTATGAATGCCGTTCACGGTAATTTAAAAGTAAATAGACAAAAGCTAGCAAAATACAAGCATACCTTAAGAGCAATTGCAAAAAAGCCTAAAACATCCAATAGGCGTAGAGAGCTTTTGATGAGGCAGACCGGCGGGTTTTTACCATTAATTATTCCGGCAGCTTTATCATTGTTAGGTAGTATATTTAACAAATCTGAATAACCATGTCTCGTAGACTAGCTGTTATACCAGAAGAATTGGTATTATCACATCATATACAAAAACCAGAAGTGCGCTTAGAAGGGGAGATTTCAGACTTGCTTGATCGAGAACAAATATCGGATACCATAAAATTAAAGCTTTTAGGTCAATTGATAACTCGTTATCATCAAACAGTTCATGCACCTAAACCACCTACCCTGGTTAAAATTCAAAAGACAGAAGAAGAAGAAAATCCGATTAAAAGTGTAGAACAAGAAGAAGAAGAATTCGATGATATAAGAGGTGATATTTTAACATCTGTTCCTCAACACGGCAGAAAATTTGTGCTACCGATAATCGAAAAATTAAAAACTAGAGAATATTCATGGAATGATCTCGGTGAACTGACACAAGGAAATCGAGTAGTAAAAGGTTCGAATATTGTGGATTTGTTTTCCTATATACTACGAAACGCAAAGAGTGAAGAACCACGAGGATTCACGGAATTTTGGACTGGTATAAAAGCTGTTAACATTCCTAAGCGCTGGATCGGAAATTCTAAACTGTTACAAAACATCGCCCCCCGTTCCAGTGACAGCCTTTCTTCCGATGAAACTCTTCGCCCCGAAAATCCCAGTCCAGTCAGCAAGAGACTTAGAAGGAGACCAATACGAGATCCATTGAAATCAACCGGTACTAACGGGGCATCATGGAAGAAATTTTAAAATCTCTATACTATGACCCAAAGAATTCAGCATCATTTGGTGGTGTCAAGAAGTTGGCTAAAGCAGCGGGGGTACCGTATAAAAAAGCAGAGAATTTTTTAATGAAGCAAGACGCATATACATTACACAAACCATTAAAACGCAAGTTTATTAGAAGGAAAACGATTGCATACTTTAAAAATGATCTTTGGCAGGTTGATTTGCTGGATGTTCAATCGCTGTCGAGGTATAATAAAGGATTTAAATTTTTACTCGTAATTATAGATGTGTTTACGAGATTTGTTTATGTTGAACCTTTGAAAAATAAAACAGGAAAGGCTGTGGCTGAAGGGTTTAAGAACATTTTTAAACATACCATTCCCTTAAACATTCAAAGCGATAATGGTACCGAGTTTTATAATGCACAAGTGAAATCCTTGTTTAAAAAACATGGGATTAATCACTATTCTTCGTACAGCGAGCATAAATGTACCTTGGCAGAAAGGATGAATCGGACTCTTCAGAATCGGTTGTACAGAATATTTACATATCGCAATAGCTATAAATACCTGGACATTTTACAATCGCTAGTCAAAAGTTATAATGACAGTGAACACAGTACTTTAAAAATCGCACCTGCCAAAGTAACTAAACGTTTGGAGAAAAAACTATTTGCCGAACAGTATGGCTACACACCAATAACGAAATACAAGTTTAAAGTGGGAGATAAAGTAAGGATATCGAAGAGCAAGAAAACTTTTCAACGTGGTTATCTCCCTACTTGGTCCGAGGAAATTTTCGTTGTGGCGAAACGCTATTCCACTAGCCCTCCTACTTATGTATTGTATGATTTAAAAGGAGAAACAATACAAGGAAGATTCTACACAGATGAAATACAGAAAGTGATAAAGACTGATGATGACTTTTGGCGTGTGGAAAAGCTTTTGTCTAAACGAGGTACGGGGCGCAATACCGAGTATCTTGTAAAATGGAAAGGATTCGCACCCGAATTTAATTCGTGGGTAAAGAAATCATGGATCAAACGAACGAATTTTTAATTTCTCTCCCTTCAAATTCGAGTTTTTCTTACTACCCGAATAACACCCAAGCTTCTTACAAAACGAAACTTGCTCGACCTTTACATTTGGAAGGCGAATGGGTGGTAGGACTTGTTGAAGTGTCCATACCTAAAAATTGGTTTAATGTTGGAGATCACAACAATGGTTACTCTGTTAGCTATAAAGCTGAAACGATTGTAAAACCGGGTATGGTTGTAAAGTACGAAATTGCTGTAAAAAAATCCAATCAAAATGAGTTTTGGAACAATCTAAATGGTTGGATTGAAGAGATAACAGGGGAAAAAGGTACAGTCGTATTTAATAAGGGGGATACCACACTGGACTTAGTGTTAAAAGAAGGATTTCAATTGGAGCTGGAAGTAAAACACGCAAACAAATTACTATTCATGTTATACTTACCTCCAAAGGACATAATTATAAAAAAGTCTACACGATTTAATCGACATCGTCCCACTACTCTAAATCTAGATAATCAAATTATTAAAGTTCACGATACCAACCCCGTCAGAAGGAGGTGGTATTCTCTCCAGCTTCAAGGCGTAAGCATACACGCTGTCTTCCAGAGTTTGAATGAAGATCTCCGAGAGCAAGATTTAGCAACTTATTTCGAATTTGCGGTTCAACCAGGTGGAATGGTACTCTTTCGATTCACCGGCGATGTTCAATTACGAATTTTAAAATCAGAAGCACCTAATTTTATGAGAAATCTAGGAATAAGTACCGATGAATTATTAGTGACAAAAACCACGTCTTTCAGGTATTCTGATATAGCGATTATTCACTCAATCGAAAAGATTGAAATCGGTGTAAACCATTATCCTCCTATCACAACAATTGTAAACAAAACAGAGGAGCTATTTCTGCATCCTGGAACGTATGGAACTCCTAATGAGTTATTGGGGGCTTTTGAACGAGTTAAACTCAAGAAGCTACCTAATTCAAAAATAGAAATAGAAGTTCCTCTGGAAACGCAATTAGTGCTCTCACCAGGTCTAGGTGCTATGTTAGGATTTAGAGAAACCACATTTGAATCTGGAAAGTACAAGGGGGAATATGCATTAGAATTAGACGGTGGTGTAAGCGAAGTGTAGATATATAGTGACGTGTGTGCTGCACACCTCGTAGGCGATTCACATGTTAAAGTTTTGAGAATTATTCCCACACTTGATAATTCTAAGGAGCAAATTGTGAAAACCTACGGTACACCGTTGTATTTTCCTGTTCATTCTAATTTTATAGAAACGATAGAAATCGAATTTAGAACTAGTTTCGGCAAGCAAATAGTGTTTAGCGGTGGCAAAACCTTAGTGGTTCTTTCTTTCAAGAAAAAAAATATTTAAGGACTTGTAATGGTTTAATTTTATTCATTCACTATGTTGCATCTCGATCAGAGGGCTTGCGAGCAATATTATGCTAATCAAGCGGGTGGCGGTGACTATTTTCAAGGTATAGCCCATCAAAGAGGCTTTGGTTTTTTTTCCGATCTTTTCCGATCAATAAAACCTTTAGCGATTCGTGCGGGTCAGTACTTAGGTCGTCAGTTGTTAAACACTGGATCAAAGGTAGTGGGCGATGTTGCTAGCGGATCATCATTCAAAGAATCAGCAAAGTCTCGATTCCGTGAAACGTCCAATAAAATTAAAGATGATGTGCTACATCGACTTCAGGGAGGCTCAGGTATAAAAAGGAAAACTTGCAAGAGAAAAAAACAGTCTGCATCTAAAAGACGAAAAATCAACGACATATTTTCATAATGGATCAACAATTGCATCCGTGTTTGAAATCAGAAGCTGATCTCTTTACAAGCAACCCGATACAAATTGCCGTTGAAGACTCCTCCTTTTTAGAAATCCATCCGGTTGCATCTTTAAACGACAGGTCCCCACTCGAGTTTTTCCTCAACAGTAGCGGCGAATATTATTTAGATTTGTCGCATACACTACTCCGATTACAGCTAAAAGTCGTTAAGTCGAACGACACTCCGACGGTTGCTGCTGATAATGTGACACCTGTAAATTATCTTTTAAATACTATTTTTTCGGATTGTGCTGTGTTTTTAAATGATAAACAAATCGCTTCACAGACTAACTACAATTATCGCAGTTATTTGGAAGCACTGTTGTTTGCATCGAAAACAGCTCAAAATTCCTTATTGACTGCTGCTCTGTTCTACAAAGATAGTAGCGGTACACATGATGAAATTGATATCGCAACATCGACAAACACGGGATTGAAAAAACGCAATGAGATCACGAGACTAAGTAAAGTGATAGATTTAATGGGTGGACTACATTTGGACCTAAGCACTCAGCCAAAACTCATACCAAATGGAGTTGATCTACGTATAAAACTACAGCGCAGCAAAGATTCATTTGTTTTAATGAGCAATACCGACGGTTTTAAAATATCTATTCTTAGTGCTACCTTATTCATAAGAAAAGTTAATTTGAATCCGACTGTTTGGCTAAGCCATCAAAAAGTATTAGAAAGCGCGGTAGCAAAAATACCCGTTCGAAGAGTAGAATGCAAGGCGTTTTCTATCTCTGCTGGAATTTCGAGTCATACCATTGCGAATGCGTTTCTAGGATCAAGTCCAACGCGTTTGATATTGGGTTTTGTCTCTAACGCGGCTTACAATGGAACCCCTGCGAAAAATCCGTTTAACTTTCATCATTACAATCTTAATTATCTCAGTGTTTCGAATGGGAACAGGACCTACCCAGCACAGGCTTTAAAGCCTAGCTATGATTTGAACCATTACGCAAGAAGCTATTGTTCCTTATTCACTGACTTAAACCGTTATCACTTTGATACAGATATCAACATTAATTACAGCGAATATAAAAGTGGTTTTACGATTTATTGCCATGATTTAACACCTGATTTAAGCTCGGGCAATGTACACGTTTCACCTACGCAAACCGGTAATATAACACTTGATATGAAATTTTCAGTTCCTCTCCCGGAAACAGTGACACTGATCGCGTATGCATTGTATAGAAATACCATTGAAATAGACAAATCGCGTGCTATTTACACAGACTACTAAATGGACAGCGTTACGCTATGTCGCCTGGCTTGTAGCGATCCGATTATAAGATCAAAATTCGGCGGTGTATATTCGTCTGACAATTTACCGCAATATCGAAATAAACAAGAATATTTCATTATAAATCTTGATCCTGGGTATCTTCCTGGCTCACATTGGATCGCATTAAGCTTTAAAAAACAAAAATGTAGTTATTTTTGTAGTTATGGTTCGAAGCCATTCGGAAATATACTCATATTTATACGAGAAAACAGTAAATTCTTAGAAATAAACAGTAAAACTTACCAAGCAAATAACACAGCCACTTGTGGTCTTTTCTGTTTGTACTTTTTATATAACGCCTCTAGGAATAGACCTATCAATCTACATTCTTCAGATAGGCTTTTAAATGAAAGAATTGTTAAACGTCTTGTAGTAAATCGTTTAAAGTTGTATAATTGTTGCTACACCCCTGTTACGATGCAAACCTGTAAAAACATGCATGAATCGTTTCTATGACATTATACATTGCATATATAAGTCTGTATTTTACGGACTTGATTCATTGAGCAACGACAATGGAACGTTACGGGTACCTAACTTCCTCGGCTACGGGAATCGAATGCATTCACGATAAACTGTTTCAAGATTTATCAGAATGTATAAGACATGCAATATCACATAAAACTGATGTTATATACTTCAAAGTTATGTCTACATCGCAAGTTATCCAGGAAATACACGCTGATTCTACAGATGAAAAATACGGTTACGTATATTTACACATGATTCCACCGTCGAATATATTTTCTGTTTGCAAAAGATCCTCAAAGTTCTTTGTACATCTATTAGACTGTATAATTGAAGCTCGATCATGTAATCTCGACGTGCCGGACCACCCTTCGTATCGTTACAAGATTGCTTATTTTAAAAAACTTCCTGATGAAAAGATCCTTCAAGAATTGCATTGTGTTTAGAAAGTAATGTTAACCACTTAATATCCCGTGTATTCCCTTCCCTAGTTATGAATAATAAAACAATTGCTTTTTTTCAAATGGTGTTATTTATTGTTGATAAATGACCTTAAGAAAATAACCTTCGAGAAAAGGCGAAAGAAAAATAGATTACACGGATTACAAATATTATCACGTTTTCCCTAGAAAGGGTTTTTCCCTTTAAAAGAAGTGGAAAACCGCCTGATACATATATTAACGACTTGCAAGGTTATTGTATTTACCTTGATTTATACACGTGTAAGAAAGTCACAAAGAGAAAACACTCAATCACTTTTTTCTTACAATGCCATCGTGTATGGTACTCACAAAATGAAAACTATGTAATTACATTTTCAATTGTAACCCCCTGAGGATAGAAAAAACCACAAGACTATTAACATATATTTATTCAGATAAATGCGAGATCTAATGTAACCTTCGTGTTTAAAATACAAGTTGATTAATCGAGTACCAATCGAGTAATCCATTACCAAGGTAAAAAAGTCCATTAAAGATGTTTTGTATTATATAATCATTGTTTTTCACCGGTGAAGCATGTAAGAAACACGTTATTACACGAAGAACCTGTTCAAAATTGAAAAATCGTTACATAAGTGACCTTCATTGATCTGTATAAAAACCTTTTTCGTTGAAACGAAATTTCATTCCATCATCGTCGAGGAAATCTTACTGTTCTACGTGAAACCCAACAAAGACGGTGTATCACCATGGGTAAGTTTTATTTCCTTTTCTTTTAGGTAACTTAAATGTTAAAAAAAACCCGATTAAAATAGCCTTAATTTCTTTAGATAGAAGTGCAAAAAGATCATCAATAAGCGATTCTGACGAGGATATTATTATACCTCAACCAAAGAAAAAGGTGTCTGGCGGTTCCCAAAAAAAAATATATGATTTGAGTTTTGCACAAGAAATCAAAAAAGATAAATTGATATCCCCATATTCGATTTATCTCGGTTCTGGTGTGTCCATCGAGGTGAAGGAGTATAGGAAAAAATATTATATTTGTTTTATAAAAGCAAATACTGACACCAATGAAATCCGAAACAGGTTCAACATTGATATTGACCAGATTAGTGCCTTGAAAAAGGCGGTGCTTGCATTAGATGAATATTTGAAAAAATAAGTGTTTTTTCTAACCTCTCTCTCGCCCGTCTGATGAGATGTTTTAGTTAATTCAATAAAAAAAAAACTTGTTTTATTTAAAGAAATGCTTCAGTTTAGAGAAGTTAATTCTTCGTTTCAGGGCTATGTTCGAACTTTAAGAGCTGATTCTAATTACGATGATGTACATACATTACACAACAATGTAAGAAGAATCATACATCGTCTGCTTAATACATCACCATTACTTAGATTACGAATTGTTATCTGTTTAAGTGTAATATTTAACAAATTCTTAGATGATCACGAAGTAACGCAGACATTTTACTTCTGCTCAAACACACAAAGAATTTTAAGTGATACACAAATATTTGTGGCCATTGATGATTCATTTGTTAAAATCAGTAATTCTATTGAGACATTTCTTAAAAACGGGAGCGGTTGGGTTTTAAAGAAAATAAAATATATTGATCTTCACATAGGAAATTATAGAGAGTTCAGAGGTGGATGCATTAAGGCAAAAATACCCGTTCAGTTAAGAAATAAAAGATGTCTCCTCAATATAAAATGTAATGATAATCTTTGTTTTCTTTATTCCATTTTGGCAAAATTATATCCAGTATCTCGGAATTCTAATTTATCATCGCAATATAAAAAACACTTAAAAGAATTACAATATCATTTTTTGAAATTTCCTGTAACGTTAAGCGACATCAAAAAATTTGAAACAAAAAACAATTTATGTCTTAATATTTATGCTTATGACAAGGAGCTATATCCGTTAAAAATTAGTAAATCCACAGGTAAGCAAATTAATTTATTGTTGCATAACAAACATTACTTTCTGATCACAAATTTCAACAGATTATTAAATTCTAAAAAGGGTATTCATAAGTTTTGCAAAAACTGTCTACAAGGATTTCAGAGACAAAGCACGTTACGATCACACGAAGATATTTGTTTTAAAAATTCCCCACAACGAGTTTCTATGCCATCCAGCGGCCAAACAATTCTAAAATTTACAAATCTCTCAAAGACGTTATACCATCCATTTGTTATATATGCCGACTTTGAATGTTTAACTACAAAAGTTAGCAGTGTCTCACCATGCTCTTCAAAAAGTTTTACATATGATTTGGAAAAACATGATCCTATTAGTTATTCAATTCTTGTTTTAAACTACAAAAATGAAATAATACAGAAACATTTTTACTGTGGGGAAAATCTAATTGACCATTTTCTTACAAGTTTAAAAGATATTTCTCTTCAGTTGTTAAATGAAATGAGAAAAATAACTCCTATGATTAGAGGAAATCGAAAAATAAATAAAAAGAAATGCCATTTGTGTTTAAAATTTTTTTCACCTAATGAAAAAAAAATGGTTAATCATTGCCACCGCACGGGGGAAATTCTAGGATTAGCTTGCAACAGTTGCAATTTAAATTATCGCGTTTCGTATTTTATTCCAGTGATCATTCATAATCTGAAAAATTACGATGGTCATTTAATTTTAAAACAACTTTCCAGTACATATGCTAAAAGAATTTCTATCATTCCCATAAATTCAGAACGTTTTACATCTTTTAAATTAGATGAAATGAAATTCATGGACAGTCTATTATTTTTAAACGAATCATTAAGTACATTGGTAGAAAATTTAAAAAACGCAAATCATAGTTTTCCGATATTTAACAGTTTTTATAAAAATGAAAAAAATAGATTTCTTTTAAAAAGAAAAGGTGTTTTTCCCTATAGTTATTTTTCAAACATAAACATTCTAAATGAAACACGTTTACCCGATAAAATCCATTTTTTTGATCAATTAAAACAAACGCATATATCAGATGAAGATTATGACTATGCGAATCTTGTGTATAAGGCATTTAACTGTCAAACATTTAAAGATTATTTAAAAATCTACCAGGAATTGGATACAGTTCTTTTAGCCGAATGCTTTACCGCTTTTCGCATGCTTTGTATGGAAATTTATGAATTAGATCCTGTGCATTTCATTACCTTAGCTGACTTATCATGGAACGCATGTCTAAAATACACTCGAGTGGAGTTGGAACTCCTTACAAACTGCGACATGTACCAATGGTTTGAACAGTCTATACGAGGAGGTATTTGTTATTTAGGTAATAGATACGTACGCGCTAACAATCCGTACATTCCAAATTTTGATGTAAATGCACCACGTAGTTACATTTTGGGTTTAGATGCCTCAAATCTATATGGGTACTGTATGGGGTTTAAGGTACCAACAGGCGATTTTAAATGGTTAAATCCAGAAGAAATCTCAAAATTTAATGTATTTGAAATAAGTAGGGATTCAAAATGGGGGTATATAATTGAATGTGATCTTACATATCCTGAATACTTACATGATTTGCATTCAGATTTTCCTCTAGCCCCTGATTTTCTAGACATAAAATATGATATGCTTTCTCCCTATCAAAAGGAACTATTAAATGCTAATAAAATGAAGTATCCAAAATGCAACAAAAAATTGACGCCTAATTTTTACGATAAAACAAATTATGTTACGCATTATTTGAATCTTCAATTTTATATAAAAAACGGATTAAAAATAAAGCAAATTCACAAAATTTTATGTTTTACACAAAGAGACTGGATGGAATCATTTATTAATGGAAACAATGAAAGACGTCGCTTAGCAAATAATGCATTTGAGAAAAACTTTTTTAAGCAAGTAAACAACAGTACATTTGGCAAAACTTGTCAAAATTTAAGACGATACCAAAACATTGAAGGTGCTTTAAATATAACACAATGCAAAAAGAAACTAGCCAGTCCGTTAGTGGAATATTTCCAGAGTATAAACGAAAACTTCACTTTATTTCGAATGAAAAAAAGGAATATTTTGTTAAATAAACCGATTTACACTGGATTTTGTATCCTGGAATATTCAAAACTACACATGTATAAGCTATATTATAACTTTTTTAAAAAACAGTACAAGTCTAATTGTGAATTGTTATATATAGATACGGATAGCCTTTATATGTTTATAAAAACAAATGATGCATACACCGATCTGAAATCAAAATTTCATAATATTATGGATCTTAGTAATTTTCCCGAAAATCATTACTTACATTCAAAAGTTAATGAAGGTGTTTTAGGAATGCTGAAGTGTGAAACCATAATTCCTCTCGAACAATTTGCAGGATTAAAATGCAAGATGTACGCGTTTAAATACGGTAATAAATTGAAGCGAACCGCTAAAGGTGTTAAAAAATCAACCATTCAAAATATAACATTTGAAAACTATAAGCATGTATTAGACAATAATGTAATTTTAAGACACTGTCAGTCAACTATTCTTTCAAAATCACATCAAATAAAAACAGTGAAACAAAATAAAATCAGTCTAAGTAATTTTTATGACAAGAGATTTTTAACAGATGGTTATTCATCAATCCCGCATGGGCATTATTTAACAAAAAATTTCGAATCAGAAGTCGCGGGAGAGGAGAGTTAGTTTTTTCTATCTTGGTGTTGGTCTTATATCTACAACTACTAACAACAAGCGATCATAAAACCGACAAGACCATTCTTCAGCTGTCCGTGAAAGTGAAAGAAAATTCCACCACCAACCTCGTTTACCGCTTCAAGTAAGTCGACTTTCCTTCTGAACTTGACCTACTCCTGATTGCTACGAGTTTGACCTGCACTTGACTTAATTTTCCACTCTTCCGGATAGCGATATTAATCGTCTTTTCTCTCGAACTTGATCAGTGGTTGTTTACTCAATGTAATCATATTATGTTTGACTTTTCTTTAATGGTATAGGTTTATATTTGTTATCTGTAATCAATGTTTTTTGAAACTGTAATAAAATGTTTCTTGAAAATTGTAATCATATGTCTCTTGTTGTTTTAATTTTTCTCTTAAGTTTTACAGTCCAGGAAAAAACTGTGTGTCAGAAGAGAATAATTCGTTTTTTTTAAATGTAAGTAGAATTGGAGTCTCAAACACTAGTTGTCAAATATTTTTTATCAATCGCTTTTGCTTACCAATGGAGCATTGCCAATTTTACTTGAATATCTTTCATTTGAGACTAATTTGACATTCCAATTTTACTTCCAGGTGCGATGCCACATTACAAAAAAGGCGAAGCGGTTGATACCTGTGCAATGGACAATCGTAGGTTGGTAGGTATGTAGGTTTGTACACAGCTGTAAATTGTTTTCCAAGTAAAAAAAAAAACACACACAAGCTTGCTATTTTACCTCCTGGGTGCTTGTGGAAAAAAATAGCTATGTACACAACGTGGATTAGGCCTATTGGGGACACCACGTAAAAAAAAACGCAAGCTTGCTATTTTACCTCTTGGGTGCTTGTGGAAAAAATAGCTATACAGTTGTGAACTGCTACGCGCAATCAAGGCAGTCGTGAACTCACGACTGCCTTGCAGTTGTGAACTGCTCAGGCATGCAGTTGTGATCACACATATCTATAGTAGGCAGTCGTGAACTCACGACTGCCTACTTCCACTGAGTATCGGTGCTGTCAAGGTTCATGCAGTTGTGATCACACATATCTATAGTAGGCAGTCGTGAACTCACGACTGCCTACTTCCACTGAGTATCGGTGCTGGCAGTTGTGAACTGCTACGCGCAATCAAGGCAGTCCACGACTGCCTACTTACCGCTACACGCATATCAGAGCCATCAATTTTTTTCACGCATATCAGAGCCATCATTTACATACTACTGGTGTGTATGTTGATGGCTGGTAAATCTACGGAGGCCTAATTAACTCCCTTGCCGTCATCCAATCGGGCTGAAACTTAGCAGATTTGAAATCAATAATGCATTCTATCAAATTTCGAGGGCTGTCACTAAAAGTCGCTTTTACGGAATACTAATAAACCAACTTGCCGTCACCCAAACGCGCAGAAATAGCATTTAACCGATCATCGAAGAAACTCTTTCCTGTTGCCAAAATTATTTTAATACCTAAGTAATAAAATTGTTTTAAGCGGAATAAATAAAAGATATTTGGATGTGAGTTGCATAAACTCACATTAATTTTTAATGAATAAATTTTGAAAAGTAGTTTTCAGCATATTTATCTGATTGCGATGTTTTTAATTTTTAAAATTAGATGCAAACACCAAGCACACTCTGACAACAGAAGTGGCGCTATGTTAATGAATATAAAAATTGACAATGCATGTAAAGGATTTATATTAATAACTTTGTTTTCTTGGGTCATATTTTTACAGAGATGTTTTTGTTGGGATTACATCTTTTCAGAAGAGATTCATTGACTGGAGTTGCCACAACATTAATATATAACGTATTATAAATATTTTATGCTCGTGATTTAAAAAAATATTGTATGCTACAGGTGCGAAATTACTTTATCAAACGTGGCAAACTATTTGATTTGTGCTAACCTATTCGATTTCATTAAGCATTTTGTCTCGTTTGAAAAGTATTACTTTCGCAAATAGTCACATGCGAAACTATTTTGTCAGTTTTTTATTTTTATAATGCAACATTTTGAATTTATGCTTAGGAAACGATGAGTTTTTGTCGTTACAGAATTATAAGTGGTCATAAAAAAATATTATAATGTTTTAAAGCATTATTTCGTGTGGCCTCAGAGCTTAGATTTACTGCCGGCATTCCCGAACGTTATGTGCAATAAACATTCTTAAAAACATATCAAGCTCTTTTTTTGGGAACAGAATAAGAATGAACTCCCATCGTTTCTTTTCAATGAAAAAAAAAATCCACAAATTTGAATTACGAAATGCTTCAATGTGTCAAATGACAAATTGCGTAACGAACGTTTTTTTTTAATTTAATTTTATTTATTTTATTTTTTTAATATTTTTTTATATTTTTTTTATCAAAGGTTATTGCTTAAAAAATAAATTTTTTAGCCCAGATTTAGAATCCTGCTGTTTGAAAAAGGTGGTTTTTATTTAGGAATTCTGACCTGGCAAATTATTGCTTTTAAAGGTTATTCAAAGAGATCGTATAGTATTTAGGAACGAAAATATTTGAGTTTAGGCAAACTTTCGTATTTTTAAATTGTAATAAACTCTCATGTTGGAACTTCTTTTTAATATTCATTACAATCCTCCCAACGTTTTAGAAAAAAACAGCTGGATAGTTTTGGGAGAGTTAACCCCTTTCTGTTATTCATCCCAAAATAATCGCCAATGACTAACTGTATCAGATGGAAATACCTTTCATTTTTTTGAAGTGTGTGTTTTATGATTATCACTACTATTTTTTTTTACGAAATGTAGTGTGATTAGTGTGGACTAAGCCACCTGGTTTGGATTGCAGATAAATGCTTGTTATCTTTTTGACCGAATTTTCACAAGACTGAACTTACCTATCAATGAAATAGATTAGCCATGCATTTTAAAAATATTAACCTCTAATATTTTTTTTCTACCATTAATCGGTATGGATTATGCAACCCTTACATTAAGAAACAAATACGATGGAAAAATAAGATAATAAACTGTAAACGCACGTGTAGAAAAAGTGGACACATTTAAGGACATTAGTTAATGTGGCATTTAAATCAAGCTTGTGTTTAACAGTTGTAATCAATTTTACAGGAATTTTCCTTCTCTAGAAATCTTAGGATGTAAAATATTCCTCTGTGTAAAACTACTGCTCAGACTGAAATGTGGAAAAAATTTAATTAATAATAATAAAATGACAATTTTTCAAGTTTACCAAATAGTCAATGTCACGCAATTGATTGTTTTCTTCGTAGTGGTCAAAGCAGTCATTCAGGGTAACTTCGAGCCATAGGGTGTAACTTTGCGCCACCTCCTAGTTTTCAGTATTTTTTGTTTTAAAGAGATGCTCATGATCCACTACTGCAAACTGCTGGCAAGATTGCGAAATTGACTTTTTGCTCTATAGTTTAAAAAATTAATTGACAAAAAAGTACATAATTTATTTGGCCATTCAGTTGTTTTTCTGAAGTACTGTTTGCAAGTTCCATTTTAATGCTTATTTGAAGTTGATATAAATCAACTAATTTATGTAAGTAAGTATCAACTTATCACTTTATCAGTTATATAATTTTCTGAAAAAAGTGAAATTGTTAGTAGCTGATGGTTATTTATTTACTAACATTTGGTAAAAAGCAAAAAACTAAGGCACTACCATTTTACCACATATTCAGTGCAACTTTGAACCGGTTCAAAGTTAGACTGATAACAGTATGTAATGTATACACTGCACATATAATTCATATTTTATTCCAAATTATTTTTGGTTGCTTTTAAATACATTTATATACATGCAAATACAATTTTATTTATGGAATCCTCCATTATATGCAAAATTTGCTAATATGAAAATATTAAGAGTGAATTTAAGAAGTAACTAAATATATTAGATAAAATGTTCTAGCAGTCGCTCACAGAACTAAATAAAATCTTCCAACCTGTAATGGCTGTAAAAAACTTTTCAGTTGAGGAAGTGAAATATTTATATGTACAAAAAAATAAATGGTAAAGGAATATGTATAGCAAGGACATGATGTGATTGTTCAAAGTTCTCTACCATATGACCTCCTGGGAAACAGCAAGAGTGAAAGTCCTTAACTAGATGACCCACCTGATGGCTGTGTGGTTAAAACTTTGGCTCCGCATGCCAAAGGTTCTGGGTTCTAATATCGGGTTAAACATGGATGTTCGTTGCAATTCAGAATCCCCGTTAAACTGTAGGTCGTTGAGCGTATAAACAAACCAACCTGAGCTAGATGATGCAGGTGACAGTGAGTGTACAACACTATCAGTTTTGGAGGAGATGAAAGTTGGACAATAAGGACATTATAGAGGTTTATACTGCTGAAATTGTTGTGGAGAATGTTACTGAAAAATCAGAGATTGTTCAAGTGGTGGCTGTTGAACACTTCAATGAGGCAGGAATTTTATATACAGAACATGCAAGTGTTAATATAGTTCCTTTAGTGACAGCCCTCAAAATTGATAGAATACAGTCTCGTCAACTAAGAATTTATCTGTCGAATTTTTTCTGGATTACTGACGACAAGTATGTTAATTAGTCCTCCGACGGGTTAATAGAAGCTTCTGCTAAATCGGTCTTTTAGTGACAGCCCCCAAAACTAGATAGAATGCATAGCCATTGACAATGAATCTAAATACCATGTCTCAGCTCGATTGAAAAACGGTAAGTGAGTTAATTAGCCTTCGCAAATTTGCCTGCCACAAACACACACATAAACAATCAAAATCGAAGTTAAAAAAGGATTTAAAAAGAAAAGAAATCAAGACTTTTAGAAACAACCTGTAGAACCTGTTGTAAAAATAACTACCAATAAACCTGTGTAATGCTGGTGCCTTTCGGGAGGATTTTCAAAAGAAACTGCCCTAGTTTTCAGTCTGTAAAATTAGAAGACTCCCCATTGAGCCAAACAATTAATCTATACAGTGGGTAAAAAGAGTCTCCGTACGGAAGCCAAAGTTACAAATAAATTAGCATAATTCATAATCTTTTGCTTCATATCTTCAGTAAGTACTGAAATATGTTTAATCTGATTCTTTAAAATAAGTTTATAATAAATGTATGTTTTTGCAAAATGCAAAAAGTATTTAAATTGAAATATTTTGGAGATGCTGCTAATCATCAATCATAGATTCAGACTTAGAGCTCTGAGCTAGTCGGACCTGTTACCGATCGTTCTTCATCATTCCCATTTGTTGGTTTTTACTGACGTTTCTGAAATGGTGAGGCGCAAAGCTATCAAACCTAAAGCTGTCAAACCTAAACCTGCATCTGCTAAGGCAGTTTGCCATGTTCCTGTTGTAGTTCCCACTAAGGTGGATGAGCCGAATGATGTTTCCTTTGCCAATACCCCTGTAGTACCCATTAATATGGATGAGCGGATAGCTGTTGTTCCAGTGCCGGGTACCAATGAAGTACCCATTAATTTGGAGGAGCGGCTTGATGACATTTCTATCCCTGAGATTCCAGTGCTTAACTCCCCTGTTATAGTTAACACTGCTGCTGATTCAGGTGAAGCTGAATCGCCCAGATTTATTCTTAATCTCCCCAATGCTATCCAGTATGATGAGGCAAATCTGGCCAACATTTCTGGCGCCTAATCTACTGAGATCCCTTCCCCTATCATCCCACCTCGCTCCTTCAAAGTTGTAGTTCGAGGTTTAAATATCAATTCCTCTATTTTGGACATAGCCGACTGGCTGGTCTGGAAGAAACCAGAGTATTCCCCCATTCAGATCACCCAGATGAAACGCCGTAATGGGCATAAGATGCCCCTTTTTATTTTGGAGTTCCCTTTCACTGAAAATCAAGCTGACATTTTATCCTGGCGTACCATGTTATACACCAAAGTCAGAATTGAACCCCTCATAGGCAGGAAGGCGAGCGGACCCCAACAATGCTACAAGTGTCAGCATTGGGGTGCCCACCTTGCTGCTGAATGTACCTCTCCCATCAGATGCCGACACTGCTCTCTTGATCACAGTAGTCGTGCATGCCCAGTCAAAAATGGCCCAAAGCTTTGCTGCAACTGTGGCCAAAATCATGCAAGCTCTTCTCTCTCCTGTCCGACTCGTAGAGCTTTATTTACCAACCCTCAGACGGCCACCAAGGCTACCAAACCTCCCCCTCTAAATTCTGACTGTACCAGATTTGTTCCTCGTCCCCTGATTATCAAAAGTATAACTAAGACCTATGCAAATGCTGCCTGTCAAACAATTGAAACCACAGTCAACAAGGCGACTGAATCAGTTGTTCTGACCCCCATTCAGACTTCCTCTAAAGATTCTCAAGCAGGCCCTGGTCTGGAAATTTGCCAACTCGATCATCTATGCTCCATTGCAGTTACATTCACTCACGAATTCATTATGGATGAGTTTTCCAACCTTCAAGATTGTTTCGACTGGACCGAGGATAATGCATCCTTCTTTTTACCAGTTATTCATTTTCTCAGGGATAACCCACCAGTTTATACTCCACTGCCCTGTGCTTAGTTTAGCTCCTCCCACGTGCCTTTTCCTCGCTTTCTATTGGAAGGTGATCCAAGCCAGATCCTGTACCAAGTGTGGTGTCATTTTTTGCTCTATTGTATGCCAGTTCCGATATTTCGTCCTTCAATTTATCCCACCCTTCACATCAGAGAGTATAGCATCTACGGATCAGCACTCCGTTAAATGTAATATTAAAGTAAAGTAGATGCTGCTAAGTGCCATGCAAAAAAAAGTTTCCGTACGCCATATGAAAATTAATTCTGACGTCTTCCACAACAGACTTGCAGTAAATTTTCGAAAGCTGAAGTGTGCGCAAGTGTCATGAAGACATGATAGCAGCAATTGTTTAGTTTTAGCTTGTAGCTTATTGTCTTAAAATGGAGTTCCTAAATCTTGCTGGTATCATGTCTTCATGATACTTGCGTACACTTCAGTATTGAAAATTTACTGCAAGTCTGTTGTGAAAAATGCCAGAATTAATTTTCATATAGCGTACTGAAACTTTTTTTGCATGGCACTTAGCAACATCCCCTAAATGTTTCAATTCAAATACTTCCTACGTTTAGCAAAATCAGACATTTATTATAAACTTATTCTAAAAAATCAAATTGAACATATTTCAGTAGTTACTGAAGATATGAAGTAAAAGGTTAAAAATTATGCTAATTTATTTGTAACTTTGGCTTTCGTACGGAGACTTTTTTTACCCACTGTATATATAAAAGTAAGTTGTCTGTATGTCTGAACCTTATACAAATCCACAGTTTTGCACCTAGAGGTACGAAATTTGGTACATAGAAGCCTTAGTATATAGTCCAGTCATTCTAGAGTTGAACCTTGCACAAATTCCCATTGAGCTGATATTTTGCAGAGTGGCTCTATTTGATGCCCTGAGCAACCCACAAAAAGTTCCCTGCTCTCACTCTTCGGCTTCCTGGTTTTTTAGGTGCTGGAATGCTGGGGTGCTGGAGAAATGCTGGAGCAGCTGTTACGCACGAACGGCTGGTCGCATTGAGCTCAAATGAAAAGTAAAAAAATGGGCTTTTATTTAAATATAAATTTGATATCATTCATTTACTTAAAAATTTATAAAAACCTGTCAAAGTCGAAAAACCATGCATTTTTCACTACTTTTTCAATTTAAGCGCTTCCATTTTTAATAAAGGATTTACACCATTTGACAAAAAACTATTCAACTCTTTTTCAGCTTTCTAGAGATTTATAAATATTGCTTGCAATAAATAGTTGTAGATATATGAGCGTTTCTGTGAAGCAACCTCGTATTGGGGGTCTTATAATAAAGCGTGCGGTGTTTCACCCTGATCAAACCAAACACAATAATCATTTTCCTCAAGTCTTTTCCATTTAAGACTTTTTTTAAAACTAAAATACAATATCATATTACATAGATATGTAGATAAACGCATCATGCGCATCTATAAGAAAAACATCTATAATCTATAAGAAAAAATATCTCTGAATAAATATTTTCCTTATAAATTTTAATTTTCAACTAATTACATATTGATAATATACAATAACTAATAATACATAAAAAAAGCAATAACAAAGTTTGTGGGATAAAATTCTTACTATCCCCGTCCCTGAAACAAAATAGAAAGTGGTGCTAAATGTGGTTGAAAGGTTATACAACTAGAATTTCTTGTTTTTCTTTTGAAAGCTATATATATAAATATATATATTATATATATATATATTATATATATATTATATATATATATATTATATATATATATATTATATATATATTATATATATATATATTATATATATATATATATTATATATATATATATATTACATATATATATTATATATATATATATATATATATATATATATATATATATATATATATATATATATATATATATATATATATATATATATATATATATATATATATATATATATATATATATATATATATATATATATATATATATATATATATATATATATATATATATATATATATATATATATTTACCTTTTTTGTCATTAAAGCAGAAATGCTAGGCTGCTTTCTTCATCAAATAGTATATTATCTACGAGTAATTTGTTTTTGCACATCCCTTTGCATTGTCCACAAATATTTGAGCATTGAAGTTCTACTCTCCTGCAATCACACCTGCTACTCGAGTTGCAGTTACTCTTACAGTTGCAAGATATAATTTATAACAGTTCATCTGGAGAGAGAGGTAACATTGTAGGTTGAGGAACTAATTTGTCATATATTTCCATCCCCATTTAGCTGCGTGTAGAACGTTTCTTTATCACTGTTGTATTTGATTATAAAAACGAAGTGAATGATGACGTACCGCAGCTAACGTTGGTAGGAGAGTTTCTAATTCACAAGTCATGGTTATTGGAGTTTTGGCTATACATCTGCTGTACATGTATATCCGAACTCGTCTAGGGTTACCCAATTTTGGCTTTTGTGAAATGTTACGATGAACTTTTTTTCCTGTTTCTGCTATTTTATCACAATCTGTTTCAACCAAATAAAAAATTTCCAGCTTTTTCTATATTTTAAATTTTTCAGATAGGATACCCATTTCCTTTATAGTACAGTGCAGGTGTTGTATCGCCTCCAGTCATAAAATAGATGAAAAATATATGGTTCTTCATATCCCCAATCTTTCTCTGTATACCTATAATATAGTAAAATTTTGCAATATTTGATCCGACGTTCAATACAAGGAGCATAATGTTTGCTTTATTTAGAGTTCCAGCAACTAGCATTGTCAAAATATCACTATCTGTAGCAACAACTGTCACCTTTCGTTTACATTTAGATTTTTCCAAAGCAGCGGTAACAATTAAGGCATCAGCATCTCCTACAGCTTCTTTCACGTCCACTTCTTCCTTTTTAAGACGAAGTTGTAGTTGTTGTATGAGCATGGTTTAAGCCACTATTGGACAGAAAATCTTCATGTTTGCATGTAACCATTTGTATCATATACTAATATTATGTTCTCACTTTCCCGTTTCCGTGCTCTTCGATTTTGTTCTTTTTCTTTAGTTGTAGGACTACCGTAACCTCAAAATATTTACTTGATAAACACAAGGTGGGAGTAGCAAAATAATGCTATAACTATCTATCAGAAATTCAAACTGTATTTTGTAAAGCTTTTCGAATACTAGTGGGGCAAATAAAACTTTTCTTACTAGTGACATGAACAATGAGACCACTTTTGAAAATTGTCTTCAAACCATCACTTAGTTGTGAGTGTGTAGTTAAAAGCATTGCTGCAGCTTTTCTCCAATAGTCACAGTACCAGTGTCGTAAATTCTGACTAATTTTCACTACTTCTGTGTCGTAGTCTATTATGTCAAGATCAAGATCAGACTCAATTAAGAAAAATAATTAACGAGTTTAATATTCGACATTTTTATAAATCCAACTCTCACAAAGGCAACTAAAAGTGGCTTATTCTAAAACAGTTAAAAAAGAACAACAGAACAATAAATCATTGTTGCCATTTAAACTAAACTAAAAACTGAAATTATACAAATTTATATTCATTGTAAAAATGACGTCACACCTTACTTGGGTGTAATTAAAATAAAAATAAGTTTACATGTTCGTTTATTTCCGACATTCTCCCACCTTTGATCTTTTAAATACTTCAAAAGTCAAATAAAAGTTATTTACAAGTTCAAATGATTTGGAAGTCTTATACATCGTCCACGTCTTGTTCTTAGGTTGTTATCTTTGCGTGCTGCATCAATGTTTCCAGGTTGTGAATCTCTTTCCTGAAAAGAAGATCGTTCAGTTTTCTGAACTTCGTTTTTTTCTGAACTACGATTTCTTCCGTTCGTTTTCTGAACTACGATTGTACGATTGTCCTGGAAAATTCGAGCTAGAGTTGTTGTCAAGAATCATGACTATCAAATCGAAGCAAATCAACGGAAAAAAAAATATGGCATTTATACATAAAACTTAACTGGCAAAATCTTTTCCATAAAGTGTGAACGACCTTTTCTACTTCACGAGAGCAAGTTTTGGAAGTTATTTGAACTAATTAATTATTCCTGTTTCCATGTGGATTTGATACGGCCCGCGACAGATTTTTCTGCCGTCTGCCGGTACCACAGAAGATTAAATAAAATCCAATTTCACAGTATGGATTTTTTTTTTTACATAACTGTAATTTAAGCGAAATAGTATGTTTTAACTATGTAGAACAGAGTTCTACAGTACTTTAGGAAGAAGCTTTCAACAAGATGGTTGTTGGTTTTCATCAAGAATAAATGCAGGAATAACTGAACTGAATCTAATTTGGGCAATTTATTAAAACTGACTGCAACAAATAGTCTGAAAGAACACCCATCATAAAATAAACTGAACGATTTCGACCGCCATCGTCTCACAATTGATGTCGTTTAAAACTGAGTAATCTGGAAGTACAGTTTAAATACTTTTATTAAAAGTTAGGTCAAGTCACATTGTCACTTTGAAACAAAAGATTCACTTATTTTTTAGACTTTGATTTACAAATGTGAAAACTATTATTTTTTTAATAAGTTGAAAAAATAAAGAATCAATAGTCAATTGTAATTTTATAAGATAAAAAAAAAAAAAAATATATATATATATATATATATATATATATATATATATATATATATATATATATATATATATATATATATATATATATATATATATATATATATATATATATATATATATATATATATATATATATATATATATATATATATATATATATATATATATATATATATATATATATATATATATATATATATATATATATATATATATATATATATATATATATATAGCCGTATAACCTGGCCGACCTTTATTTTCGACACCGTTGATGCTAGATGCATAGTCCCAATTTAAGAAATACTTTAAATCGTTAAAATATTTTAACTGAATAGTTTTTACATTAGCAAAGGGATTGGTATAAAAATTACGGATTATAAATTTGTATACGGTCCCCAGTTCTCCCAACTCATATTTAGAAAAATGTTGCTCATGAAAAAACATTTCAATTAAAAAAAAAAGAATTTTTTTCGACCAATAGCAACTGTGTTATTAGAGTTTAAAGTTTTAACGCTATTTGGGGGGCCCGTACATAAATTGAAATGAGAAAATATCGTCTTATCGGAATAAGAGCAAGCTTCTAGACTAGGTTTGATTACGGCAAACAAGTTGTTGTTCATCGCCTAAATGCTCGAAATGTTTTCCTTCGACTAAAATACCTAAGCGCACACGTGATTCAAATTCACCTTCAAAATGTTTCAGCATTACAGGCGTAATATACCTGGCAGCGGATAAAGTTCGAATAGGCAAATCTAATAGACTCGTCGATTTTTTTTCATAGACCTTGCTTTTCAATAATCCCCAAAGAAAGAAATCTAAAGGACTTAGATCTGAAGATCTAGGAGGCCATTCTACCGGACCTCCATAGCCTATTATGTTGTCTTGAAACATTTTGTGTATTATTGTTCGGCAGGAAGCTGCTTGTGGGGTGGTGCATCATCCTGTTGAAACCACATCTTTATAAGGCCTGAAGGTCTGCTAACACGACATGATCATCCAGAAAGTCAGATAATGGTCCCTGTAACAGGTTCGCATACTTTTTACCTGTTAATGTATCAGCAAAAAAGAAAGGTCCTACAAACGCTTCCTTCCATATATACCACACAAAACATTAACTGACCATCGCAGTTGACGCTTGTTTGGAAGGATTACATGGGGATTTTGCAGGGACCAAAAGTGTGTGTTTTGAATATTTACTACCTCAGTTCTTAAAAACGTGCACTCATCAGAAACTAGAATGTTATTCACAAATAATGAATCCAATTCTAGCTTGTTCATGAGGAAATTGCAGAAATCAAACCATCTATTTTCATCCCCGGGCAAAAACTCTTGCACCAATCACGGGCGATAAGGATGTGCACCGTGTCGATTTAAGATTCTCCACACATGGGTTTTTGAGTATACACATGCTTCACTAATGTCCTTGACACTGAATAAGGGAAAGCAACAGCATAGCCCAAAATACCACTCTTGAATTTTCGGATCGCGCACGTCTTCCTATACTACCCGTTTCTCTCAAACGCTTTACAACATTTAAAAATTTGGAAATTTTTAGAAATTTACCATTGGAAATTAAGCATTTGGAAATTGTCTTGGAGTCACTCGCCTATTTCGATTACATAGTAATATTAGAGAATAATTTTCCAAACGCAATTGCTCTTTCCCTGTATTTCATTTTATGTACATGCCCTTAAAATATGTTAATGACCACGGGTGTAAAATGGTATAAGTCACTAAATTCAATTTTTCGTATCTCCATGAAATCATACAAATTTCGAATATATATATATATATATATATATATATATATATCAGTTTTCAGAAATGTTGTATATTGTTAAATGCACATGTTTTTTATTATTATATTATGTTTTAAAGATACATATTTTGGTGTTTTTTATCCGGTCCGCGAAAAGCTATAACATAAGTCATAGTGCCCATTTCTAAAAATTAGTGGCGAACGCTGTTTTAAATGCACTAACCAGCATAAGCCATTGTTACCTATGGAATGTACTACATGTCAGTCTTTTTTTTTTTTTTATAAAAAAAAACCCATCGTCTAGTATTACTAAAAACGTTGAACTGTTAAATTTATAAATTACCATTTCCACTGCTATTTTCATGTCTCAAAAAATGTAATGTCCATACAGTTCTTAGTGTTTTTTAACATGAACAAATTTTCCTATTGAGGAATCTGTACGCTAATTGTTATGGTCATGGCTTTAAACAATACAATAATTGTTTGTAGTTTCTTTAGCGTGACATGTAAAATATTCACGGAATTTGCATCTAGTAGCAAAAACAGTAATTTTAGGGCACGTCATCGTTCTCAACTTGCATCACTGCCAATTTTTACCTCTTGTTCATTTCAGAGTCGAAATCTGAAATGGAGAATATGCAAAAAACGAAGGCATTGCGTCTATTCATCAATGAGTTAATCGAATTAAATCTTTTTTCAAAGTATCTTTAAAATTCGTTAACAATGTTATTTACTTTAAAAGTTATCAAAACATGATCATGCCCTTTGAACAAAGAGGAATCAACCCGTATAGTGATATCTTCTAGTGGCATGTGGTGATTTTCCCAAATGGCGACAATACATTGCGTGGGAGTTTATGCAGGTTATTTCTGAAATTGCTATATATAAAACAAAAACTTAATGTTTTGCCTTTTCAACTCTTCGAGGAATACGCAACATGAAGGTCTTAATTGTATTATCGTTGGTAGCTGGAGCTTTTGCTTTCCTGGGTAAGTGAGCAAATATGATTTCAGAAATTTTAAGACATAGATTGTATTTATCTCTTTTAAATATGCTACTGTTATTTTTATATATTTAAAAAAAAGAATGTTATTGTTTATAGATTTTTTTTTATGAATAGTTACCAATAAATGTAATATATAAAATAGATTTGCATGTATTTAATGATAGCTTAGCTCGAAAACGTTCTAAGTACACATATGAACTTAACAAATTTATACACTAATTTGCTGATATGGTTAGTTTCCCATTTGCTACTTTTTAACTTCTATGTATTTGAATGAAATCTGACTTGAATTATTCGCACAATTCTATCCCATCCTAAATCCCGTTAGGTGTTCGAAGGGGACTGAGTCTTTTTTATTTAATTTTAATTTCTGTTATATTATCCAATGTATCCAGCCCGACTATTGCATATATTTGCTCGGTACTGAAAACAACAACTCTCACGAATGTTCAATAGGGAATAAAGTGTTTTAAATAGATATTTAATTAAGGCTATTTTAACAGCAACTCGTCTATCATTTATTACAAGTTCTTCTTTTAAAGTAATAAGTTATGCACATCTCAGAGTTCTTCAAAATTTATTAGTAACCTTTTTTCTACCAAGGCAAAAATATATTATAACTTACTTTGAAAAATGTATTGGTCAATAGTTAATAGGTTAAAATATCAACGTATATGTATTCATTAAGATTGCTCACCTGTTTATTCAATAATTTTCTAAATTCCAGTGCTTCATAGAGGAGAGATTTATTCACACCTGAAAATGGATTCCCCTTAATACCCTCCATGCATTTTTCGGATGCCTAAGCACTCACACGCTACATTTTATATTAATATATTGAACGAATTCCTTAAGGTAAAAAGTGCTACTTCTGAGCAGCTATGTTTTGCATGAAATAATGGAGTTCATTTGAAAAAGATAATCATAGAATCATTGCTTTTCAATATTTAAGAATAATTTTTTTGAAAAGAATTTGTATTATCAGATGTATCATTTTTGAATGAAAACTTTAGTCATATTGATTATAGATTTATTGTACAATGAATTTAAGTATCTCTTAATTTTTTCGTTCCATTTTGATACTTAACTCTGTTAAACTTGAATATAGTATGCATCAGATACGAAAAAAACAAATAATTAACTAAATATTACATAATGAATGATTGCACACTCAAATGCGTGGCATTTTTACCGCATAAAATTGCATTATTTAGAACTGATACATTTTTTTAGTAAGAACCCCTGGATGATTTGGGAGCGACACTAGAGAAGCGGTGCTTTGTTTGGAATCATTAAACTTTTGGTATAGTCGATGGGATGTTTTTTTTACAACGAACTGTTTCTTTCCAATTTTTTCTTCTATCAGATGAAATTTGACTGTTAGTAAAGGAAGTGGAAAGTCGCTGGTAGACTAATGGTTTAAACAACTATTTACAATCGCCTGTTTAAAGTGAGTTTAGTATATTCTTGCCCTTTCGAATTAATGACTTTGGATCTCAAAAAATAAATTTTCGTCATATTCTTAAAAGGTATCCCTAAATTGTCGTATTAAACCAAGATATTCAATTTGCTTCAAATGTGTCAACGACGTTGCTTCTTGTATATATGGAGAATATCATATATGGAAGTGATGCACGATAAATAGAACTTCAAAAATACCATTCGTTGTTTTGAAACTGCTTCGAAATTTTTTTGCACAGTCTTTTGTCATAAGCTAGTGGTGCTGATGATTATGAATTAAATTGGACACTTCTCCGGCTGGATAAAATCCATTGGTTCAAGTATTAATGTCAGTGTTTTGTTAAAATATGTGTTATCCACATATACAATGTGTAAATATCAAAGCATAAATGTCTTTCCCAGATTGCCCAGCCAACCAGCACTATGAGTCTTGCGGCACCGCTTGTCCCTTGACTTGCGACAACTACAATGACCCACCAACCGCCTGCGTGCTCATGTGCAATCCTGGTTGCCACTGCGACAAGGGATACGTCAAGACTAAAGACGGAGAATGTGTCAAGCCGGAAAGCTGCTCCAGCAAAGGTTGGAGTTTCTAAAATAAAGCATATTATTGTGCAAAGGTTCATGCATATTTGTTTTTGCCCCCGATTTCCAGTACAGTTTTATTTTCAATTGTAACTATATTTGTGTTTATATTTTTTCTTCTAAATATATCGCTTGTTTGAAATCAACTACTTATTAAAACACGACAATAAAATAAAAACCCGGAGTTGTATTTTAAGTCTTTCAGAGGCAACATTTCACTATGTATTGTATCTTTTGTAGTTCAATCATTTATATATAAATTTATTTGTAAACAATGGAAAGTCTAAACATATTTTATTACAGTTTTTGGTGTTACAATTTCAGTATCATGCAATTGCCTTTGTAGGTCCTTATTAAGTGAGCCTTAGAATCTCAAATTTCTTACATGATTTAAAAGTCAATAAATTTACAGAAATACAGAGATATACTAATAATTGTTTTTATGAAACTAAGACTACAATATTAAATAGATACAATGCACTGTTTATAAATTTTAAAGTATTATTAAACAACATTACTCAGTATAATTAAATAAGAATTATATTGAAAATTGTTTAAAAATTTTACACAAAATTTTCCAAACAACAACGAATAGATTTCAATTAAACTGACTTTAAGTCACCCGTTAAGTTTTCGTGGGTATGATATTCCTCCCGCCCCTCGTTTAAGGCAATTTTAAAAAGCATTAATTTTTTGGCCTTATAATGCTTTCTGCCTCGTCCTACTCAGCTTGTTTGGGAACTAAAAACTCTTTAATAAACCTCTATGTTATATTTATTTTGAACTTAATTCTCGACAGAGGTATGTACCGGAGAAAACGAGCAATACAATGAGTGTGGCACAGCCTGCCCACTGACATGTGACAATTACCAGAACCCACCCAAGATATGCACCTTGCAGTGCGTTATTGGTTGCGGATGCAAGGATGGTTTTGTTAAGGATGTCCAAGGACGATGTGTTTTACCCGAAAACTGTCCAGCTACCTGTGGGTTTTAAACTTTTTGTTCTGATTAAAATTTTGAGTAACCATCTTCGACCATTTATACAATAAGTAGACATTCTCTTATAACTTTGTATGTATGTTGAATATCATAGTGTTTTTATAGTACTTATATACTTTTGGTGCTGAGTGAAAAAATGCTTCAGCTTTATAGCACTGTCGCGTTCCTAGATTAAACGTATTAAAAAAAAAAAAAAAAAAAGAGTTGTAGAATCTCATCATCCTATTCTGTTATGTATATCGTTTACAATGTAATTTGTTATAACTTACACTTTCATACTTTAATATGCAGAAATTTAAAGTTTTACTAATTAACTTGTGATAAATTTGCTCTTTAAAATATATTTTACATAATTCCTGCCTTAGCATTCATTTTTTTTTTTTTTTAAATTTTTTATTTTTTTATTTTAACATTTAAATGCTTAAGAAATTTGTCAACCATAAGTACTGTAAATACTTGTATACGAATTAAAACGTTTTTCACTACATTTCAGAACTAATCATATTTTATAATGCTGCTAAAATAAAATACTCACCTTTTACTCATATTTTTCATTTCTATTTCTAACAATGTATTTCCTTTCGAATTACTGTTACATTTTCAATCGTACTTTAATTATCCTTTATAACAACTTGTTAACCCAGCAAAAAAAAAAAAAAAAAAAAGAAATAGTTCACCATCTCCTACGTTTACAAAATTATTGCTAATTTTTATCTTTCTGTGTGTAAATCTGCAGTAAAACACATTGTTAATTCAAATTGTGATATTACAGCTTTCAGCGCTAACCTATGTGAGTTGCCATCTGAGACAGGAATGTGCAGAGGCTATTTCCCCAGATTCCACTTCAACAAGGCAAGCGGACAGTGCGAGAAATTCATCTATGGTGGATGCGGAGGAAACGAAAACAACTTCAAGACTCTTGAGGAATGCCAAAACAGTTGTGCTGCCGCTTCAAACGGTAAAATAACATCATTTCCAATTAAATGTGTCTACATATTCATGATGTGTGGGAATTGAGCACATAAATAAAAGCTAAATTTTATTTTTAAGTTAGTAAAAAATTAACCCATAAAACAAAGTTTTTAATATTAATTCTTTATATGCATTGCCAATTTTTATGTGCAATTGCAACTTATTTAAGCGAGATTTTGAGTTAAGCTCGAGTTTTCAGAGACTGTAAAGAACCACTGTAAAGAATACCATCGATTCCGTGCATGGACCAACTCTTTCTTCTATCTTAAAACTTGATAGAATCTCATTGTCATTGAATTTATCTGTCAAGTTTTAGGTTGATTGGATGACCTCAAGTTAGTTAATAAGTCCTCTTAAACGGAAATAGGAATGTATATAAAAGTGGTCTTTTAAAGACAGATCGAAAATTTGAATATAATGCCATCGACAATGAGTCTATCTGTTAACTTTTAGCTTGATCGAATGAAGGCAAGTGGGTAAATTAGTTTTCAGAAGCGTCAAGAGAGAGTGTAAAAGCTACCTTTTAGTGACAAAGACAGCCCACAACCTTGAAAGAATGCATTGCTATCGACACTGAATCTATCTGCCAAGTTTGCGATCTATTGGATGATAGCAAATAAATTACTTTTCCCTCCGCAGCTTTGCACACCATAAACACACACAAAAAAGCAAAATCGAAGTTAATATAAAAGCTTTAAAAACAAGCAGAGTTTAATACTAATTATACTTTAATATGTTATTAATATTCGTTGGGGCAGTATATGGAACTGATTATGTTATGTTATGTTTTGATATTGGTTATAATGGTTCTGTTATAATTCGTTATAATGGTGGAAATGATGGCATAGTTAATATTTCAAATTAGTTAACATTCTTTAAATTGACATAGAATAATTTCCTGATAGTTATTTCAATATTTGGTATTAACAAATGAATGTAAAGTTTTACCAAATTTGTACAATTTGTATTTTTTTGCTTTGTCATACAAAGTGGTACATGAAAACTGCACTTGGAATTTTTAATGTAAAAGACAACTTCCATTAATGTTTATGTTGATTCGTTTCAAGTGTGTGTAAATAACAAGTTATCTAAAGTTGTAAAATATAAATTAATAATCCAAACATCAAAACATAATTTCAGAGCCCTTTTATTTCAGTAAAAGGGTACTTCAGAAACTCAAAAGCACTAGTTATAACCAATTAAATTTTGAACATTTCAAAGACTTTATTTAATTAGAAGACAATTCTAACTGTAAAAAGCAGGCTTTATTTTAGTTAGAGGACATAAATAAAATTATAACACATTCTATACAATTTTAGTTATACTTGAAGAAATGTCAGTCACGGAATCGTCTCATCACTCTAAGTCCAGTAACATTAAATTTACGCTGAACCATAAATGTTTTTTCTTTTGCGTTATTTTTTTAATTGTTTTTATTATTATGCAATTAAGTTGTCTCTCTTTTTAATTTATAATAGAAGTTTGCGGAGAGAATGAGGAATACGCAACCTGTGGTACTGCCTGCCCTCTGACCTGCGACAACCTGAACGACCCACCTAAAATATGCACTCTGCAGTGCGTAATTGGATGCCAATGTGCTAGAGGATACGTCAGGGACTCCCTTGGAAAATGTATTCTACCTGAATGGTGCCCATCTAGTGGTGAGTTTTCTGCACAGATCACTTTTGAATACCTTCTGTAGCTTTTATTATTGAAGCACATTGTGTAAAAGGGACCAACAAAGTTATTTTGTTCATTATATCTTCAAATGAGTGTTACAACTAGATAAACTACATAGCGTTAAACTCACTTAGTTATAGTAGTCACCCCACGTGTAGTTTTTGTGTGTACGTAACATAAAACAGAAGTTTTCAATCTAATTAAAAATGTTTAGCATCGTATTCATATGTGCTATAATTTCACACCGGGTGTTTTGTACGAAACTGACTTTGAAAATATTCATTTATTGCTGTCTGCGGGGCAAACTAGGAATTCCCTAACTGTGGAACAGCCTGCCCTCTGACTTCCGACAACTTGGACAACCCACCCCAATTCTGCACCAAGCAATGCGTAATTGGATGCCAATGCCAGAAAGGATACGTCAAGAATGCCGACGGAGAATGCGTTTTGCCAGAAGAGTGCCCATCCTCCAGAGGAAGTACTTCGATAAATAATACTTTAAACGTCATTGCTGTTATATTCTGCGCTTGTCCGTTGACTTGTGAAACATACCAAAATTCTATTGTATTATCTATATCAGTATCTATTTGTATTTTGGATTAGGACAACATTAATATTATAAATTATTTGTAATAATTACATTGCCTAAACATAGCAAGCTTATTATTTCAATATTAATAAAATGACTTTGCAGCTTCCAGCGCTGAATTGTGTGAGCTGCCTTCTGAGACCGGAATGTGTAGAGGCTATTTTCCCAGATTCCACTTCAACAAGGCAAGTGGACAGTGCGAGAAATTCATCTATGGTGGATGCGGTGGAAATGGAAACAACTTCAAGACGCTTGAGGAATGCCAGAAGAGTTGTGCTGCCGCTTCAAGCCGTAATATAAATTACATTTAACACTAAATAATTCAAAGAATTTTGTGTTATGTATGATGTAAAAGTGTGGTGAAATATACAGTTTCATTTCAACAAGGCCAATTCTAAGGACAATTTTCGACTACCCAAAAGTCCGACCCCCCCCCCCCCTTTCAACCCATGCAACAAATTAATTTGAAGCAACAAAATTCAATAATTTATCTTTGATTAAGCGCATGCGAAAAGCCTAAAAAGCTTTGGAACGGTACATGTATAAAAAAAAACATACGCGTTATGTACGCTTAAAAAACAGCTCTGTGTACGGCCAACAGAAACACGATCGGGGCACATTCAGGAAATTTGCACATATAAAACCGATAAAAATGCCTGTGATGTCAACCATGTGAATTTTGGTCTCTGTCATATACAAATTTCCACCGTGATCCTCGATTGCGTTTTTGTTGGCCGTTCGCAGAACTGTTTTTTGTACGTGCATAATACGTCCGTTTTTTGTGACACATGTACCGTTCCAACGCTCTTTAGGGTTTATTCATGTGCTGAGCATTTTGCAACAAGAAAAAGTAGGTGTTGCCATTCGAAAATTTCGAGTATCTGTAACTATAACCGTAACCGTAAACGCCATTTTGTTGCCATTCACAGATATTTTAGCTCATACCTCTGAATAACTATACCTGAAATTTGATCTCTATCTGTTAAACGGGACGGCCACTAGACATCCATATATTGGCAAAGTTATTTTATGACCATCCTGTATATTTCTACAATCTTTTTCTTATGAAAGAACTAGCTGAATACCCGTGCTGCGCTACGAAATTTTACCATGTGCATTTTAACAATCGAAAGACATTCATTTATACTACACTTCAGACGCTTGCTTCTATTTCGATCCCGACAATTTGAATGATCAAAATAGGAACCTTCCTTTGTTGACATTTTCCCCAAAATTAATAATTGAGAATATATTGGAAATGTGACATTTTAATATCCTTCGTTTAGAACCCTTTGGATCTTTTTAATAATTTTAACTAATAACTAATTTTTAACAACTAATTTTTACTATATTTTCACTTCTTA
Organism: Linyphia triangularis; assembly: GCA_963978545.1. Taxonomy (NCBI): domain Eukaryota; kingdom Metazoa; phylum Arthropoda; class Arachnida; order Araneae; family Linyphiidae; genus Linyphia; species Linyphia triangularis. Next base: position 49,867,624 of record OZ021722.1, on the reverse strand, counting down.
ACATTTGCACCAAATATCAGAATTGTGAAAACATTGGAAGTGGGTCATTCGGATATCCCTCGTTTGGAACGTTTAACCCCTTTTCCACCCCTTAATGATGGTTAATCGTGATCGGAATATCTTACTTTTTTAATGTTTGGCTTTTTCGTCATTTGCAAAATTTTCAATGTTGTAACCATGTGAGAAATGGGACATTCGAATATCCCTCGTTTAAAACGTTTAACCCCTTTTCCACCACTTAAAGTGGGTTAATCGAGATTGAAATAGCTTAATTTTTCTACGTTTGTTGACATTTGTACCAGTTTTCAGAATTGTGACCAAATGGAAAGTGGGGCATTCGAATATTACTCGTTTGGAACGTTTAGCCCCTTTACCACCTTTTAAAGAAGGTTAATCGAGATCGCAATAGCTTACTTTTTCTATGTTTACCATTGTTGACATTTGTACCAATTTCAGAGTTATGACCACATGGGAAGTGGGACATTTGAATATCACTCGTTTGGAACGTTTAACCCTTTTTCGACCCATTAAAGAGGGTTAATCGAGATCGGAATAGCGTACTCTATATTTGTCTTTGTTGTCATTTGCAACAATTTTCAAAATTGTGACCAAATGGGAAGTGGGACATTCGAATATTCCTCGATTGGAACGTTTAACCCCTTTTCGACCCCTTAAAGTGGGTTAATCGAGATCGGAATAGCTAACTTTTTCTATGTCTACCATTGTTGACATTTGTTCCAATTTTCAGAGTTGTGACCATATGGGAAGTGAGACATTCGAATATCCCTCGTTTGGAACGTTTAACCCCTTTTCGACCCATTAAAGAGGGTTAATCGAGATCGGAATAGCTTACTTTTTCTATATTTGTCTTTGTTGTCATTTGCACCAATTTTCAAAGTTGTGACCAAATGGGAAGTGGGACATTCAAATATTCCTCGTTTGGAATTCTTAGCCCCTTTTCGAACCCTTAAAGTGGGTTAATCGAGATCGGTATAGTTACTTTTTCTATGTTTACCATTGTTGACATTTGTTCCAATTTTCAGAGTTGTGACCATATGGAAAGTGCGACATTCGAATATCCTTCGTTTGGAACGTTTAACCCCTTCTCGACCCCTTAAAGTGGGTTAATCGAGATCGGAATAACTTACTTTTTCTATCCTTACCATTGTTGATATTTGTACCAATTTTCAAAGATGTGGACATGTGGGAAGTAGGAAAATTAGTGATGAGTGAGTGAGTGAGGGCTTTGCCTTATATATAGAGAGATTTGAAATATCTTTCATTGCGAAGTTTCAAAAGAAAACCAATACAAATTGAATGTTTTTGATACCAATCCTTAAAAGATTATTTACATTTACAAGGCAAACATTCAATTACTGTCATCCACCTTCTTCGGAAAGAAATAATACTGTCTAACGTCAGCTTTCCTCTTGTCAACTTTTCATTGCTGTTTCTATTTGTCACCTTGGGAATCACAAACTATTTTCGTAAAAAAAAAAAAAAATGTTCTGACCCACCACCTAAAAATACAGTGGTTATCTCCCAAGAAAATTCCAGAGGACAGGACACGCAGTGGGAGTGTTGACTGAAAACGGCCGAACTGAAGATTTATTGTCAAAGGAAAAATGAGTTTTCGTGCGCGACTGACGAAATGGATGGGACAAGATGTCCTAGGGCTTGTTGGCTTGTAGAGGGAGCTGATCAGCTGAAACGGGAAACTAAGTCAATTCAGATAACATTCTGCATCCACCCCCTATTCCCTAATGCAAGGTCACAGGGAGAAAAGAACACTTTCTAGAAATCTTTCTGCTCGTCCTGGCTTGGAGCGGAGATTTCGACATCTCTCAGCTTTGATTTTTAGGCATATGCCTTGTTATTTGTTTTCCGAAAATATAATTTAATTGTAAAATATTTTAAAGTTTCACATGCACTATTGTTACAAAATAAGAGTGAACAATTATTTTTCTTTATTTTATTTGGTTTTGTAATTTTTACTTTTTACGACTGTTCAATTTTGAATTTACGACTGCCCATTTTGAATTTACGACTGCCCAAATAAGTCAAGACTACTCGTTAAAGTAGGCCCTGCATTTCGATGTCAATAAGTAATCAAAAGAATTTTCACAAGCCGATTTTGACATGCTATTGTATTATGGTATCAGTGTGTGTGGGTATATAGGTCGGCATTTATAATGCATATAATGCATTTATGTATCAATATGTATAATACACACTACATATGGTAGTGATATAATTGTTTGGTCAAGAATAGTGCGTGAAAAGTTTAAGAATAATATTTTTGCGATTTCTAAATTCTTTGGTTTTGCTTTACTTTAGAGAAGGTCAAATTTAAGGGTGGCAAAAAACGACCAAAAGAAACTGAAACTGAGAGAAAAAGAATGACGCAGAGTTGAAGTTAGTAGTAGATGAGAGCCGCATGGTTCACAGCATCGCATGTTATGCAGAAAAGGTGTTTAAAATAAAAGCAAGGTAGTAATGTATAATGATCGTATAGATTAACATTATAAGCTTTTCTTATCATCACTAAGAAGAGCGTTTACTTACACTGAACTTAAGTTATTATTTAATTTTTATAATTATTTGTTTTTTACAATCGAGCAGTCTCGTTTTTTTAATAGAAGTTTGTGGTGAAAATGAGGAATACGCAACCTGTGGCACAGCCTGCCCTCTGACCTGTGACAACCTGAACAACCCACCCAAAGTATGCACCTTGCAATGTGTCATTGGATGCCGATGTGCCAGGGGATACGTCAGGAACTCCCAAGGAAAGTGTGTCTTGCCTGAACAGTGCCCATCTAAAGGTGAGTTTTCTACTTTTCTCCCGCTTCATTAAACAGGTAGTTTTGAGAAATACACTGGTGGACAAAACTTAAGGACTAGATAGTTTTTCCTTAATAACTTCTCATTGGAACAGCATAGACACATGAAATTCACATCAAAGAGGTATCTTTATGTAACATAACGATAAGTAAAACAACGCAGTAGAAAAATGAAATGCAAAGTGTACGTGGGGGCATATGCAAAAGACTGGAGTACCATTAGTCTGCAGTTGTGCAGATGCATTTACATTAAAAAGCACGCAACTCATGGAGTTGACTTTTAGTGTGAGATATGATCTCCCGTGTTATCAATGCTTACTTTGAACAGTATTCTCATACCAAACATGAGGATTTTATGAGGCATAGAGACTAAATTGCACGTCCCACCTTTAGGACAGTTTTGAAGTAATGGAAAGTTCCCAATACACCGGATTTTTTTTACAACGAGTCTCGTGGAAGCGTCCCACACATGTTTGATAAAATCTGGGTTAGAGGAGTGATTTGGCTTACGTATAGAAGCGATGTTCGTGTTTTTTAATCGTTTTTCTAAAGCAATAGTGAGATAAAGTACGCCATAAATATCAATAAACATGAGTTTAATAATTTATACTCTAAATACACGAAGAAAATATTTGCAAAAATAGTAAAATCGTTCAGGCTATAAACAATAACTAACAATGAATTTATAAGCGTTTCAGAAATGAATAAAAATTGAAGACAATCCAATATGGAATGTTTTTCTTTTACTAATCGCAGATACATATATTTACAAGATGTATTAATTAATTTCTAGATTTAAATTATTTTTTATAAGTCTTAAGTTTTATTTTCCTCCTTGTTTCCTGTGATTTGATAATCTAATTCATTCTTTAAAATGTTGTTTTTAAGCTGTCTGTGGAGAAAACTCTAGATTCACCAGCTGTGGAACAGCTTGCCCTCTGACCTGCAACAACTACCAGAATCCACCCAAAATCTGCACCATGCAGTGCGTGATTGGATGCGAATGTGAGAAGGGATATGTAAAACGCGCTGATGGACGATGCGTTTTGCCTGAGCAGTGCCAATGTAATTTTTATCTTTGTTTTTTAATTTTCAGAAAAACATAGCAAAATTTGAATATGAAAGATATTCTTCGAAAGCTATACATTCATATTAATATAAGTTGCTTTGCATAAGATATATCTATACATAAGATATTGGTATTGTGTAAGATTGGTCAATATCGTTGATGAATCATTGGCTTTCGCTTCAGTATTACTTTTTAAGAAAGGATTTTTTTTCATAGCTGTCCAGAGTGCCTTGAACCGTCCTGATTGCGACAAGGAACCAGAAGTAGGCGTTTGCAGAGCCCGCGTTCTCCGATACTACTACGACCAAGAGGCTGGCATGTGCAAGACCTTCATTTATGGAGGTTGCGGAGGAAACAGGAACAACTTTGCCTCCAGGGATGAGTGCCTCAACAAGTGCGGAGGTGAGGAGAGGGCACTGTTCTTAAGACTTCGTTTACGGCTCATACAAATGCATTTAACCGATTTTATGGAAATACAGTGGTAGAGATAATTTTTCAAAAAATCTGTCTCAAATATAGTCACTTATAATGTGTTATGTGTCCTGCCTTTCGTCTGAGTAGAGTATTTATATAGTATATCAATTGTATTGTTTTAAGCGGACAACATCAAATTAGTCTATGAATTTCAAATATTAATTTGTTCCTGATACAAATGTTAAAGTTTGAGCGTTTCAAAATTTAGTCTACTTATTTAGAATTTTCAAAAATGGGAAAGGGTATTACATAATACGAATCATTAAATTGAGTATATTGGCCGATTTAAAGATACTTAATATTACTTCAAGTACGAAATTTTCTATTAGTAACTATTTATTTAGAATACTAATACTTATTAATATTACACTTTTTAAAACTCTTTAAAGCTTAGGCATAGATAAATACTAATATAAAAATTTAGTCAGAGTAATTATTCAAAATGGTCGTATGAAAGTGTCATATTCAAATAAAAAAAAATGCGAAACTTTAGTTCTACTCTTCATTAATTCAAGGATTTTTTTACTTCGTCCTTTTCATTTGAGAAATTATTGCTACTTATTATACTAGCTTTGGCTGCCCCAAAAAACCTCCTCTGCGAACAAGAGAAGGTTGTCGGACCTTGCCGGGCTGCCTTCCACAAATACTTCTACAACAAGCAAACTGGTCAGTGCGAACCCTTCATCTACGGAGGCTGCTTAGGAAACAGCAACAAATTTGGATCCAAGGAAGAGTGCGAAGCTACCTGTGTGGGTAAGGAACACCATAATTTTTTATAAGGTATAATAAAATAACTGTTAACAGCATGAAGTACATGAAAAACACTACTATCGTATTTACATTATACTAAATCTTCTTAATTATAGGTTAGGATATTAGTTTTAAATAATGCTATTAATTTGCATTATAAAACATTATAAAACAAATATATATATATATATATATATATATATATATATATATATATATATATATATATATATATATATATATATATATATATATATATATATATATATAATCCACCAAATCTATTCTTTATATAAAGCCTTCCATGCAACAATGCTAATTTGATTTTTTTTTTTCAAACTCTATCAATCTGATGAACTTTGATCTCTTCGAGGGATATGCTGTTTTTAGCAAGTTAGCATGCCGAAAACCAACATGGATAGAAATGACATCGGATCGCTGACAGTATCAATTAAAGAAAACACATTCATATTACATTCTGCGAATTCTATGTATCTGTATAAACATCAAGTTTATACATGGAGATTTTAAAGTCATATCAATTTAAATTAAATAACATTCTATTGATGCATTAACGATTGCGAAACTAAAGTAAGTATTTTATGAATGAACTTATTAAGTTAATGCACAAAATGCTTACAATAATGGCATCAAATTTAATCAATGATGCCGTTTCTCGTTTTTTAGCTGAAACTAATGTTTACTATTCTACATAATATTACGCTTATTGTTACCTACATCGATTAAGTTTTGTGTTAAAATTAATCAGAATTTGTAACTTACCAATGAAAAGCTTTACGGATTTTATTTCGATTTTATACAGATTCTTAAAATTGAACTTGTGCTTGAATAACTGCTATACTGACTGCAATTATGATTGAAAAAAAAAAGTATTTTGATTATTATAAATAATTTGCTTTATCTTTTACAGCCTAAATTAGCAGACCAACATGTTCTACATTTGAGTACTGAAAAGCGTATTCTACACTATGAACTCTTGTATTCTTTTTTTTTTAGAAAAATACAATAAACTGCTTATCTTAAGAAATAATTGTATTGTATTGTTATTTAGGATTGTGTAAATGGATGGTTATATGTGGGATTTAGAATATATCCTGTTTAGCTATCCTGTTCATGCATTTCATTAAGTTCAAATGAAACCTTAATAGTATTGTTTATTCGTATTTTAGAAGTTATATTCACATTTATAAGAACTTATAGTATTCGATCAATTATAATATGTCTTTTATATCAATAGAATTTTTGACTAATTCATTAGTAACAGTCATGTTATATACTGGGGTAAACTATTTATATTTGATTTCAAAGTAAATTTATTGTTGTAATATGTGTACGTTTGGCACTTGTAAGATTCAAAACATTCCTCTTCTCATTTAGGTCACTTTCCTGATTTGAAGGTTTAAAGTTTTGCTTTCTTTGAATGTACTTTCTTAAATAATTTTTTAAAAATGCAACCTACTAACACGGTACTTTCAAATACTTTTTAATTTCTCATTCATTGATGATTGAAGCCAAATACTGATCAGATAAATTAGTTTGTTATTTATAATAAAAGTATATAAAAATTTTACCCCAAGTTACGCATGTATACGACACATAAGTATAAAAATGACTTATGAAAATTACAGAACAGTTGTTAACTAGTGTGATATTAAAATACATATTCTTCATGTTCATTTAGGTTTTCGTTTTTTTTTTAAAAATATTTTGTTAACGTTTCCACTTGACAAATACTGCAATTTAATATTGTTGGTTTATATATGGTCTCTAAACCCAAATTGTTTATTTTTGTTAATTGTCTATGCGAATAAGTTAAGAAAAAAAAAAAAAAAAAAAAAAAGAAAGAAATAATATCAAATTACACATTTGGTTAATTTAGAAGAGATTTTAAAGGCTAAAACACACAAGGTTATCCCCAGATGAATGAAAATAAAATAAATGAAAGTATTTGCTTCAAGCAAAATTTAGATATTAATTAAATGTGTTTCTAAAATACTTAATAAATAAGTTGTTGACTCTTAGATAAAGATTCATACTTCCCTTTTCATCATGCATAAATTATTCGATAAAAAAGTTATTGGAACATTGGAAGAAAATACTTAAGGTGTATGTATACCCTAGAACATTTTATTTTTAATTCTGAGTTTAAAAATCCAATTCTTTTTAACATTAGTTGAAAAGTATATGATTAAAATAATTTTATAAAAAAAAAATCAAATTTTGGCAATTGTTAATTTGTTAATTAAGTATTAATTAGATAATTAGTACCATTTTCAAACAATGATATTTCAAATTCTAATTTACTTAGAAACGCAATTCTACTTGAAAACCATTAGAAATATTATTATATCAAAGAATTCTAAGTTTTTAAAATCCCTAAAAAATCAATTTCTCAACCAATTTCATATAATTGAGTTTCAAAACATCTAGCATATTATGCAGATTACTATGATATTAAAAAAATTATAATTGAACATTTTGTTGTTGAATTATCATTGTTTGAATAAAGCGTGAGATACATCAAAATACAGTTCGTTAGAAAACAGGTTTCAAGTTTTAAAAACGTGATATCTAACAGGGTAAGTACCTACCTATAATTGATTGTAAATTAAAAACTATTAAAGATATTTTCAAAAGTTTAGTATTGTTTGAAAGCTAAAGTATCAGAGAATATTATGATATAATAACAAAAAAAAAATGAATATTCTTATTGATTTTCTTGAATTGTAGAGTATACGTACACCTTAAACGAAAAAGAAGTAGGACATTCATATTTCATGGCGACTTCGATGAAACGTAATTTCTTATCAGGAATGCTTTAAGTATTAAAGAAACTAGCATGAACGACCAAAGCATTAAAACACTAAAAATAGCGTTAAGCTAATTCACTAAATTTGAAAAGAAAACTAATGTTATATTACTTTTGAATTTTAGACGTTTAATCTGTGTTAAGTAAGTGCTGTTAAAATTAAACGCTATTTTAGTGTTGATACATCTAGCAAATAATAATTTCTCATACGTTATGAAGCAACTTTTTCCAGACACTATGTTAAGGAATATCATCAGCTATATAAGGAGGAAATGACGGATGCAAAGTTGCACAGAAGAGAAACGTTCTTTTAACTTTCCAGGAAAGTGTTAAACACCAGTAACTTAATGTCCATATTTATGGTTAACTTACTTTGTTTATTGAGGCGGCCGTTTAACTATATTTTTATTCTGCACTGCATTACTGGACCGATGTTTTCTATTAAAAACATTTCAAAACGTAATAACAAAATGGATTAAAAATATTTAATAAAAATAAGTTTTTTTTTTTTTTTTTTTTTTTTTTTTGGATGATCACACAATCAGAAGATTTCCATTAAAACTAAAAGTAATGTTTTCTACGATATACAATTTTGTGCTTGAATTAGAACATTAAAGTAATTCAGTTACAGATTTTTTAATACCTGTCAAGGATATCTTTAACCTAAGAGTGAAACGGATTTATATTATAAAGGTGACAATTTACAACTTATTATTATTAAAATAGTTTGGTTTAGGTCTGATTATCAGGTCATTGCATGAATTAAGCTTAATTTAATTTTCCAGTCAGCATTTTTGTTCTATATCAAAATTAAAACATTTGGATTTCAAATTTCGAACACACACACACACACACACACACACACACACACACACACACACACACACACACACACACACACACACACACACACACACACACACACACACACACACACACACACACACACACACACACACACACACACACGGTATTTTATGAATGAGCAAGAAGAACTTATATTATTTTTTCATAGAGCAAAAAATACAATACATTATAAAATTCATCTCACGTTCTATGCAGCATCTCTGCGAAGACCTCAAAGATAAATTTTCCTAAAATATTTTTTATTGTACGGGGTTACTTTTTTATGTAGCATAACAAAATAACTATAAAATGATTTTTTCAAAAGGGACGTTTTTAATATTACTTTTTATATACTGCTATCGAAATCCTTGATTGAATTTCGGAAAGGACCTATTTAGAGAAAATTTTAACAGTAGCGCTTCCTTACAAGCTTTCTTTTAAGGAAACTCTACGTATCAAAAATTTTGTAACAAAACTTTAAAGTGTTCCAAAGAATTTACGTTTGTGTCTCCTGTAAAATGTCAAAAATCTGAGACGTGGCCTTTTCGAAACTTGCCATTCATTTATTTAAGTTAATAGATTTTGGCAATTTTCAAAGCCATTAGTTCTAATTCTCATGCATTAGTCCTTAAACACGGAACTGTATTGCTGAAGTGCATTTGAGGAGTGGAAATAAATTTTCTACCTGTAACTACAATGTCAAAAACCGGATAATGCGATGAGGAATTTATTTACAGTAAATGCTGAAAGGAAACGGAAACAGATAGGGATCGGAAGCGAAGCGCTTGACATACATGTTTGTTTTAGGTGTCTGTTTAATAACAACATAGTTTTCGCATTCATAAAAGAAGGCTTTATGACCATTTCTTAATGGTTGAAATCAGCTATTACTCCACTTAAGTTGTTTATAATAACATCTTTAATAATGAAAAACTATGGTCTGTTCGATGTGACGTTTTTATTTATTCGGCTCTATAACGTAACAAACGTTGACAATAAGAATGAATGGGTGACATTTCCTCCTGAAACTGGTAAGTATATCATATTCGGTTTGATTAATTGTCATTTATAGTTTTGATTATTAATATATACTGAAGAATGAAATTGAGTTAAGGAACAGTTAATATTTTAAAAATTTATTTTCTTTCATTCATGGTTGTTTTTGCAGTAAAAAAATTGATTTTTTTTACTTTCAATTACCCATATGTATACATAGGGTAATGAAAGAATAGCAAAAAAAAAGTTAAATTTTTTTCGATTTCTTTTTAATTTCTCCACGTTTTGAAACATCCTGATCTCAAAAAAGTAATCTAAAAAAAATTTCTGTCTGTGTGTATGTGTGTACGTGGTCAGCATAACTCCCGAAAAAATTGACCTGCAATGTTCAAATTTGATGTGTGGGTTAGTGGTGGCTCAAGGACCTACCATTAAGGTTTTAGTCAAAATCGCGCATGCTCATAGGGTAGCTGCCATTGAAAAAATCATGATTTTCAGTAATTGCTAAAAAAACAACTCAAGCTATTTTGTTCAAAATCGTTGTGCTAATGCCACTTAAGGTGTTCTAAACATCCCCCACCTCCAAAATTTCCGTAAAAATGCTTTTGAGTCGTAAAAAGTTGAAAAACGAATGCCTTTAACACAGAGTTTTATTCCATTGAGCATACCTCATCAACGATAACTTTTTTTTCCCCACAGTTTCACTTTTAAGAAAGGATAATGTAAGAATGATCGATAAGAGCTAAAATCATCATTTTGGAGGAGTTTTTTTTTTTTTTGGTCTTATACAAGAATTATCATATAAGATTTTACAAAATGACTATTTTTTTTTCTAAATGAAAGAGGAAAATATAAATAAGTTAGATAACACAAATTCATGTCAGTATTATAGTGTAATTGAAAGTTGTGCGATGTTCCACACTTCTAGTTTATCGTGTAACTCAACCGAAAGTATTTCTTTTGATTTCAGAGATAGAAATCTCTTCTACTTCAACTTTTTAAATTATCATTAAAAAGTATGAAGCAAACTTCAAAATTACTAATGAAAAGAACAGTCTAAAATGTTAAGGATTTTATCCATCGATCATTTAACTAGGGGTGTGGAACATCGTACAACTTTCAATTACACCATAATACTGCCGTGGATCTGTGTCATCTTCCATATTTACATTTGTATAATTCATTTAATAAAAATGGACTGCTTGGAAAAACTTTTTGCGATATTTCTTGCATGGGATTTTAAAAAAAAAAAAAAAAAAAAAAAAAACACACGCACACACACAACAATGATGATTTTGGCGATATACTGATCGAAATTTTTTATATTATCCTTTCTTGTAAGTGACACTGGACAGAGAGGAAAAAAAACGATCGTTGATGAGGTATAGTCAAGGAAAGAGAACTCTGTGTTAAAGGCATTCATTTTTCAGCTTTTTACGCCATTAAAGCATTTTTACGGGAATTTCGGTGGTGGGGATGTTTAGAACATCTTAAGAGGCATTACCACAGCGATTTTGAACAAAATAGTTTCAGCCGTTTTTTAGGAATTACTGAAAAACATGATTTTTTTCAATGGCAACTACCCTATGCGCATGAGCGATTATGACGAAAACCTTAATGGTAGTGACCTACACAATAATGATTTCTAAACTATTACTTTTCTTAATCTACGAGCTTGGTAGCGTGAACAATAATGATATGCAAACTATTTTTTTTTTATTTAAATCTTTTTCTCCTCAAACATGAGAATATTTCTGGACTGCCACAGACAACTAAAAAGGCGACTAAAGCGACTGTTTTCGATTGAAGGCTACTATTGCCACTTTTTTTTTGTCAAAATTGGGCTAAATAAGCGACTTTTTTAGCGTATACCGATACTTCTTAAAATATTCGCCGACTGTTTTGGAAAAAAAATCGCATTTTCATTTTTATTTACAAGTAAAAACAACCGAGGAATGGAAACGAAACCAATAATCTAAGTTCGGTCGTCACGTCAAAAGTAGGCGGTCTCTGTTCTTTAGGTCTGTTGCTTCCACCAATGATGTCACACTTGTAGAGTTTGATTAGAGCTGAACTGAAGATGATTGAACATTTTTTTTCGTGCCATCACCAACCCTCACACCAAATATTTGAACATCGTAGGTCAATTTGTTCGGGAGTTATGCTGACCACACACACACACATACACATACTAGATCGCTTTTTTGAGATCAGGATGTTCCTAAATTGGAGAAATGCAAAAAAAAAAATTTAAAAAATAAAAATGTTCTTTTGACCGAATACTATATTTTCATTACCCTTTGTATACATATGACTAATTGAAAGTAAAAAAAGAAAAGAAAAATAAATTAATTGCAAGAATAGTACTTTCTGTGTTATATTTATGCATTGTAGTTAGCTAGTTCAATCAGTTAGTTATTTAGTCGTCACTGTGGGGACCTACAATCTCTCATCTCTGTATTCCAGATCATTCCATCTTGTCGATATAAAATTTCACACTTAAATTAATTTTATAATTTATTATTATATTTTATACTTATTATAATTTTACAAATGCATTTATTAAATTGTTTTTTTTACGGAATATTCAATACTAAGTAGGTTTACAAAAGATTAATGTATTTTAAAAATGAATTAAATAATATTTAATGCTTTGATAAATTTTTAAAAGTCTATAACTACATCTTGATAAATTTTTCGAGAAATAGAAGAAAATATATTAAATATATAGTATGTTACAATCCAGAGATTCACATCTTATTGAGAATTTGTGATTCTTTTCGCCAAATATTAAATAAACAAGAGTGCTTAAACACGTACTTTATTGTTACTGTCGGGTGTCAGCTACTATGAATATAACTATTTTAGAGAAAAATAAACAGAGATAAGAAGCAACAATGACCTGACTCTTAAGTATATAAGAACACCAAACTGAGCGCTAAAGAGCGAATATCTACCTCAACCCTTCTTGGGTAAAAATTTCACAACAAGGGCATTACTTCGAGAATAAATTTTCAAGTAAACTAGCACTCACTCAAGGAAGAGATTATTTCCAGAAATTAATTTTAGAATCCAATTCCTCTTTGAAACCACAAAGCACCAAGATCAATTGTCACATGGTTGAGATTTTTTTGGCGTAGAAATGTCTACCATTTCTATCAGATACAATATGGCATCTTAGTCTGGCTAGAGAACTGTTTTTTATATTATTGCTGATAACACACACTTTACATAAAATTTTCTGTCTAGGAACATGCCATTGTTTTTTATGTCAAAGCGTCAGAAGTTGCAACTAAGTCGAAAGGGATTAAACGCTCAGTAAGGTTATCTGGAACTGGAACCTCCATAAAATTGACCATTGGGCAGAAAAAAAACAACACACATTCAAGTTTTAACAGGAAGAAAAGACAATGTTTAGTTAAAAAATTTCTTTAATCTTTATTTTTGAATATGATACGTTGAATGGTTTCATGGTTTATTTCAAGCTTGGTTAACATAAAAATATTGAAAACATTCTTATATTTAAGCCTGTTGTTGGTCTTGAAATTTGTATTTGTATTAATCTTTACTTCACGTTGGAAAAAATTATAACCCCCCCCCCAATTACCAAGTTTTTCGCATGTATATAACTTTGAGATCCCGAAAACTTACCTTGTAGCTCATTACCCATTATACAAAACTATTTTAATTGAAATAACTCAGTACCCCATGACGTGGAGGTGGTTGCGATTTCTCCTCCTTATCTTATCATCGAATCATTCACGAAATATCTTGAAATACGATTTTAATTCAGATTTTGACAAAGGGAAGTTACTCTAATTAGTCTAGCTCTTAAATGTTTAAGCATCTTTCGATGGATTATGTTACAGTTTGACAGCTAAATACTTTCGGAATATTCTGACACCATACCTTTTATTTTATAATACCTCCTTAAAAATTTTGTGATAGAGTAATCAATATAAATTTCACTTGTCTGCATACATTCAAACAGTGATGTCATTCAAACAGTGATTTCATTCAACAGTGACAATAAAGTTTAATTTAAATTATTTTTTTCGAAAAATTAATATAAGAATACTTAAAACTGTTTAATATCAAAATAGTATATTCGTACACTTAATTGTAATTAAAAATTTAGTTAAAACAATTTCTTTAATCTTTATTTTTTAATATATTTTGAATGCTGTTATTAATTGTGTCTTTGAAAAAAGTATCCATACCGTTCTGTTTTATAATATTTCTCAATATATAGGGATTAGAAGTAGTCGCACTTTAACACTTTGATTGATACGTCAAGTTTCGACCGAAATATTTTATAGCAAAATTATACCTGCTTAATTTTTTTTATGACCATTTCAACATGTTAGTTGAGAATTAATCATTATTAGTTATTTATATTTTTTGTGAAGATTTCGGGAACTGTCATAGATACTGGAGCCGGCACAAAGAAATTATTAATTAATACATAGAAATCCTTCAGTTATATTGTGTTTGTCACATATCTTGTTCAGTATGTGATGTAAAGCAAAAATACTTTTTGTTATTAGTTCAGAAGTTCAAGCACAAGTTTCTTACTCTTACGAAGAGACTTAGACTTAAAAAAAAAAAAAAAAACTATAATCAAGTGATAATAATTGTCAAAAAAGTTCTCTTCTAATTCTATAGAATAGTTAGAATGGCACTAATGCTAGTCACCATTAAGCTCTTTTGTTGGTAAATAATCTTTTCCAATATAAACAGAACCATGAGACACGATCCAATTACAAAAAGTAGGTTCTTCATGTTATGGTCTAAAGAAATGTGAGAAATTATTGATGTTCATTGTTTTGCTCATGCGTTATGTATTTCCCTCATTGACCCGGAATAGGAAAGGGGGAAGATGCAACCTATTTCAAGACCAAGGAGGAATTCAGGGAGGAAGAACATTTTCGAAAAATTCACATTGATGTGATTATTTTGAGAAAACATAATTCAAAGGTTTAAAAATGCTTAGAAGCACGTTACAATTTGGTAATTTTTGTGAATTTTCTCTGGAACTGTTTCTTTCTATTCTCCTGATGATCTGCCATCGGTTCGTTTTCCCAACAGTTGTTCTTTTAACTATACTTTCACAAAAAGTAGATATAAACTGCTCTGCTACTCTGTTCTACATTTATCCAGTTGAAAATTCGCAAACTAATTATTTTAACTCTGTGATTTACCCCTTAAAGATGACCTTAAGGTACCACTTTAAGAAAAATCTCGAACAATCGATCTCTCTTTCTTTTCAAGTACGATTTGACAATGTTTAAAAATATAAAAATACAATTTTATATTTTCCCTGAGGCTAAATGGGTTTCACTTAATAATCCCAGTTCAGTTCTGGGGGGGGGGGGGGAGATGGGGGGGTAAGGTAGCCCCCTCCCTCCCTGAAAGAAAAAGGACACGCAGCCGCTAGGTAGCCAGCATTTGTGATTTCATTACATTTTATGACTATTCATATCACTTGGAGATTTTTTTGACAACGGCTGTTTTTTTTTAAAGATTCATTTCTATTCAAAGATTCATTTTAGTATAATATAGATTTTGGAAAAGTTTAAATGGGTGACTTTATTTTTTATTTTAAAAATGATTTATCATTATGTTGTTTTCAAAATTATTTCACGTTATTGAAATTTATCAAATTGCATGTAACTGAATGAACTATCCCATTTAATAGCAGCATTGCCTATAACATTCAAGTTAAATGGAGTACGTGTGAATAAAAAAAATAAAAAAAAAAATATCAAGTTAAATGTAAAGTTGTGAAATTATTTATGCATGTTAATATTTTTAGTTTTCCATATCACAAAGAAATACTCTACTCTATATGTTAAAGTATTTGTAAGGCATTCCAACATATAAAGGAAGTCGTATAGTTGGTACACAGATTGGACAATTTGAATGAAAGTTTGCTTACATTCAGTGGATGAATACTGTTGGTGTGGACTCGAATCCCTATCTGAGAGCTCTGCAGTAGGGCTTTTTCTCCTTTTTTTACTCCTCCATGCACATGCACCCATCGATCAACGAACAAACACTTAAACCAACACCAACAAATGATTCCATTTTGAGTTGAGATGCATTATGATAGCTCGAGTGTCGGAATTAAATAAGATATTACGAATTTACCCATTGCATGTGGTACATTGAGATTTTTCAAAACTCTTATTTTCGACTCATAAATGTTCATGGACAAATCATCGCAAGTGGACATATATATCTATAAAACAAGCAATTGTATAATATTCAAAGACACAACCTGATTACTCTGACTGAAATGTTTAAAATATTTGTACAGAGCAGTCATAGTGAGAATTTTTTATATCTGTTTTTGTTCGTAATTAGCCCAGGGTCGTCAGAAAGCTTCAATTGATGTGTGTGGTCTGCCGTCTTACCGCGGTCCTTGCAAGGGTTATTTTCGCAGATACTACTTTGACAGAGCCACAGGAGAATGCAGGCTATTCCCTTATGGCGGATGCTTAGCAAACCAGAACAACTTCAGGACTGAAGAGGTATGCCAGGCACGTTGTGGAAGACAAGAAGGAGCAGTCCAACCAACAGGTATTTTGAAAAAAAAGGGAGCTTGGCGGGAATATTTCAACAATTTTTTTAGAGCTTGGCCAACTTAAAATATTTTGATGTATTTTTCGTTACTGGTAGTTTGTTCTTAAAAAATTTCGCCTGTTTAGAGCCGCATGGAGCCTGTAATTTTAATCATCAAACTTTAGGCACGTACTATTGAGTACTACGTACAAGAGAAAATAATGTCTGAAGATAAATAAAATAAAAATCAGTTCAAAGTTTCGCCACAAGAGGAAAATGGGACACTTTAGGAAATTGTATGGAAGTTAATGCTGCAAAATGAACATTGTCGTGAAAGTTTTAAAGGTTGGCGTGGAATATGTAATTTTATTAATATTTATCTTAGTGCTAATTATAGAGAAAAATATACTCACTTTTTTCTAAGGTTAAAAATACATGTGACGGACGTAAGTGTTATAGAAACATAACTCTGGTAATGGAAAACGAAATTTTCTGGCAATAAGAATTTAAATGTTAAAGTTTTGCCTGCATAAATTGATGTAGTCTGAATAAATAAAACACATAACGTTAGAGAAATGAATTATCAGAAATAATAGAGTTTGTTGATATAAATATTTTCAATATTGACTGTGTTCTCAATTAAATTCTCAACGTTTTCTTAATGACTAAAATCACATTTATAAAATAAAGTATATATTTTTTTTGACTTTCTAGCGTTATAAATAATTTTCTAGTTTCACTAGAGTCTGAAACGCTTTAAATTTAATGGCCAGGTTAGTTGGTTGTATTCAGATTATCTGGCGCCGTCAGCAACACAAGGGCTATAATGCGCCGAAACATTTAATCATTTAACAAGCCAACATACATTTACAAACACCCATGCCTAATACGGGACTCGAACCCGCAACCTCGCTGTCTAGAAGCCAGCACGCTAACCACTATACCGTTTGGTCGGCTTTAATGGCCAGGGAAACATGTTTTAAGTTTTGTGGTCACTGAAAAGGCAAGTTTGAAGATACAAAGTATGCCAACTCGGAAAGAGAAATGATATCAAGAAATAAATAAGAAGTAAATATGAACTTAACGAAGAAAGAACGATTTTTCAATTAAAAGTACACCTATTTTGGAAATATTAATAATGAAATTCCTAACTACAAGTTGTGGTCTAGTATTTTATTATCAATCGTTGATTAGATGGTTGTGATCCACAATCATCTATTACTGCAATATGCAGAAAAGTCGTACTTCCAAAATCATTGGAATAATTTCTTTTTCTCATTTTTGACGTTTTCAGAAAGATTAGAACTGTTTGATTAATTTCATTGGAGCAATTACGATGCACTTAATTTTTATAAAAATACCAATGAACTTAAAACAATAGGGTAACATAAAACTTTAATGTTCTGTACCCAAAGATAAATCTATAAATAAGTTCATTACTTTTCTTCACGCGTACATGTTGATTGTGATTACAGCAATTTGGGTTACTGTTCAATAGGGATCTGAATCCATTGAAATTCTTTTTGTTTTACTCCCTTGAGATCATTAGCTTTATTTAAATTGATATTAATTTTCAAAATATTTAGGTATGTTTTTGAAAAACTGCTTTTAAAAACAAAGGAAGTGTCAGTTACTATCCGAATATTTAAGGTACTTAATTATTTCTTTGTAAAATAAACACTGATAGATGAATATGCATTGAAATAGATTTTGGGTTATAAAGGCTTAGCTATAAATATATCTTGCTCATTGCCTTTGGATATGATGTTCGAACTAAAGAAAGGTTCTGCATCTATGAATATTCTGGAATAAAAAGTGTGTGAATATTATTTTTTAGGAAAAATATTATCTAACTATAATTACATTAGGTCTAATATTCATTTTCCTTAATGTTAACTAAAAATATTTTTTTTTTTTTTTGATGAAGCTGAGAAAACAATTTTGTTAAATATTTATCGAAATAATTTTTACAAATTTTGTTTTATAGAAGTGTGTGGTGAAAATGAGGAACAAGATATATGCGGCACAGCTTGTCCATTGACCTGCGAGAATTATCAAAGTCCGCCCGAGGTCTGTACTCTTCAGTGTGTAATTGGATGTCGATGTAAGCAAGGATATGTAAGAACAGCTGATTTACGATGCGTAAGAACTCAACAGTGCCCCAACAGACCTGAACAATTCAGTAGTAGCGGGCCTGGACAGTCCAGAAGCACGCGACCTGAACAGTCCAGATACACTCGCCCTGAACAGTCCAGAAGCACCCGTCCTGAACAGTCCAAAAGCACTCCGCTTGAATTTTCCAGGAGCACCCGATTTGAACAGTTCAATACAACTCAGCCAGAACAGTTGGCTAGTGAGTATCTTGTTTTGAAAATATTGTAGGATTTTGGCATTCAAGACCAACTCTTAATAAAAATTCCCTTGATTTTCCAGTTATATTTTTTCAACAAGAAATTGTTTTATTATTGAAAAATCTATTTTTAAATCAGTTTCACAGAACGCGGGGAGACTACGTCCTATGGAATTAACTTGGAGATAGATTCGAGTGAAGAACATACAAACTAAGTCTAAATTTTTTCTATTAAGTGAGCATTTGCGTCTTGAATGGCTTTTATTTTTTAATTACTCATATGTTAATACAACGAAATGAAAGTATTACATTCGGTAGAAAAATCGATTCTTTTTTGTCATTTCTACACATTTTGGAACTCTCCCGAGTTCAAAAAAGTAGGGTAGAAATAATGTTAATGTGTTTGTGTGGTCAGCGTAACTTACGAGCGGATTGATCTACGATGTTCAACTTTTGTAAATGGGTCAGGGATCGCCATGGGACCTGGAATTACGGTTATCGTCAAAATAGCTCATGTGCATAAATTAGTTGCAATTGAAAAATTTATGTTTATCAGTATTTACCAAAAAAGAGACTAAATTTTTTTATCAAAATGTGGTAATGCCTGTGGCCCACCCCCACCCACGAAATGCCCGTAAAATTTTTATAAAGGTATTAGAAGTTGAAGTTTAACGTATAGTTTTATTCTGAGCATTTCTGCTCAATGACTTAACCTTCTTTTCACTCACCCGAAAAGAATAATATAATAATTATTGCCAAAAATATCACTATTGACGATATTTTGTTTCGACCTATGTAAGAATTATCGCCAAATTCGCATTGGCGAATGTCGTTAATGTATATTACAAACTCAAGATGTTTGCCAAGGCGAGTTTGGCGATAATTATTAAGTAACTGAAAGATGGAATGAATATGGAAAACAATCTTCCTTGTTTTCATAATTTTAATCATTAAAAATTGTGCATAGGGTCATAATGCAAAAGTGGACATGTGCAGTCATGTTTTTTATTAGTTGGGTTTTGAACATTAGTTTTCACTATTGTTCTAAGACGCAGAACAATAAAACTTTGAATACGTATTCTTGATTAATGAATTTTTCTGGTACACTGAAAGATTTTTTTTCAATAATTTCAATTCAATATTTAAATTCTTTAAATAATAAATAAAAAAATTAATGAATTTTTAATTTTGTTTTACACAACTTTTTTACTATACTTGCACGTAATCCAGGGATTGCATTAAGCTCAGTCACATCCTGGTATTTTATGTTAGGTTTAAACACCTTTGAAAAAACTGAAAGAACATATCAATCAATTTATTTGTTATTTTTTCCATCTTTGTTGGACTCATAGGAATGTTGTACACACTTTTTTTTTTTTTAAATGAAAAAGCAGTTTTGCTTCTTTATTTTTATTTAAGATATAATTATTTAATGGTTTGAACTTTTCAGAAACCCAAAATCATCTTTATCTCTATTTATTAAAAAAAGAAAAAAAAAAGTAAAGATTAAAAAGTCACCGTTGTTTCAGAATTTTTCCACCGCGACTGTCTTACAGTAAAAAAACTATTGAACTTAAAAGTATGAAATTTTGTACGTATGTAAAAAAATGCTTGGAAAATCCCATGATTAAAAAAAATTTAGAGATGAGAACTTTAGTTTTTGAGTTATTATATGTCAAAATGATTTTTTTTTTTTTACATGCGCCGTCCTCTCCACGGAAAAATAACCATTATAGAAATATAATATTTTTTTCAGGCAAAGAGGAATGTGTCTTAATAAAACACACCTTTTTATAGATTTAGATGTTTTAGAGTTATAATTTTATGTACAGCGAAAAAGTATGGAAAAAAGATGAACTTCTTTGGGTAAATTATATCACGGCAAAGACCAGATTATCAGGAATCGATTAAAAAATCAGCACTCACATTGTTAAAATAGTGACGTAGATGTTACTAATTTAATTTTTTTAAAACGATGTTTTTTTATTTCACTTTTTCTCCTCTCTTGACCAAAAGAGAAAATGTATTCTTGCCTGGTGTAGTATTTTAAATACTAGGGTAGTATGAGAACTATGTTATTGGCAACTTCGTGAAGACTTGAGATCAATCACAAATTGGTTAAATTTATTATATGGTCAGTGACGTAGAAATGTAAAATCCCAATTTTTCCATAAATAAACAGAATTTTAGGTAGTAGTTTTCAAAAAATTCATACGATTTTTGATTTAATATTTTTTTTGTTTTTGTTTTGTTAGATAGTAGTAAAAAATACAATTACTAAAAATCTGACAACCTTGGTTTTGGGAGTTGATTTAGACTCTATGTCGATTTTAATGCTATGAGTTGCAAAGCCCATGTGATATTTTAAGGTTAGTAATTCATAATTAATTGATTTCTGGAATCACGTCGCAAAGTTTCACTGACCTATAGTTTTTGCTATCATGCTTTTTTAGTAATAATCGAAGTTTGGCGAGTATTATTAAGCAGACTTTTTGATTTCAAAGCGATATTCCTGGTATGCGAGAGTTAACACAAATTAACGTATTTTGGTCTATTTTTGAAAATGTAATGGAAGTTTTTCAAT
Source organism: Linyphia triangularis (assembly GCA_963978545.1). Taxonomy (NCBI): domain Eukaryota; kingdom Metazoa; phylum Arthropoda; class Arachnida; order Araneae; family Linyphiidae; genus Linyphia; species Linyphia triangularis. Next base: position 49,846,321 of record OZ021722.1, on the reverse strand, counting down.
TTACCTTGGAAGAAAAAGAATGAAAGACTCGCGTAATTATTACAAGTAAGTAAAATGATTTTAATATACAATAAAATAATAATAAATAAAATTATAAGAAAATCAACACCGAGAAAGCGAAGCTTCATTTACTCTGATATTTGTAACTGTTCTTCAAGCATGGAAAATGTGCTAAGGCTTGTGCATGTGCAGCTCCAACTCAATTTTTTTTACAAGAGAATCCTAAAGCAAAATAAAATACGTGGTATAAATATAGGCATAAAAAATGTTCTGGAAAATAACCTACGGTTTTGTTACATAAAAACAGACTCTTCCTAAAATTAAACTGCTGTCGAGTATGAATAAAGTTCTTAAAATACATAAATTGTAGTTTTTACGTTGAAATTATCTTTTATTATTTTTGTATAACTCGTTACATCACTTTCCATATCATAGCACTTCCCCACTTTCCTTTAAATAAACATACTGTGACCAGTGTGTCTCCGAGAGTTGCTACACTGAATTGTCTCCATCTTATAATATATTATTTGAAGAACCACAATTTCCTTCAAGACTGTGTTTATTTTACGTGTCCATGTTATATAATATTTTTCAAAATATTTCCGCACCATTTTAGCTCCGGCATCTGCTGTATCTGACAATGCTGTCTGTCAACAAGATAAGGAGGTAGGACCGTGCCAAGGAATAGTTCCCAGATACTACTACAACAAGCAGAAAGGCCAGTGTGAACAATTCAACTTCGGCGGTTGCGGTGGAAATCTTAACAGTTTTCCCACCATTGAGGATTGCAATTCGTATTGTGTGGGTATGTAACGGCCTGTATTTATTTATTTGAATCAACCAAATTGTGTGGTAAAACCCAGGATGTAATAACCATTATACAAAAAGTCGGAATTTATTCCCCTCATCATTTTAATTGAAACCAAGTCGATGACATTTGGTGGACAGTTTCGCTATTATGTGAAGTTGAGAAGTCGTAACAGAATTTAATCACGTTTACGTATAGGATATCCCAACAAAGTTGTTAAATTATTCATTTAACTGTAACGTTTAGAGATAGTGTATAGGGGAAAATTGCAAAAATACCTAGAATAAGGAAATGAACTATGAAATTATAGCTAGATTTTCATAGGATATTGATTTTATAAGAAAGTTAAGTCAGTCGAAATAACATCGCGCCTTGAAGTATGAATCAATCTTTTATTCTCCATTAGAGATTATGAGTATATGCTTGCACTTTATGAATTTCTATATTAATATATTTACGAAGTAAAATATATTCTTTGAAATTCAAAATCTCGCTTTAAAAAACTACTTTCACAATATTAGACATCGCCTTAACTATGAAACACATGTTATATCATATTTAGAATTTTATGTGTTTTATTTTCCTATACTATTTTAAATACTTATATTTATACTACATTTATATGAGATAGTCCTATTAACTTTTATTTTTTTGCCACAATTAAAAATTTTGTTAAGTGTGTAATAATTTTAATAACTTAAAATTTAATACAATTATTAGCAATACTTAATGCTCAATACTCGTAATTGATATTTCATTAAATATCAGCATTCTAAGTTTATAATTGTATTCGCGGTTGATTCATTGAATATTTTTCTTTACAGATCAAAGTTGAAGAGTCTATGTCGTTAAAGTACTTCACTTCATGTTTACATTAGAAGTCTTATTTTTTGTAAACATTCCAGAAAATAAAACATTTTTGTATAAGAAATATTTTTTCTGAGATTTCTTAATACTTCTTTGGAGATAATTGTTCTGTTTTATAACGAACTATTAGTGCTGGTGTTGGCCGGCACAACCAGGTCCAGTCAATTGCAAGCTTAAACATGTCCTCCCTTGACCTCTTGTCCCCGATTTCACCATCTTAAAAACATAACAAGGTAATGAAATTGTTTTCTGGACAACTAGGGTTAATAAAAAAACATATAAAAATAAACAGGGTTCAAATTAGTAAATCTCAAGTTATGATCATGCTTCTTTAGGGGATTGAAATGGGAAATGTGAGTTAACTTTTAAAATTTTACGTAACCAGTTTCTATTAGTTTTGAAGGTCATATGGAAGGTCAATTTCATCATGATAAGAATAAAACTGTAACTTTCGATTAATAAAACACACCCACATTCATGCTCAACACATCCAAGGACACTCTTTTTTTCTATATATTAGATGCTTATTATTAGACAATGAGATTTAAAAAAAGTTTATGATAAGAGTTGCTGAAGATTTTATGAACTTATATAAAATTTTAAATGTAAAAGCATAACGACCAAAGAAATGATGATGGAAACAAAGTTAATAATTTGTAAATATAATTTCTATAGTTAATGTTATAGTGTCTCCCACTTAGATTGTTTTATTCTCTTAAATGTCACAATATAACGTTACTTGTGTTTACTCTACATTTTTAATAGTCATTTTTTTTCTCTTTTTTTAAACTCATTTACCAATGCATTATCTACTTTAAAATTAGAATGCATAAAAAATACAATTTTCATTAAAATTAATAATCAATCACAATTATAAGTAATAATAACAAATATTCTTTCCGTATCAGTTTCGGTTGATTTATCAGTATCACGTTTGTAAGTTTTCTCCGCACATAAACATACTTCTTTTCATTTAATAACTCACAAATGAAAAGAAATAAAAATTAAGAAAAAATTGCTAATTGAAATATTTCAATTATGTTACTTTTACTTCACTAATTAAAATAGTAAATTAAATTTATAACTCAACCAAAAATTCATTGTAATCCCACGAAATTCTATCTGTTTCAAAAAGTATATTTTTAATATTCATTAGAGACTTTAAGAAATTTTCAAGTTTTAATTATGCACTATCTTATCTCTTAAAGCGACATTTCAACAATTCAATCTACTCCTATTTTCTAAACCACCATCAGACGAAACGGTCGTTTCGCCGCCAACCTTAAAAAAGGCAGAAACGACAGTAAGTATCTATTCTCTGCACAACTTCCAGCGAAAAAGCCGAAATTGTCTATTTTCTAGCACGCTTACGAAACTTCACATAATTGTACAAAAAATACCATAGATTCGTCTCGGTGATATCTTTCAAAGAAAAAAAATTGAGTACTTAAGATAAAAGACAATAAAGAAAAAAAAATATTGAAATTTCCAAAACGAAATAAAAAAAAACGAGTTTTAGCCCGATTTTGATGTAAAAATTTAGACAAACGTACAGTCCAAACTAAGCTATAGATCTTCAAACGGATTGAATTATAGGATGCGGAATGTTTCAACTTAAAATCCTACGCTGGTTTGAACTTCATTAAATAATTCTTTCTATTTTTAATTAATTTAAAGCCACTTTTTTTCATTTCATAATTTGGCGACAGATAAAGGCGATCAGCTTGTAATTGAGGTTCAGATATATATGCCAAAAGTTGCCAAACAGGTTTGCTATCATTTCGAAGTTAGTTTTTCCGACATGTTAGGCTTAAGTGAGAATGAACGTAAAGTTAAAGTATAGGCAGAACGAATTGGACTATAATTATATGGCTTATACCATCTTTAAAATTTAAATAATTTAATTTTTGAAGAGACAGAATTAAAGAGAAATATTTGTTCTTTAAGTTGCATGTGTTATTTGAACTGTATGACAATTTAGAGAGAGTTAACTTTCAAAAACATTTTAATTTCGAGAAATCTCCATTGAAAAATGAAAACAATCACATTTTGTTGCAAGATACTATGGGCTGAATACAAAGTATAAATGTGGAGGTTATGCGAGCTGACGTCACAGTCAATTCATTACAGAGGATTAAATGAATCACGCATTGCGATTGGCTAATGGAATTTGCAAAAATGTCATTCGTTTTTAAAGATGTGTTGATATTTACTTTCCGTTGTAAAATGAAATTGTAGAATCATATATCATCAAAATTGTAATTTCATAGTGAATTTTAAAATTGTTGTTAAGAAAATATTTTAAATTTTGTCAAATATCAATGGGTTATTATGTGAACCAAAATAATGCTTGGTATAATAAAAATAATTTATACTGCGATATTTATTAGACTGTAAAAAACTTGTAATATTTATTTGTAACAATTTATTAGAATAAACTTTAAATGGAATGAACGGCTTGCCTTGTAAGTTAAAGGTGCCGGATTTGATTCCTGGGTTAGGTGTGGATGTTCGTTGTGATTCGGAATCCACGTTAAGCTGTGGGTCCCGGACTGATTAGTCGTTATTATGCACTGAAATAGGTCGTTATGAGTACAAACTAACCAATCGAACTGAAACTTGGCAGATAGGCTCTTCGTCAATGACAACGTATTTCTTTAAGTTTTGGGAGTTGAGTTGCCATACACAAGTTTCTAGTACTCGTTCGTGGTAGATTTTGATGGTTACTGCCGTCCGCATTCAACCAATTTGTCAATTTTCAAATAGATTTTGGCATGCAAGATATCATTGAACTCAACTTGAAGAATTATGAATATTCATGGTACCAGGTGTACCATAGTTGGTACTACTTCTGGTTTATCAATTTTGAAGATAAATATGGCATGTTGGGTGTCGTTGGGCTTGTTTTGAAAAAATATGAATGTTTAAGGTATCAGGTATAGCATAAGTAGTACTATTTTCGGTTAATCAATTTCCAAGATAAATGTGGCATGTTGGACTTCTGTTTTGACGAATTATGAATGTTTAAAGTACCAGGTATGTTATTGGTACCACTTCCGGTTTATCAATTTTAAAGATAATTATTGCATGTAAGGTATCGTCGAACTCAGTTTGAAGAATTATGAATATTCCTAGTACCAGGTGTACCATAGGTGATAAAAAGAAAAACGATGAAACGGACAAATTCAAAAAATAGAAGTCGCCAGTGTTTAAAAAAAAAAGTTCTGATATCCCACAAAAAAGCACTTTTGAAAAGTAGAAGAACCACCAACCTCAAAAAACTTTCTTGCAATAAAAAAAATCATAAACATGATGAAAATTTTCAGCCACAAACACAGTGATATAAAAAATGGCCAACCTCTGATTACAACTCTCGGTTGTGACTCGCTTACGAATGTATGCTTACTTAATTTATTTTTAAAATATAAGTTCCGCTCCCATAAAAATTTACGCTGCTTGAGGTTGGCGCTCGTCTTAAATACTCACCTTTAAAACCCCATACACATAAAAACTTTCCAAAATGTATGTATCAACCAAACAAAATCTTACCAGAAACACTTTAGTTTCCTACTTAAAAAAATTCTTAATAACGATTCAAATGCAAGCGTTTGAGCACAGTTTCTCTATACTATTTTGAAAATTACACGAACATGAATATTTACACCACTTTGTATTTCCTACCCATCCAAATGAAATCATAAACTCGAATATTCGTGCAAACATCCATAAATTAGTTTAAACGCAAGCATTGTTAATAATCCTATGACGGGCGCCAACCTCAAGCAGCGTAAATTTTTATGGGAGCGGAACTTAAATTTTAAAAATAAATTAAATAAGCATACATTCGTAAGCGAGTCACAACCGAGAGTTGTAATTAGAGGTTGGCCATTTTTTATATCACTGTGTTTGTGGCTGAAAATTTTCATCATGTTTATGATTTTTTTATTGTAAGAAAGTTTTTTGTGTTTTTGAGGTTGGTGGTTCTTCTACTTTTCCAAAGTGCTTTTTTGTGGGATATTTAAATTCAACAGTAAAGTTTCTTTTTTTCAGTTAATTTTAATTCACTTATCTCACATATAAGCAATCATAATTTAAACATGCACACTTTTGTTTTGCATCATAACACATTTTGAACGCATGCTTAGCAAAATACAAAAACAGATCATATCAATTCATTTCGCCTACTCTGTCACTCTTTTTCATTATTTTTCTTTTTTTAATTCTTCTAACTCATTTGAGGTTGGTAAGACTCCCCATCGCACGGAAATGGCAACCACACATACTTGGTAGCCTAAAAGTTCAACCCTGGAAATATATGCACAGTGTGTAATATTGCCACTCGAAACTGGAAAATGGAAAAACCAGACTGAGTGAATGATTTGCAAAGAATCTCAGAAATTAAATGCACGACCTTGACTTTTATAAGTTTGACGAATTTGCTCTTTGTAAAGACCAAACTCCGTGATGGATCTCCATATAGAAAGGCACGCCTCCATTTTTTACCTGTAAAAAGATAGCTCATGAGACACGCCAGAGTCATTATGATCATTTTGACCTTGGTTGGAAGATTTGTATCTGAAACGGGCTTTCTCCAGCCACAATTTTAAAATCTGAGTAATTCAGTTTTCTTTTTTCGCGTGCGCAGTCTATTGTTGTTTCTGTGACAGCGTTTTATTACGCATCACTTGTGAAGAATTGTTTTTTTAGAGATGGACGGGAGTGTAAAATTAATTTCTCAAATTTGATAGAATGATAGGATATTAAGAGCTTATATCGAGAACAGGTTTTACGGTGTAAAGATGATAAAAAGGTGAATCCCTCTGGGTTTTGGTTCTTTTCAAGAATTTTCTCGAGGATGAAAGTGTTCGTAGGATTCTGCATTCTAGCAGTTGTATTTGCTAGACAAGGTAAGTGAATTTCTGATTGCTGTATTGAAATAGATATTGAACTGTATTTTTATTTTGTTGTTTGAAGTTGTTTTCCGTTTGTATTTTAATTCCTTATAGTATATTACACAGTAATTATTTGCTTAGATTTTCGTTCAACATGTGATCGGTCGGATTTATATATCTATAATCAGTATTTTTATTAATTGATAAAACTCTTCTTCTAAAAATATTCTTTATACCTCTATTTCTGTGTAATCAAGATTCATTTAAAGTATTTTTTTTTTAAATTCTACGAAATTGTTATTATTGAAAGTGTTTAAATATTATAACAGAGAACGTGGTTTATTTAAAAAATATATTGGCAAATTAAACTTATTTTATTAAAGGTGCATCAAAAACATGCTGTCAAGTGTGCATTTTTCAAGTTAGTGGTGGCTGTTTAATGTACTTACATGGCTTCTTTGAGTCTTATAGTTAGACTAAAACTGTAATTGAGTGGAATAGCTTTTGTCAGCTGTTTTGTAATCTCCTAACAACAACGGAGGTATTCCAGGAGGAAAATGTTCCTTGTCGCACGGCAATAATAGTTCACGAATGATTTGAGAAGGATTGCACTTAAATTGCTTGAAATCTCGTGAAATATTTGTGATATTATCTGTATTTTCACTGCACAGCATCCCGCGTTTGCAGTACTTAAGCAATTCTGATCTGTTACCTAGTTGTATAGTTAAAGATAATTTCAGACGATTTGCCTTGACTGGTAGAGTTCATGCCAATGTCAAATCGAATTTTTGCACGCCGTCGAGTTAAAAGAGTTCCCAAACCATATTAAAGTATTCCTTGACTATTGGCACTTTAGTGTCTGCTGCATCGTATTTACAAATTATTTTTGAAATCGTCATTTCTTGTGTCATATTTTTTGATATGGTATCACTGTTTCGTATCTTCTATGGTGCTGGTACGATAGAAAGATGTGGCCAACAACAGACCTACAATGAGTGTGGAACATCCTGCCCCTTGACATGCGACAATTTCAACAACCCACCTCAGGTATGCGGACTTGTGTGCGCCCCCGGATGTCATTGTGATGAAGGATACGTAAGAACCAGAGACAAAAAGTGTGTGAGGAAGGAAGAGTGTCCAATAAAGCCAAATCTAGATAGAGGTAACTTTTATTATCCTCCAGTTAGACGTTTTGGTTTAAATAAATATATATATTTTATGGATATTTGTTTACAAAATCTTATTTTTTGAAAACGTTCTTCTGCAGATATATGTTGTTATACACAAGAGCATAGTATTGATATTCAGCCAATTTCCTTTAGTTTGTTTTTTAGCGTTCTTTTTTTTTTAAATCGTTGATGATTCACTTACGCTTGAGCAATAAACTATCTGCTTATCATTGATACATTTATCGATATATTTGTAATATCTCTTCTCGTCTATACGAAAACGATTTTTGATCATATTTTTGAGAAATCAGTACTATGTGATGGTTGAAAAGTTTAAAGTTACAAGGCTTGTCCTTTTAAATAGTTCAATCAAAACTTTAATATGCAGATACGAATAGAGCGCCTAACGATAGACAAGTGTAGAATTTTAAGGATAATGAAACGTTTTGTTTGGAATCCACATATTAATGAAAGTGTTTTTCTTCTTTAGAAGCAAACGAGTCTTGCTTGGCTATAAGAGATCCTGGAGTATGCAGGGTATACATACTGAAATGGTACTACAATGTACGAACGGGAACTTGTAAGACGTTTGTATATGGTGGGTGTCAAGGTAATAGAAATCGTTATGACTCCGAACAAGAATGTCTCAATCGTTGCAAAGGTTTGTACTCCTTTATTAAACAGGTTTATTTTCACAAAATTCTCGAATCAAATTTTTCTAAATCTATTGAATTATTTACAAATATTTTTTTTCTGATAGAATACTTTTTATAAGAAAAAAGTAATGGTTAAGGAAAATTGCCCAGTTCATGATTCATTTTTAGGATATTTTATTCAAGATAACTTTTGATTAAAAATACTGATTTCAAGTGAATAATTTTTATGATATTCAAATGGACTGTTTCTCTTGATACGTTTATTATGGTTGGTTGGTTGTATTCAGATTATCTGGCGCCGTCAGCAACACGAGGGCTATAATGCGCCGAAACATTTCGCCATTAGACAAGCCAACATACATTTACAAACACCCATGTCAACACGGGACTCGAACCCGCAACCTCTCGGTCTAGAAGCTAGCACGCTAACCACTATACCGTTTGGTCGGCATACGTTTATTATGAAAAAATAAAACCATTTTATTGTTTGATTTGCAATGTTATTTGAATTTTTTTACGATTACTGGTTTTTCAATTAGTATGAGAGAATGGGTGTAAATAACAAGTGTTGTTATTTTAATTATGAAAGATCCTGGACTTGAGTTGTATAGAAATGCGAAATGGATTATGAATGTGAACTGTTTTATTAGAGAAAAGTTATCTAACCAATTAATTGTTTATGAAAATGAGTATTGACTGTTTTTTTGGCAATAATTGTTTAATATGTGTGAGTAGTAATACATATTCCATTTGTGTGTATTGCAAGTTTATAATAAAGTAATCGTAATAGCATAGTTGAAATATTTCAAAAATTGTAAACAGTTTTTATTTTTATATAATATATAAATTAGTTTATAAAAAAATAAATAAAAATGTATGGCTATTTTGATGTTCAAATTCGCGAATGTTATTATTCACCTTGATTAGAAGCATACATTTAATCAATAACAATCATTATCAAAAATGTTAATTTTATTACAGGCAAAAATATTGACACCTAACATATAATGGAAGTCATGCTGGATAAGAATAAATATGATAATTTCCCTTAATAGGGAACATTATTATGCGTTTTTGTCATTGTTTACTTAATTCGAACGTATTTATCTAATATTTATATCGAAAATCGTAAATACACACGGTTTACACACTCGTAAAACGTTCAAAGTTTTAAAAGAGAGAATCCACGCTCAGAGTTCGTGAAAAATGAAAAAGAATGTCTTATTACCATATTTTTGCAACTCGATTGTTTTCCCGGAAAAGTACAAAAATAAAAGTGTGATTTCACATATAGTGTTCCTTTTTGTGAAGAACATTTCATTCTTCATTCAATGGCTTGTGCATGCATACAATTTATCACACGAACTTTTACTTAGAATTATGAATTATTAACATTTAAAGTCTTTTTAACAATAAATTAACCCACATTTTTTTTATTAACATTTTTAATTAAAAAACCTTTTCAATCATTTCTAAATGAAAACTAATCCGCAAAAAATAAACCAATACTATATGTCCTTTAATGTGAACGATGAACCTAAATTTTTTGTACATTTAATTGTTAAGTAAGATGTTGCCAATAAAAACTTTTTCGATAAACCTAAAATATATTTGCAAGCAATGTTTAAAATGTTGCTATTCTGTTTCACAGGTTTTAAACGTAGTAGATCCAAATCCAACGTCTGTAGGCTGCCTGCTGAAACGGGAAGTTGTTCAACTTACTCTCAACGGTTCTACTTTGATGCTTATAGTGGACAGTGTAAGATATTTATATACGGTGGATGTGGAGGAAATAGAAATAACTTCAAATCAATACAAGAATGCCTAGGGAGATGCAATAAATAAGGTACTAAGATAAAATTTTTATCCTTTGATATTAAATATTTGAAGATAGTAATAACAAGTCCACCAAGAAGTATTCTTCGCACTAGACTAGGTGCATTTGTAAATAATGTTAACTGAATCATTTCCATGCCAAGCGTCAAACAACGACAATAAAGTGTAATGCTTTCATTTATAGTTGCGAAGAAGACGGGGGGGGGGGGGGGGTCGAAGTAACATCTATCTTGATATTTATGGGATGTTATTGAATACCTAATACAATATAGATGTAAATTATAAAAAAACAGAAACAAAAAAAAACACAACAACAACAGTGTAGATGTTTAAGAGATTACTAAAGGAGAAGGAATATTTTTTCATTGGAGGAATCTCTCTGAATGGATATGGGGGGGGGGGGGGGTATTACTTAGTGCTGCACCTGTTTTCTCCTTTAAAGATCCCTGAAATCTTATTGTACTAACTCATTAACTCCTTAGTTTTAATGCACATTCTGTTTATTTGTTTATCAAAAACACATCTTTTGTCTGCAAAATCTAAGCCCCATAGTATCCCAATCGCTCCATGTAGAGATAGTTGGTTGGTTGGTTGTTTTCAGATTATCTGGCGCCGTCAGCAACACGAGGGCTATAATGCGCCGAAACATTCGTCATTAGACAAGCCAACATACATTTACAAACACCCATGCCTACACGGGACTCGAACCCGCAACCTCGCGGTCTAGAAGCTAGCACGCTAACCACTATACCGTTTGGTCGGCGCATGTAGAGATAGAAGGTTACTTCTGATATGAAAAGATTTTTGCAGGGTTTTATCAATACAATTGAGGTACTGACAGTATCTTAAATATTTAATACTTGAAGCACACAAAAATAATTTACAATAAAAACAAATTCTTCATAATTTAAGAATTAAATTTCAGAAAACAACAGTGGCAATGTCCCTCCTTAAAGTGCAAATGTTTTATTGTTTACTCCAGAACTTTAAAATGAACTAATTTATGAAAATTTAGAAATATTCTTCGATAATAAGCCAATCGAATATAATACTTACCTTTTGGCTAAAAACAAATTTACTTGGTGATCCAGATGATTAGTACGAGAACTTTCAAATACCCGCAATCCAAATACTTGCATTCACAAACCTTTATAGGTTTTCGTAATAACCACAGATGGAATAAAATCATTTAAATATATTACAGATATGAAATTTTTATGTATTCGACAGTTGATGCTGAGATCTGAGCGGCGGAGCACATGTCTAAAAAAAAAAGGTGTTGTACAAAGCCACTCTGCTTGGCTTTAATCATGAGTGATTATTTTTGTCACTTAGGGTTCTGGCAGTAAATTTGAAGGCCATTTTTTATTGTAAGCCCAAAGTATCTTTGATAGAATTTTGTAATAAAAAAACTAGGGGCATGGAACATCGCACAACTAACAATTACACTAAATACAGGTCACTGCATTTAAATTTGGAATGGATTGGTATACTTTACCGTTTTCGTTTTGAAGTTTTCATTATTTTAACAAAGGTAAGTAGAAGAAAGTTCTTGATATCTATTTTATTATTTTCCTTCAATTCAATGAGAAATATTCGGTTGCTTGAAGAGGCAGATTTTGTGAAACTATATCCCTAAGCATCTGGCCGTCTGGGTTCTCGTAGTAAATAAGATCTTTAAGAAAAGTCCAATTTCAAAATCTACCAGTTTTCTTCAACGTTTTTACGCAAAAAGTTGAGCCCTCAACTTCCAGCATCCAGTCCCGGTTGGGCATTATATTATACAGTTCTACAACGTAATCACTAGTTTGAATAACAGTGACAGTTGCGTGAATCCCTCAAGGGCCCATTCTCTTACCACCAACTTCTGAGAGCCATTAATAAGTTGAATTTACAGACTTATATTATAGTCGAAGACAGGCTGAACTTGCAATTCAGTTATACCGAAATGTCTTTGTGAAACCACATTTTTTTTTCTGGATTTGTGCGGATAAAAGAATATCCCTATTTTCCACCCCATTATTTTCAGCAGTTTTATTAAAAACATCGCAAGAGCTTGGAAAACGTAAAGAATCGACTTGCAAGTTTCCTTCACTCTTACAAGTTTACTTGTAAAAAATCCGCCGAAATTGATTTTGATTCAGTTGGGGCTTGACCAAAGTTTTTCAGCTACTTGATGAAGGTTAAATTCAACAGATTTTGATATGAAACTCTTTTCGACGAAGGAAATGGGAAAATTATCTGTTATTAAAGACCCCCTTTATGTTTACAACATCTTTGTATGAAATGTTTTCATAATTTTGGTTATGGTACTTTATATTTTCGAAAATATAAGTACGATCTATATCCTCGATTTTTTCACAATAGTTTTTGCTGTAACTGGCTAACACATTTTCCAAAATTAACTTTAATGTAAAGATTAAAGAATGTTTGAATTGAAATAAGCAATAAAATTGAATTGCCATAATCAATTAACTAATCACCATTAAATCTTTGGCAATTTTTCTTTTTTATATTTTGTGAGAACTTTTTACGCTGTGAAACAGCATTTTCAGTGCTTATTTTGGTTCTATGCCAGGTCTGAATATTTATTTAATCCTTCATAAGTTCTTCGTCATCCATGACCTTGATGACACAGATAATATCTCCCTTCCAAAATGGAAAAATTTCACAATGATCTGTCACCTCATCTAGAACAACCTTGGTACCAAAGTCGTCATTTAAACGTTTGAAAAAATACTTGTAATGTCCTCTTTTTATCCAAATCGAGCTTGAAATTTCCTCAGAGTAATTATCTTTTCAAAATGATTCTAATATAATTACTTAATTACTTGGATTTACGAAACTTTGCTCTCTATGTGAAACACCATCCTCTCTTCTGGTATCATGAGTTCTGGGTAAAACTTCAACTCTGGCAGCCTCATGAGATATTCGATCAAAATAAAAAAAAAATTAATTTACCCATTATGGTAGCTCTTATTCGACGTCTAGATTGCGTTTTAGATAACACACATTGTAGGCGGAGGAAACTCATTAAATAAAAAAAAAATGCACTATTAGACATTTTCTTTGGAATTTTCGGGATATTCATTGCTTTCAATCTAAATTAAAAATTATTTTACTTGTGTAAACAGGTATTGAAAATTTTTTCTGCACAGAAATTATACATATTCCCGATACTTAAAATTTACATTTGTCAAAAAATTTTCAATTCGATTCAAGTTATATTAGAAACCTTATTTATATAATACTATTTTTAAACATAAAATTATGTTTAGTTGCACAGATAATGTATAATGTAGAAATAATGTAGATAAGATATAATGTAATAGATAATGTAGAAATTATACATATTCCCGATACTTAAAATTTACATTTGTCAAAAAATTTTCAATTCGATTCAAGTTATATTAGAAACCTTATTTATATAATACTATTTTTAAACATAAAATTATGTTTAGTTGCACAGAAAATGAATTGTATAATTTATTTATAGTTTACTAATAAGTATTTGAAGTATGTTGTATTTTTTCTCATACTTATCACGCGTGTCATATAACTACTTTTCAATCTATAATAATAAAGCAAGCTATGTGTGAGTCCGTGGGTCTGTAGATCTATCGAAACTTACTTAAAATTGGAGTAGAGCTCTGAAATTTTCAACATAAGAAGTTTTGGCCTTCTAATTGTACATATGCCAAACAGAATGTTAAAATTTTAATGAGTTCTTTTTGAATTTTTTTTTTTTTACAAAGTGACTTTAAACAGAGATACAGCTACGAAATTTTCAACATAAGTAAGTTTTAACCTTCTAATTGTAGTTTTGAAAAACATAATTTTAAATTTTTGTTTAGTTCTTTTTAATTAATTAACAAACAATTTATAAAACGATTTCTAATGGGGCTAAGCTCTGAAATTTTCAGCATAAGTAGTTTTGGCCTTCTAATTGGACTTTTAAAAAACAGAATTTCAAATCTTTATTTAGTTCTTTTTTAATTAATTTTTTTAATTAATTAATAAATATTTCACAAAAGATTTCTAAAAGGGCTACTGCTCTGAAATTTTCAAAATAAGTAGTTTTGGTCTTCTAATTTTACTTTTGAAAAACAGAATTTTAATTTTTTTTAGTTCTTTATTAATAATTTTTTTAATTAATTAACAAATATTTTACAAACTCATTTCTAATAGGGCTACAGATCTGAAATTTTCAACATAAATAGTTTTATCTAATTGGACTTTTGAAAAACAGAATTTTAAATTTTTATTTAGTTCTTTTTTAATTAATTTTTTTTAATTAATTGATAAATATTTTACAAAACGATTTCTAATAGGGCTACAGCTCTGAAATTTTCAACATAAGTAGTTTTGGCCTTCTAATTTGACTTTAAAAAAAAACAAAAAAAAACCCAGAATTTTAAAGTTTTATTTGTTTTTTTAATTAATTATTAAATATTTTACAAAATGATTTCTAGTTAGGCTATAGTTCTGAAATTTTCAACACAAATAGTTTTGGCCTTCTAATTGGACTTTTGACAAAAAGAATGTTAAAATTTTAATTTGTTTTTAATTAATATTTTCACAAAAAACGACTTCCAATAGGCCTAGAGCTCTGAAAGTTTCAACATAAGTAAGTGTGCAGCGATCTTACGCTTACACAGCAATGAACCTTTCAGCGAGTTAAATAAGCCTGTGCTTTTGTGTCAATTAATTTTTCAATGAGCGAAGCGAGCAGCGAGCTTGATTTTGCGTTGCAATGAACCTTCCTACGAGAGAAGAGCCAAAAATTGGGGTCTATACACCAATGACAGATTTCCGCAACGCGAGGCCTCACAGCTGGCTAAAATATTGCACATGATAAAATTTCGTGGCCAAGTACGGGTATCCAGCTAGTAAACAATAAAAGAATTTCAAAAAATGAAAGCAATAAAATATAAGGCTACAAAACATAAGTAATTATGAATTTAACAGGTTTTTTTTTTGTCTTATATGTAACGTTTTGACCTTTATAAATACTCGTCAATATCTTAAAATTTATAGAATTTATTTACAAAAAACAATTTGAATAGAACAGATATTACAATAAGAGTTTCGCTCATCACTGACTCACTCTGTAACACTGCAAGTGAAAGAATTCTAATCGATCATTATTGAAATTATTTCCTGTTGCCAAGACAGACAGACAGACAGACAGACAGACAGACAGACAGACAGACAGACAGACAGACAGACAGACAGACAGACAGACAGACAGACAGACAGACAGACAGACAGACAGACAGACAGACAGACAGACAGACAGACAGACAGACAGACAGACAGACAGACAGACAGACAGACAGACAGACAGACAGACAGACAGACAGACAGACAGACAGACAGACAGACAGACAGACAGACAGACAGACAGACAGACAGACAGACAGACAGACAGACAGACAGACAGACAGACAGACAGACAGACAGACAGACAGACAGACAGACAGACAGACAGACAGACAGACAGACAGACAGACAGACAGACAGACAGACAGACAGACAGACAGACAGACAGACAGACAGACAGACAGACAGACAGACAGACAGACAGACAGACAGACAGACAGACAGACAGACAGACAGACAGACAGACAGACAGACAGACAGACAGACAGACAGACAGACAGACAGACAGACAGACAGACAGACAGACAGACAGACAGACAGACAGACAGACAGACAGACAGACAGACAGACAGACAGACAGACAGACAGACAGACAGACAGACAGACAGACAGACAGACAGACAGACAGACAGACAGACAGACAGACAGACAGACAGACAGACAGACAGACAGACAGACAGACAGACAGACAGACAGACAGACAGACAGACAGACAGACAGACAGACAGACAGACAGACAGACAGACAGACAGACAGACAGACAGACAGACAGACAGACAGACAGACAGACAGACAGACAGACAGACAGACAGACAGACAGACAGACAGACAGACAGACAGACAGACAGACAGACAGACAGACAGACAGACAGACAGACAGACAGACAGACAGACAGACAGACAGACAGACAGACAGACAGACAGACAGACAGACAGACAGACAGACAGACAGACAGACAGACAGACAGACAGACAGACAGACAGACAGACAGACAGACAGACAGACAGACAGACAGACAGACAGACAGACAGACAGACAGACAGACAGACAGACAGACAGACAGACAGACAGACAGACAGACAGACAGACAGACAGACAGACAGACAGACAGACAGACAGACAGACAGACAGACAGACAGACAGACAGACAGACAGACAGACAGACAGACAGACAGACAGACAGACAGACAGACAGACAGACAGACAGACAGACAGACAGACAGACAGACAGACAGACAGACAGACAGACAGACAGACAGACAGACAGACAGACAGACAGACAGACAGACAGACAGACAGACAGACAGACAGACAGACAGACAGACAGACAGACAGACAGACAGACAGACAGACAGACAGACAGACAGACAGACAGACAGACAGACAGACAGACAGACAGACAGACAGACAGACAGACAGACAGACAGACAGACAGACAGACAGACAGACAGACAGACAGACAGACAGACAGACAGACAGACAGACAGACAGACAGACAGACAGACAGACAGACAGACAGACAGACAGACAGACAGACAGACAGACAGACAGACAGACAGACAGACAGACAGACAGACAGACAGACAGACAGACAGACAGACAGACAGACAGACAGACAGACAGACAGACAGACAGACAGACAGACAGACAGACAGACAGACAGACAGACAGACAGACAGACAGACAGACAGACAGACAGACAGACAGACAGACAGACAGACAGACAGACAGACAGACAGACAGACAGACAGACAGACAGACAGACAGACAGACAGACAGACAGACAGACAGACAGACAGACAGACAGACAGACAGACAGACAGACAGACAGACAGACAGACAGACAGACAGACAGACAGACAGACAGACAGACAGACAGACCCTAACATTTATATTGTATTGTTAAGAATGTACTAAAGTCAGCTTAAATTACAAGATTAATTTTAAATAAATTTTGAAACGTAGTAAGCCGGATATTTTGCTGTAGGGAAATTTGTAATATTTAAAATTAGATGTAAACACCAAACATACTCTGACAACAGAATCGGTTCAACATCAATAAATATTTCATGTATTTTGAACTAAATCGTTTGTTAAATTCATCAATTTTCAACGGGTGCCGTAGGCGCTTTACAACTTTTAGTTAGATATATTAGGTACAAATCTTATCAAAGTTATTTTTAAGGTATACATATACATTAGGAATCGCGAAATTTGACTCAAGTCTGCGTTTTTGTTTTTTGGTTTTAAAATATTCCCGAATTCATTACCATTAAAATGATACCATTTTCTTTCTGAGACTCAAATTACTTTTTAAATTACAGTAGGTTTTGTGAACTTGTTTTGTATCACGTTCATTAGTGTAGTAAACTTTAAACGCGTTTTCTGAAGAATGACATTTTGGTGTTATATGACTTAACGCTAACGGTCATAACTTCATAATAATTGGTCCGATTTACAAAATTCTAATTTTTTTTTTTGTAGACAATAGTTGTGAATGTGTTTTCTATGGAGAATCTAATATATATTGTGATAAACACATTTTTTATGCACATTTTAATCCTAATTTTTTCTTAAAAACTATGTATTTTTTAAAACTTTTTATTTAAAAGCTTATAATTAAAAAAATATGGAAGCTAAATTCAAAATGCTCCATAGGAACATGCATCAATATAATATCTCTTATTTGCAATAAAAATAATACCTCTAAGTTAATTACAAGTTTATTTATATATGTTCTAATAATGTCCTAATTAGTCACTTTAATTGCAATTAGCTGATTAAAAAATTGACGGACAAAAAAAGTTTATATATATGAAAAATGCATCATTTTTAATTCTGATAGACTGCCAAAAAGTTTGAAATTATAACCTAAAAATTAAAGAAAATCATCTCAATTGTATATGTATACCTTAAGTGATTATGCTTTTTAAGATGATTAAACAAAAACAATTTCTTTTCAGTTTGATGTCGCAAAGGTTAAAGTTGGTTTCATGGTGCAATAAAGAATCTACAGTGTAGTTAAATAAATGTTTGATGAAATTGTCATTGGTGTCTCTAAGTTATATATACTTTGTCTAAAGAAAGCTTTAGTAAAAATTCACAATCAAAACAATGCTTATGTTTGGAAATAAAAATTTATATTTTTAATTTTCTAAAATATAAATACTTCATTAAGAAAAAAACATAATGAAAAAAAATTTCAGCAATTTATTGTCGTATTTTATTATTAATTGCTGGACAATGAAAAGTTGTCTATAAAAAATGTCAGGCTTGAATCGTTACATTTTAATTTCTGAAACTTTTATGATTTGCTAAGTATTTTTAAAAATTTTTCTATTATGAGTGTCATTAATGATAAAAAGTTCTTACATGGCACAATATAAATATGAGTAAATCCTTTTTTTAATCGGTCATTCCTATTTGAGGCCCCTACTTTATATTCCAGCCTGACAAAATAACATTAGCATATTATCAGTGTAAAATTACTCGGTAAAAAGCTTAAGCTGCAAAGTTGAAATTAAGAGTTATTTAATTAAACGTATATACAAAATTATTAACAAGTTAAAATAGTAATGAGAAAGACATAGTTAAAGTCATGTCTACTTCTTAGAGGAATGCCAATGAAGCATTTAGTAGCGGCAACGAGCTAGCATCTCTGGTACGTGTTTATTCAACGCGCTGTTGCAACATCTACTTAATACTTAAGGTACTTGACCACCTTGGAAAGCTAAAAAATACAACATTTTCAATAATTTTTTTTTCAGGTTGTGGTGACGCAATAAGTTCATCCAACTTTCTTTATGCGTCAACCATTTTCGCGAAGTGAAACTTTCGTTTGCGAACCAAAACTAGAAACTGTCGATCAAAATCTTCAGCAAATGAAAGTAATACTAAAACTTAACTTAGCCAATCACTGCAGAAAGTAGGTGTGGCTAATTCATTCCTCTCAGTGATCTGAACCATTATATGGAGGTATGGCTGTTATATACTGTTAGTGATGATGTTTGAGTCAAGTATCAGAAGGATTTTAGGAGCATTTAAGACTTTAATCTCCACACAACACACGCTACATATAAGACAAAGGAATATTTGAAAAGAAGGAACACAGGTCCTTTAGCATTTGAATCAGAGCTAGAAGTGATGTCCTTTCGGTTCAGATCATTG
The DNA here is from genome assembly GCA_963978545.1 of Linyphia triangularis. Classification (NCBI taxonomy): domain Eukaryota; kingdom Metazoa; phylum Arthropoda; class Arachnida; order Araneae; family Linyphiidae; genus Linyphia; species Linyphia triangularis. Next base: position 49,826,762 of record OZ021722.1, on the reverse strand, counting down.
AGAGGAATGAATTAGCCACACCTACTTTCTGCAGTGATTGGCTAAGTTAAGTTTTAGTATTACTTTCATTTGCTGAAGATTTTGATCGACAGTTTCTAGTTTTGGTTCGCAAACGAAAGTTTCACTTCGCGAAAATGGTTGACGCATAAAGAAAGTTGGATGAACTTATTGCGTCACCACAGAGTAACCCCCCAGTGAGGGAACCGAACGACACAGAAAATATGTAGAACAAGACCATAAAAATAATAAAATTTAAAATCTCTATAGATTATTATGCAAAAATATGAAATGAAACAATAGTATTTTAGGTAATGCAAGTATATGTTTTACATAGAATATGAGCATAATGAGAGAGAAATGCAATTGAAACACATTATTACATATACGAAAATTGTAAGAAATGCAGATTATACAACAAATGAAATAATAATGTACAACATTAGCAAATATATATAATATAATTTTAAAAACACAAGATTTTATTTATGAATACGTTAGCCGGTCGGGAAAGTGAACTTTTCGACCGCTTTTAGTTGTGATGGTTTGCTGATGGGAGTCACTGAAAGTTGGTGTCTCAGACTCTTTGGGTGTTGGTTGATCAGAAACACCTGAATCAGTATCATCAGCATCACGTAAAAGGTAAGCAGGCTTAACGCGATCGAGAGAAACTGTTGAATGTCGACCTTTTAATTCAATAGTAATGGTTTTATCTGATCGGGTTAACACTTTGTGGGGTCCTGTATAAGGCTGACTTAATGGTGGTTGGTAGCAGTCAGTTCGCAAGAATATGTGAGTGCATGATTTGAGGTCAGGATGCACAAAAATTTGACTTTGTCCATGGCGGGAAAAAGTGATCGGGTTGAGTTTCCTCATGTTTTCCTTCAAGGTGGAAACAAAGGAAGTGTCCAGTGATTCAGTGATTGTTTGTTGTCCGATGGGTTGAACATATCAGCGGGTAAGGTGAGTGTTTTTCCATAGACAAGTTCTGCGCTTGTAGCTTGCAGATCATTTTTAAAAGCAGTTCGAATACCAAGTAAAATTATGGGTAGAGTGTCTGTCCATTTTGGATTTTCATGCGCTTTTATAGAGCTTTTCATATGTCTGTGGAAACGTTCAATGATACCGTTGGCTATGGGATGGTAAGCTGTGGTACGGATTCGGTTAGAACCAGTAAGTGTTTGAAGTTCACGAAATAAAGTTGATTTTAGTTGTCGTCCTTGGTCAGTTGTGATAATGGAGGGACAACCGAAACGTGAAATCCACACTGAAAATAGGGCTTTACACACCGTTGAAGCTTTTGAGTCGGGGATAGCGATTGCCTCTGGCCATCTTGTATAACGGTCTATTACAGTCAGGCAATAGGTATTACCATCACAAGGTGGTAGTGGGCCAACCAGATCAAGGTGAATATGAGAGAATCTAGAATCTGGTAATGAAAATGTTCCCAGTGGCGTTTTCGTGTGTCGATGTACTTTTGATCTTTGACATGGAATACAACATTTAACTTGTTCCCCTATGAATTTGTTCATGTGAGGCCAAACATATCGTGTACTGATCAACTTTTTTGTCTCAGAAATTCCTGGATGGGAAAGTCCGTGAAGTTGATCGAAAATGATTTTCCGATATGGTTCAGGAACGAATGGTCGAGGTTGACTAGTTGACAAGTCACAATGAAGTTGAACATTGAGGATGGGAATGAATGTTGCTTGTAATTTTAAGGAAGATGTTTGAGTCAAGTATCAGAAGGATTTTAGGAGCATTTAAGACTTTAATCTCCACACAACACACGCTACATATAAGACAAAGGAATATTTGAAAAGAAGGAACACAGGTCCTTTAGCATTTGAATCAGAGCTAGAAGTGATGTCCTTTCGGTTCAGATCATTGAGAGGAATGAATTAGCCACACCTACTTTCTGCAGTGATTGGCTAAGTTAAGTTTTAGTATTACTTTCATTTGCTGAAGATTTTGATCGACAGTTTCTAGTTTTGGTTCGCAAACGAAAGTTTCACTTCGCGAAAATGGTTGACGCATAAAGAAAGTAGGATGAACTTATTGCGTCACCACAAGGTCCTGTATAAGATATTACAATGATTTTTTTAAAAACATTTACTTGAAGCTTATAGAATACAAAAATACTTGATTTTTTTTTTCAATTTAATTTTTTAACAACTATTCAGGAGGCGCCAAAGTCAAGGCATAAAAAAAAAAAAAAAAATGGTGTCCCACGACGGACAGTTATTCTCAGAATTGATATGGTATATTTGTACGCTCAACGACCCCTTTTTATGTGCAATAGCAGATAAACAGACTTGGGCATACAACTTAATGTGGATTCTGAACCACAATGTACAGCCGGAATTCGAACTCGGCACCTTTGGCATGCAAGGCCAAAGCTCCAACTACACATACACCACGTGGGCGCATGAGAGGGCGTGGAGAGAGAAAGCTCGATTGCAAAAAAGTATTGCAGAAAGTTTGTAAGACATTTTATAAAGATGTTCTTGTATAAAACATTTTCTCAAATATTATTTTCCATTTCATATTTAACAAAGAATTTTGCATGTAAATTGTTTATTAAATAATGCACTTCATAGTTCTTTCTTTTTTAACATTACATTACAAACAATCCTAATTTAGAAAACTTATTGCAGAAGTTGATTATTCTTTACTAAATCTTTAGGAACTAAGATGCATTAAAAATATTTTAGTGCGCTTTAATATAGTTTTGAAAACAAATATTGTACAAAAATGTTGTTAACGATAGATTAATTGAAACTATCATTCCTATTCTTGAATTTGTAAGAAATTTAAAGTAAAATTTTCAATTATCAGTGTGAATTCTGTGCGCTACAAAGGTTTTGTTACTACCGAGAAGCGTGACGTCACAATTCAGTGTCCAGGCTTTGAGTATTAAGTAGGTATGGGCTGTTTACTGTAAGTTGCGATTAGTTCTTCACTTTGTAGTACCTCTGCATTTTAGTCTTAATATACGATTCCTCAGATAAATGAAGTGATCTAAAAATCAGGATTGAAGATAGATTCGTGATTTTATTTATTTTTGCTTCTTGATTATTAATAATACATTATTGTCTCAAATACTAGTCACAAAACCCATTACACTGAATTATGCTACATATTAAGATGATTTTTGTAGAAAGATTATATTTCATAGAATCCTTTGGGAATTATGCTAACATTCATCTTTTTCTTTAACAATTAAGCATGCTGATGAATGTTTGTACTTCATAAGGTTTTTTTTAAATTACACTTTATTAAATTATTTCAATCGTGTATGCATAAATTTGTATAAATATGCATCATTGAAGTGATCGATAATTTGACCATCTCAAAGTATCAATGAACATTGTGATATTGATAAAATAATTGACAAGTGTTATCGAATATTTTTTTCATGCGTACTTTAATTTTGTTAAAGATACCCCTGATAAAGAAAGCGCGATAGGGTTCGTATAAACAATGCCTTCATTGATCGAGCTCCAACCGCTGTTTCATGATCAAGTTTTCCAAACCAAGAGTATTGTTATCGTAATCGTTCTGAATATGATAGGGCAATCTTAATGTTTAGAAATAAGTTATATTTATTTTCAGTCCAATGTACTGATATTTATCAAAAAGAAGAGGATGTAAATACAGAAGGAGTTTCCCAAATCCTTATCAAAACAAATAACTCCTGGGATTCTCGGCAGATTGTACACTTGTACAAATACGAGGGAGAATTTCCGGTCCCTCATTTCTTGTGGTTCAATTCCTACTGATATCAATTTCAAGTCACCATGAAGGTCTTGATTGGTTTCTGTCTCTTAGCCGGGGTATTTGCTGTAAGACCAGGTATTTTTGCTTTTTTACTTATTTGGATATATTTTAGAGATTATTTTAAGCCGCTAAGTTAGAGGATTTAGCATACATTCGTGTATTATGACGACTTTTGTTTCTGATGAGCAATGAATGTATTAGTTGAATTATTTTCAAGTTTTAAAGTAGAAAGTGACAGAACTCTTAATGATGTGGCTCAATATCACGTAACTAAGGTGTTTGATAATGTTTTTATTATTACAAAAATATAGTTTATAAATAAAGCATGAATTAATTTTTGTAAGTAATATTAAAATATTTAATATTTACTTATCTTAAAATATTTTATTTTACAATTTTAAAATAATGATTTTTCTTCAATTACGTCGAAATTATCTGAGGAAAATGGAATAAAATATTTAAAAATAAAATAGTTATTTTAAACAACTCGTATGGAAAGGAAAAAAGCGTTAAAGATGAAGTGGAAGTACTCATTCGCTAAGTGTTTTATTTCTTATAACATTACTTAAAACTCGATTAGAGCAGTATTTTTAATATATTGCTTAAAACGAAAGTTTTCTTAACACCCTGCTTAATTTTAATTTAATAAGAAATGATGATCTTACAATCGAAAAAAAAAAAGGGGGGGGGGGGAAGGGGGGAGCCCTGATGGTTATAAGTAATTATTCAGAGATTGTAGAACGGCTCTACAAGATTGATAACGAATGGAATTTAACTATTTCAAGTAATTAATTTTCAACTGGTAATAATGCAAACTTTATTTTAAATTCAAATTCACTCAATTACTCTTGTTATATATAAAATTACTGGAATTCTAAGCACATTTCTTTAAACAAACGATAGTCGAGATGAATAGGACACTGCATGTTTTTTACAAAACTACAGCGTATAATAAAGCCTAATTGTGGTTTTGGTTGGATTTTGAAACGAAAATTAAAAAAATTGGATTTTGACCACTTGATATTAAATTTATTCAACTTCTCTGTATTTATGAGAGTAAATGTGTGTAAGGAGAGTAAACATATGTAAGGAATATATCATGGGAAAGGAACAGGTTATTAGTCGCAACATTGTTGACTTTTTGATTCTACAAAATAGGCAAATTTTTGTCTTAAATATTGTATCAGAGATGTAAGAGACGCCTTTTTTAGGGGTGGGGTGAATTTTACCTGTTAATCGCACGATACTTACATAATTTGAAAACTCATGCAAAAAAGACTATTCTACAACTTTTTTCGAATTTATCCATTTCAAATGCTACATAACAACACCTAAAAATTTTGCTCTACCTTGAATCAAAAATTGGTTCCCATTTAGCTGCAACCAACATTTGGTGATCAGTTTACGATTTAATGGTTCTTACGGTCCGAGGTAGCACCATTAAATCGTGAAACTAAGCACCAAATGTTGGTTGCAGCTAAATGGGAACCAATTTTTGGTGCAGTGTGGAACAAAATTTTTAAGAGTGAAGATAACAATTTGAGCATCTTTAGTGTAACTTAGAAGATATTGTGCGAAAGCTACCCTCTCCTACAAAGAATGTGGCTGCAATTGTTAAATAATTAATATTACAAGGTGTAAATCTTGTTTTTACTTGTATAATCAATTCATTAGACTGAACCGTTCCAAACAATATCTGGGTCGGTTGAGATTAATTTAAGGGTGAAAAAACGTGTCTAATTTAAAAATTTTCCTTTACTAGATGTAGTTGGCATGTCTTGGAAAAGGGTTGTAATTAAATTATCATTCATTGAAGTTTAATTTTAAATAAATTTTTAATTTGTGTATAAAGTATTGTTTATTTGAAAATTAGTTTTGCAAATAGAGTATCCTCAGTGAAAAAAAAGCTTCACAACACTGCGGAAGTTGTTTGGATTGAGTTGCAAAAGGAAAAAAAAAGAAAGAAAAAAAGAAGATAAATTGTTGTTATAATAGCTTGAAGAGAGCATTAATAAGCGTAAAGAAATCTCACAAATTATTATTTTAATGTATACCTTACAGAAGTCAAGAAAACATGCACAGAAAAGCCTGAGAGCGGAATGTGCATGGCCGCATTCAGAATGTGGTATTATGATCCCGAGACAGAATCTTGCAAGAAGTTCATTTATGGTGGATGTCAGGGTAATGGAAACCGATACTGGTCTGAAGAGGAATGCTTGGACAATTGTAAAGGTAAATATGTTTAAATGTTATGATACTAATACTTGTTATTAAAGATGGGTTCTTTGGTACTCAGTATACTCCGTTTCTCTTGGCAGAGACAGTTATTGAGCTATATGAAACAAAAAATAAAATTAAAAAAACCCCACTAAATTAAAAAATGCTATCCAAATTTTAAAAGTAACTACAGGTATTAGGATTTAGTTTATGACATGTTCGATATGCTTGCCATCAATGACTATGATGTGCGGCAGACGAATAGCAAAATTTTTTAAAATTCGCTAAGTGTCAAGACCAGTTCGCTCGAACTTTGGAAATCAAATACAGTCAAAGCCCGTTAATGTGAAGTCGATTGGGTCGCCGAAGTTTTTCGCGTTAACTGAATTTCGTGTTAACCGTTTAAAAACTTTTTCACCTAATTAATACATATTTAAAATTACTAGCTATATGTGCATTTAATATATATATATATATATATATATATATATATATATATATATATATTATGAAACATTTATATTGCAAGGTTTATACTATTTGTTCAATATTTTAGTAAAATATTTACTGGGAACAAAAAATAAAATGTATTTATCAGTAACCTATGATTTATTTGATTTATAAAGAAGTCTGTTATTTATTTTTGCTTTAACTTTTTAATAATTTTTTTTTTAAATATGGCTTCCTCTTCAAAATTATTTAAAGCTTGAGAGACATTGTCTTGCTCTTTTAGGAAATGTTGCAAGGTTGCAGAAAAAGTATAATCATGTAGTCCTGGATAAAATGATAGGAGTAGTTGAAAAATATTTTAAAGGAAAACACACAACATTGAAACTTATAAAATATTTATTTGGTATATGATATTACCAACAATTACCGAATTGAATATAATGAGAGAATTAAATTGTTTGTTCCATTTAAATTTTTTGTAGCATGTGTACGAAAATGATAAAACTACTACCTTTTTTTTTTTGACGTTACATGGAAAATTTTAATATATTTGAAATTTTGCGTAATGCAGAGAGGAAAATCAAATTATTCCACGTCGTTTTATTTTATTTTGTAAAATAAAGTTTAGTTGAAATGGATATTTACAAATCGTTATCGGAAGAATACGAACTTGTTGGAGAATTGGAAACATGAAGGGGTAAATTTATGAAAGTTCGTCGCTTGAATAAAATTATTTAAGACCATTATTGAAATTTCTTTAAGGATTCTGGTAAATATGTTAAAGGTAAAGTACAGTAGGTCTTTATGCAGACAGAGTTCCTTTAGAGCTTTACAAAAGAAGAAAGTTCTGTCGATAAAAACGTTTATTAAAATAAGTTTAAACGATTTGAAAATTCTTGTTGATCTATACCGGTACGAAGAATTTTAATTAAAAATATTTATTTAAAGTACCCCTCCCTCCCGAAAAAAAAAAAAAAAGATCTTAAAAAAGTGTCTCTTGCAGAATAAGTAGATAAAGTTTCAGTGTACGTATTGATTAGAATTAACAAAAAATACGTGTTTTGAGAGGGTAAGTGGAGTAACATCATATTTTGCAGTCCGAATAAATCCCATCAGATAGTGATTCGGAATTCCAGTAGGAAATACTTCATTCTAAGGCTCTGGAGCGATGAAATCCTTGTTTGAAGAATAAATAGTTAAAATTGTTAATAGGTCATCAGTGTGTCACGATCCCATTTCAATAGAAACATATAGATAATTCCTTGTGCGTGAAATGTACAAAAAAGCACACGTTCTACGTTAGAAAAGGTTAACTAAAAAAAAAAGTACTGAAAGAATATAATAAAACCTGCAAAAACTACTTTAATTTTTCTTATACTCGATACTATTATTAGTTATAGAAAAAGCCTTAATTCTGTTTTTTATTAATATATTTTTTTATCAGGTCTTTATTGTCCACATGTTTCAAAAGAATCCTGATTTAAATGGAATAAATATTTTGATTCTCTAATAAAACGTTTTCATTTCGGTGATTGTTAGCTGGGTTATAGAACCAATAAATATTGTCTAAACTTTCCACTGCGTATTTTTTTTTAATTTTAGCGATATTTCAAATGTCTTATTATTTTGTCTAGGACTATTAGTTCCTTGTTGTGTAGAATGCATACAATTAATAGAAATTAAAAAAAATTAAAAAAAAAAAAATTATCGCAGGATAATGTAGAACATATATTTTAAAAATAACCTCGTATCTACACAGATGTGAAATCAGGGCAACTGCAACCGAGTGTACCAGAAGACGTGGACTGCAATGCTTTGCCTGAATCCGGAATGTGTGACGCTTATATGCCGAGGTTCTACTATGATGCGCTTGAGGCACGTTGCAAGAAGTTTATTTACGGAGGATGCCAAGGGAACAGCAACAACTTCAAGACGGAACAGGAATGTAATCAGAAATGTGGAGGTAGATGAATTTTCAAAAGATAAGCTGACTGAATTCAATTATTTGTTAGCGTGTTTCTAGGATGATCGTCAGTCCCTTACCGTAGGAACAATCACTCAAAAAATGAGCAATGCTCACATTATCTAATAAGACCTGCGCTACTGTGTCAATAGTGTATTAGTTAGAGTAAAATATTTAGAAATGGTAAATTAATTTTTCTTATAATTTAATTTGACTCAGTGCAATATTCCCTCAACTATACTAAACTTCAACTTAACTAGACATCACTTAGACGATAGATCGTCATAGTGCTCATAGGTATTTAATCCATTTTGGCAGCGTGAAAGCATAATGTTCGCCAAACCACAACCCTGTAGAGAACAAAAGGTTATAAGGTTTGGCGAGAATTATGTCTTCACTCCGCCAAAATGGATTAAATACCTATGAGCACTATGACGATCTATCGTCTAAGTGATGTCTAGTTAAGTTGAAGTTTAGTATAGTAACTGTCTGCCTAGAACTGAAACACTTTTAAAGACTTAAAAATTTTTTTGTTAAGAAGTTATATAAGATTTTTCTTTAATCGACTTTTCGTTTATATTTTTAAATTTAAATTTTTGAATTTCCAGGGTTACTGAAAATACTGTGAATTTGCTATTTTATGAGACTCTGGGAAAAGAAATTGGAGGTTTCTAGGGAATAAACAGGATGTTCGTATACTACCAATTGAAACATTGCCACTTTTTGTAATTGTAGAACATATATTTATCTATATATCCCTCATCTACTCAGTTTAAGCTGTTTCAGAGTATAAATACGCCTGTTACCTTATAACCCTGTAAATGAACCAGCAGTTCAGTAGATGAACAAATCAAGGTGTTCTTTGTCAACGAACACCCTGATTTGCCATTTCCTAGGGATGAATAACTTGTCTAATTCATTTTTTTTATTGTTTACCTTCTACTGTAAATTGGAGTGATCTGTAACCCAATAAATAGGCAAAGGGAATTTTGACTGAGCTGTTTAATTTCTCTTATTTTCTGATACAGCTACAAAAAGAAAGCGAGGTTCAGATAGAGAATGTGCCGAGTATAAAAGATTTAGGTATTCAGAAAAAATTTTATTATAAGTTCTAAGGCTTGATTACACAGAACATTGAATATCGCGTGCATTTAATTCTTAAGGTAATTTTACACAATTAAGTTTAAGTCTAACTATAGAAGAAAATGGTACCATCTACTGTTTTCATGGATACGAAGATCCAATGTATTATGCTGGATAATCACCATTTCCAAACTAGGATTAAATGCTAATACGGCCAAGGATTTTCCCCAGGAAGAGAGCATTGAGAAGCCTAGTTGTGTTAACACAAGGATATTTTACATGAGACTTAATGCTGTCGCGTTAATTAATATATGTTTTTTTAAACTTTAAGTTATCATTTGTTTTATCTCTCAAATTTAGTTTTACTCAGATCAAATTTCTAAGTAATAACAATGTGTGGGTAATAACAATGTGTACTTTACAAGATATGTTGCTTTTTTACTGGTTTCTTGCTGTTTATACATAGGATTTTCTGTGTTCAATCATTGGATTTCAGTTCTCATTAAAATATGCCCAGTTGAGTTGAAATGTATAGTCGTTACTTTTCACTAAATTATAATTTCAACAACAAAATCCTTGGTATGTACGTTTTTCAAGTAAAAAAAAAGCTCATTTGGTGTTCGGTGCTCATGAAAATGAACTGCACTATTTTTACTATGGAAGATGAAAGACAAAATGTTAAGTGTTCATTTCTGAACGATTGACCTTATTATTGAGAAATACTTTCACAATGCAGTTGAACGCCTGTACTCAATTTTTGTCGCATGATCAATTAGTTCACAATAAATAACTAGAGTATTTAGTTTGACTTCTACTATCTCTATATATTTTTACATTATATGATTCTGAAACCTCATATATATATATATTGATTATCCTAAATTTGAATAACATTCAGTTGTAGTTTTTCCCAAATAATTTAAATAGAATCACACGTTAAATATCTTGCCATACAAAAAATTTAATACGTACTATTAGGTTCGCAGAATCCAGTATTTATCTAATTAATCGCAGGATAACAGTTATTGTAATAATTATTGTAATCGTAGTTTTTCCCAAATAATTTAAATAGAATCACACGTTAAATATCTTGCCATACAAAAAATTTAATACGTACTATTAGGTTCGCAGAATCCAGTATTTATCTAATTAATCGCAGGATAACAGTTATTGTAAATAATAGCTGATTATTGTGATTAATTTGAGATAAAGTAAAAAAAAAATATTATAGTAACTTTTTTTTATTATGTATAATAACTGGTTAATGTAATAATTATTAAGAAACTGTTTAAAATGTGTCATATTAACCAATGGTGATAGTTATTTTGTAAAGTAACCAGTATCATGGACAATATCCAAATTAATCAAATAGGCCATAACATATGCATTAAAGACTAGCATTTTTACTTACGGAATAAATTTCTCAAGTTTATCAAAGTATAAAACATAGTTTATTTTGTATGTAGATTCAGATGTGCAGTCTGCCATTGATTTCCCCTTTTCCTGTGACTGTGAAAGCGGAAACTCCACATGTTCTTGCTGCGGACAAATGTTTATGCCTACTATTAAGCTTGATCAGAAAGGTCAGTAAGTATATTTATCTTAATAGAAATGTAATACATCATAATTCACGTTTCAACTTTTTACTTTGACAATATTCGCAGTTGCGCATATATTGACAAAGTAAGTGAAACTGGGAAGAAACTTAAAAAATAAAAGATTTTTCTTTCGTGTAGCAGTAGTTGAGATTAATTCTGAAAAGATTAAAAACCAGCAAGAAGTCAAGAATGACATATGGGATAAGACGCGCTATTATATGTTCACCGAGTTATTAATGCGAATATTGAAAATGGTCATAATGAATTTGTTGATTCAAAACCCAAGAGACTAATTTATGCTATAGATTTAATGTAATAATTCAATCTTTTTTTAATTGTCTTTCTTATTCGGACTTAACTTCTCGCATCAAACTGGAAATTATCTCCTCTTGGAGATTGTACCCTTTTATGATTGGTATGTTTGCAGCCGTCCTGGTGCTGCTGTGATTGGGACAAGCAGTTGGAGAGACCAGACTGCTCTGGCGAGGATCCGTAGCGATCGTCTTCGTGCGCTACAGTTTGAGTCGGGCTTTAAAGTCTACACTCTTTTCCCGAAGTGTAACTTGGTTCAGGCCACTCCTACTCATGCCTTGGCATGTATTGGATGCCAGAAAGACCAGTTGCACACTAATTCTGGTGTGGTTTACGCTCTTCTGAAAACTCACGAGTTCATGGATTTGATTTGATGACGCTGTCAGTCAAGTGGGATAAGAAACAGCAACAACAAATCAGTTTTAATACTAATATTATATAGACTAATTAGGAAAATAGGCCCTTAAGAATAAATATGAATAATAAATATAAAGAACATTTTTGTATTTTTCGGGCAAATATTCGAAAGGTCCCAGGTGATTCCCAACAATTCCTTCCATGGTGAAAATCCTGGATCTATAATATGGGATTTACCCTTATTTGATTATGGTGGGGATAATTTTTATGGTATTCATTAAAAATTGCTATTTTTATTTATTACAGCATGTGTTGAAGTAAGTTACAATACAGATAAAAAGGCACTAAAAGTGGAAATAAAAATGAACAAGAAGGTTGTGTTCAGTAACACACTTTCAGGTATGTATAAAATATTGAAATTATCCTAGTACACCGGCGAGAATTTGTGTTTGAAGAATATATTTTTAGTTGTGTATGCCTTAAAGTAGTTTCATTGATCTATTCATGTGCTAATTCGAATGAGGGTTATATTTTTGGTTCTTAAATACTTGTTAGTTCTGCAAAATTTTTACTTATTATATTTGTGTCTTTTTTACGACATTTTATTGAATAGAAATTTATTATATAAAGAGTTTGTGTTCTTATTTATTTTGTAAAATCTCTGTAACTTCATTACAAGCAACTATTTCTGTTCACCTTGCATTGGATGGAGAATCTTGATATATTCTACATCTACAATTTTATTAGTTGAAAAATACGTTATATAGGAGAAAAAATGTGTTTGTGGATTGTCTCAATTTCAAATTAGAGAAGAAGTAGAGTTCCTAAGAAGTAGAGAGGTTCTTTATCGTACGGAATTTTGCGCAACTGCTACATAGCCTTGTCAAAGAGGTGCGTTTAGAAAGGTGAATTGCATATATTTCATTAAGTAAGCACCAAAATCGAAAGAAGAGAGGTTTTTAGGCTATGCTGATTCGAATGAAAAAGAAAAAAAAAAAAAAAAAAAAAAAACCATGTTCCTCTATTTAAGAATTTTTGAAAACTTTATGTACTAATTCATAGTGTTTTTTAAACGTTTAATCAAAGTATATAAAAAATTGTGTTTGGGGTTTAACGAACTATATCATTTGAGAGAGAGAGAGGTAATGTTTAACCATTTGTGACTGACTTAAACACTGATATTTCGTTTTGATATTGAGTCGATGGCATTTTAATCACTAATAAATCAATAACCACTCACTAAAAATTTATGAAATTTGGTATTCCGACATCTTTTTGATTATCAATTCAAATATAGAATAAATTATGGCGTTTCCTTCGAACTTTTTTAAAGTTTGCCTTAGTTTTAACGTGCAAAAAAATCCCACGAGGGTCATTCCATGTTACGTATGTGACAGTAAGAGAGCAAATTCTATGAGTATTGCTATAGTTTGTAATACTTTAACTTCAATAATTCAGCTGATAGTAATAAAATAATAAATTGATCTTTCTCTTGTAATCTAATGAAGTAACTAAAAATTTTGAGATATTGTAGTATTTTTAATTGTTTTTTCCTAATTTCGTTACGTGTGTGACTCACAAAAAAATAGATTAGATTTGCGTTTTAATTTAATATCATATTCCTGTGAATGTTGCTGTAGGAATTTCAAATAAAAAATATGTTTTTACTTACCTATATTATATAATGTATCCCATGCACTGTAATACCAAAAATATGTATTTGCTTACCTATCTAATTTCTAATTAAAAACTTAATTTTTTATTGTTGTCCTAGCTTAAAATTCTATTATAATTATTTATTTGCTTATAAAAAATATTCTATGAATTAAAATGACAATGTTTTTTTTTTTTTTTTTTTTTTTTTTTTTTTGCATTTATAATAAAACTCAATCCATCATTATACAGCATAGAAAATTCGTGTTTAAAGTTTTCGTATATTATGAAAGAAAATTCCATAAGTATGAAAGAATGGATTCTAAAACCGAAATTTTGTTTTCTCATAATATTTTTAACGATTACTTATTCATTTTTTGTGAGCTTTTAAAATATAGATTTTCAATACCCTTTGCACTCCAGGCCTTTTTCGCACGGAGGGACCAGCAACTCGGGACGTTTCCCGCCATTTTTGGTTGGTTCGCGGTTACAGATCCGCTTCAAAGAAACTAAACACAGTCATTGGCCTTGTATCGAATTTCCGCATCAAACCTAGTGGTCCTCTCGAGTTGCGACATCGAATCATGTGAGGGTAGTTTGTAAATCAGGCTTTAAGTTTGTTTGCAGAGTTTGGGAGCTGGAGTTCGACATGTGTGTCCACGTCCTCACCTGGAGAAAGCATTGAAATGGCAACTTCACAAAATTCCTTCTGTACCGAAATGATTTGATCTCCCCCTCCCTTTTTTTTTAGTTCCTTTTTTTACTTCAACCTGTTCCAGAGAGGTGGTTCTCTCACATATGTACTAGGAGGCAGGTGCTAGTTCACAAAGTCCTTCCTTTCCGCTCCCTGCCGGGAGTTCAACCAACCAACCAAATCATGTGGTAAGTGAGAGTCACCTCTGGAGTGCAAAGGATTAATAGTGTCAGTCCTGCAACATAAGTAGTAATATAAAGAAAATCCTCTCTAGCAAGTTTCTAAGAATGATTCGGCAAAATTATGAATGCATCTATGTTGCATTTAATTACCCTCTGTTCATTATGAGTTAAAAATCTATTATTACAATCCTGTGTACTTTCTTTTTTTCAGCAAAGAATCCTCCACCGGTTTGCGTCAGTATGCCTTCGATGAGACTGTTAGCCGACGTCTGCTTTGATTTTTATGACATCACGGTCAACAGAGAGGAAATTCATTTTTGTTTGAATATTAAGCCAAGGCTTATAAGGAAAGAAGTAGCGGATTTCAAGGTGGGATGCTTCAACTTCAAAAGGAATTCGGATGAATCCCAGTAGAGGAATTAAGTTGAAATGAACTGCTGAAAACGGAAGCGATATGTTTTTATGTTCCAAATAAGTGCACAATCGAATTGTAAACACATCAATAAAATTCTGCATTACTTTTGTAATTTATTGCTCATTGTTAAAATAAATAATCAAATGTGACTGAATAATTATTTTAATGAATAGCCCTTTGAAAGTAGAACCAAAGCTTTTAAATTTCAAAGCAAAATGATGCAAACCTCCGCCATATATAAATATTTTAGCACCCAAAATTAATGTTTATTTTTCCACCCATAACTTCGAGAGAGGGGAGGGGGGAACTGTCGAGACAGTCGCGAGGAATAAGACAGAATGTTTGTAGGTGAGAGCAATTTTTCAAAGAATATCCATTACCTTAATTTTAGTTATAACTATTCTTCTTAGGAAAGTTGTAACATATAACGCTAGACGAGTTCCTTAGATAATATCATTGATTTTTCGCAACTATAAACTTCTTAGTTGTCTAGGATGGTCTATATATATTACTAAAAAGAATTAAATACAAACGAAGAATATCGATTATAGGGAAGACTGCTCTATCATAGGTTCACTTTAACATTTTGATTTTTTTAATTCTTCTATTGCTCACAGAAAGTTCGTTATAATTTATTTGTAGGGGGATTTATATTGCAATAAAATTATATATTTTCAATTTTCTAAAATAATATATAATAAAGAATATAAAATATAAACTTATAATAATAAAAAATTACATTTTGAGCTTCGAAAATTGATCTTAAGTAGAACACTTCCTGTTCTAACTCCGAACTGGAGTAGCTGGACGAAGGTGTAGGAATTTTGGGGTTGGTGAAAGAAGATGTACCTTTATAAGCACTTTAATACTAAAATTTTCTTATCAGCGTTTTGAATGACAATTTAACTATGAAGTTGGTAACAAAGTAATTTGAATCTATACTTATGGTATCAAATGAACAGAATATAGTCTGAATAAACAAAGTCACTGCTTTTCAACTTAAAATACATGCCCGTACATTTCTTGTCTTGCCAAATAATTTTAAATATATCAGAAAATTGTCTGAATAAAATAAAAAAATCGAATTGAAAGCAAATGTGGTTAAAATTAAACATAATTCAATTCAGCACACATCAAACTTTTCAAATGAAAATGGAAAAGCAAATTTATTTTTATTTTTGGCAATGCCTTCAAGAGTGGGTAACTTAGAAATAATGTAATATTCGTCAACCTGGTACTCATTAGGCTTGGGCGATGTATCGATACATCGTCTAAAACCGGTGTGAGATCAACAACGTCAAACCGGTGTTACTATTTTCCCTAAACCGATACATCGCGATCTTTTTTGACGAGCGCGCGATACACTCATTGCCTAGCACTTCAAGGACGAAGAACCGATGATGCCACGATTCATGTGCGGTGTTTCTAAAATACTATAGAAATATATTGGAACCGTAGACACCGCGCTGTTTGAGACACGATTCTTCACCAGATCGCAGTAATCCTCCCTGCATAATGCATATGCGCGGTGTCTCCAAGACTGTATAGAAACGTAGTGTAACAGCTACACCGCGCAGTTTGAGACGATTTCCATTTGCTTTTGCTGTATCGGCATCGTGGTAATCGTATCCGGTATGTGCGATGTTTCCATGATTGAATAGAAACAAAACGGTACAGATGGCATCGCGCACTTAATCACTTAATACATGTTGCATTCGCTTTTGCATCCCCTGGCTTTTGGAATTTAAAATAAAGTTGGAAAAAAGTGCACATTTCAAGGGAAAAAAATCACGTATGATATGTTGAAATTATGATTCAATTTTACGATTTTTTTTATTTTTTTTTGTAGGTCTCGCGGTTATTTCCTGTTTCAGTTTTACAGCTGAGTATTGAAATAAATTACGAGGTGGTTTTCAGGCCCCAGTTAGTCTAGTAATATTGGAGATCCGATGAAAGAAGTATTCCTTTTCTTGTTTGAACATTTTGTTGTTGTTCTCTCAAATCATAAAAAAAGTTGATTTTTATTTAATTTGTCATCAGATAAAAGACCTTAATATTCTATTTTTGGAATTCAATTGAGTATTTCCTAAATTTTTTGTGTTTCATTTTTGATTTTTTTTTTCTAACTTGGAAGAAATAAAATATTAAATTTTTGTATTTTTAAATTTTTTACATTAACTTCAGGATTTTTTTATCTAACATTTTTACCCTTTGAGAGCTTTGCTTTATTTATTAACTCAAGGGGATTGCGGTATTCTTGCGTGGTAATTTATGTCTAGTTCTTACCCAGTTAAGATAATCAGGTTGTTTATTACTATGATGGTTTCTTATATTTGCCAAAGTCAGTATGAACTAGCGCGTGGATGGATACTAGTTGTTTCTTTAGTTTGATTGCTTAAATACTTATAAACGATTTTTCCCCCATTTACGTTGAAGGATTTTTTCTTCTGACTCGTAAGTAAAAAAATGTTTTATAATTTGTTTTTCAGTTTGTACAATTTGAATAAAGTTTATTTCCATAAGATTAATTACTCAATCCAACATTGCTTCTTAAAAATACTGAAATGCAGATTTTTTTGGCACAAAATAAAGATCATTAGAATTTTAAATGTTATGCATTAATTTTAATTTTATTGTTTAATAGTTATATTGTATATAGTAAGTAATACAATATTCATTATAAAGTATGTTTTTGATTTAATAATTAAGAATATCCAAAACTAAAGAAACATGTGCACCGCCAGGAAGTGCACTAGTCCTCGCCCCCCCCCCTCCCCCTCCTCTCCTTCCGAAGTTTTCCAAAGTAAAATTTCATTAAGATAGAGAAATCGAAAAATCCGGATTAAACCAAAAAAAATAAAAAAATAACCGGCTTATAGCCCTTGGGTGCTTTGTGTATCCCTCTGAAAGTAATTCGGTCGCTGCTCATGTTATTTAAAATAAACTTCCATACATGAATTCAATAAAATGTTGCAAAGCTAAGTAAGCATAACTTTCGGCTACATAGCGTGTTATGAAAACGTTGTTTTATAGTATTTTGTAAAAAATATATAGTTAACATCGTGATGTATCGTGACATCGCGATGTTTGCTTCCCGATATATCGCGATGCAGAAATGTTAACATCGCCCAAGCCTAGTACTCATCCATGTTGTTATACACACATTTTAGTTTGTTCAATAATATATTTTGCATATGACGGGCATTGCATTTCTATAATTATTACCACATAATATTTTATTGATCTTTTTACAGTTGCCTTTACAAGTACGAAATCTCCAGAATCCTGCTACTGTAACTTCCACTGGTTAAAGCAATGCTTCCTCCTTCCTTAAAATACTGTATCGGCACAAAATATCAAAATCGTTATAGAGTTTATTCTCAAGAAGAAAGTCAACAGACCCCTCTTTATCTTATGAAGATTCATAAAATCGTTTTTGGCTTTTTAGTTCTCGTTTTCCTGCATGATTTTTGATTTTGCTCTTTTTTCTCTTCATTATTATTATTATTATAATTATAATTATAATTATTATAATTATTATTATTATTATTATTATTATTATAATTATTATAATTATTATTATTATTATTATTATTTAAAAGAAGAAGAGATAAGTCAGTTTCTACAACCAACACATTTAATTTATTTGAAAAGTTCCATTAAATTTATTTACTATATTGCATTTATTGCAAGAGGTGTCGTGGTTAGCTGTCTCTCTCTATTGTTTGGTCATTGGTACCAGCAAATGTGAATGTCGTTCCGCAATAACTAAAATTTAACAAAAATATGGCCAAATTTGTGAACGAAAAAGGTTCGTTAGCATTGAGTCTTGGAGACAAGGAAGAGAATCACTAACTGGTAAAAATACTGTATTTATTTACTTCAATCATTTTAAACAATCATTGAGCAGCAAGTTAGACTTCTCTGCATTAATAATTAGCGGAAGTGCAGGGTTTTAATCAATAGAGAGAGAGGGGAGTTTAACTTACAGAATGGAATAAGCTGGACTCAGGTTAGCATCTGTGCGGGTGGCGTTTGTGTGCTGGACAGGTAGGCTTGTGGGACAGAGGCCGGATTGGAGGTTCTTCTCTGCGGTCAGGCTCTATCAGTCGAAGGCTCGGGTTCTATCGGTCGAGGGCTGCTAAGTGGATCATCTGGCCAAGTAGGCTAGGGTATCGCATTGGGTCTTTTCTTTATGCGTAAAGCTGACTTCTATGCCTCGTCCATCATTCTCTCTCCATTCCACCGTACAAAGTAGGCTGCAGCTGTCTCGCTAATCACAGAACCCTCAGGAAAATTGAAAAGTGCGTAAAAAGTGGCTTCTAATTTAAATCCTCTTAAGTCCTGATTTAACTCTTCCTGACTCCTAAAAGGTCTCCAAGCGATCCTTTCAGACTTTTTTACATCGAACTGGGATAAACGATGTCTCAATATCTGCTGCTAAAAAAAAAATCATCAAGTATAACTTATTTAATTCAATACTTTAAAAATCGACTGCAGCGTCATCTACCGAAATTAGAGTAATATTTTTTATCTAATTTTCATAAATTTTATTGAATATTCAATAAACGTAAAAGTTGTTTAGTAATAGTTTTCGAGGTATAAATTTTTAAAGATGGGGTGTCACTTTTGAAACACCCTTTTAATCGAATTTATTAAGAATGAGGTGGATTTCAGAATATTCGAAATGGAATTAAAAAAAAAAAAAAAAAAAATGCAATAAATGCATTAAAAAAAAAAAAAAAAAAATCGAATTCCAAATTTTTTTAGCGTATTCCTAGACGACATGCTTGGCTGATTCTGAAAATAATAAAACAAAAGATATTCAAAGCAAATGAAATAAAAAATACGAATTAAGAAAGATATCGTGAATAAAATGATACATGCAATATTACGATTTGCATTTGGAATAGCTAACTTACCATAGAAAATTATTTACGTTTAAAAATTTGAGTTCAATAAGTAGCAGATAATTTTGAATTTTAATGATTGTATTAAATTACTAATCTTCGTTGTATATAAAATAAGATTTTTTTCTTGAATTAGAAATAATTAGTATAAATCTTAATTAACTATAATGAAATGAGATGTTCACGGCAGAATGCTTGGCAATCATGCAAGAGGTAAAGCGATCGAACCTCGCCGATGCTCTTAAAGTCTCATTAAAATTAGAAGACGTGGCAGTGATAGTGACAGACAGGATTGTGTTAGTTGTTTGTTGCAATGACAGTCTTCTAACTTTACAGACTGAAAACTAGGGCTGTTTCCTTTGAAAGTCCTCCCGGAAGACACCCCCTTTGCACAGGTTTTGAGTAATTATTATTATTACATGTTCTGCAGTTGTTTATGAAAATTTATTTTCTTTTTTCCTCTTTTCTTTTTAAATCCTTTTTACTTCGATTTTGGTTGGTTATATGTGTGTTTGGGTGTCAGGCAAATCTGCGGAAGGCTAATTAACCCACTTACGTGATCTAATCGGGCTGGTTGGTTGGTTGGTTGGCTGGTTTGAACGCTCTGCGAACTATTTTTATGAACAATGACAGCTAATCAAGCCGAGACCTACAACTTAACGTGGATTCCGAACCACAACGAACATCCATGCTTAACCCGGGATTCGAACCCGGCACTCAGAGCGCTAACCCCACCGCCATCAGGTGGGCTCCAATAGAGCTGAGACTTGGTATTTAGATTCGTTGTCGATGATAATGCATTCTGCCAATTTTTGGGGTCTGTCACTAAAAGGCCGATTTTACAGAAGTTTCGTCATCCAATCTATCAAAAATTTGACATACAGATTCTTAGTCGAAGAGACTGTATTCTCTCAAGTTTTGGGGGCTGTCACTGAAAGGCCGATTCTAGTCACGCTTCTATATGACAGATTCGGAGTGCTAATTAACCGACTTGTAGCCATTCAATTGAGTTGAAACTTGGCAGGTTGGTTGGTTGGTTGTATTCAGATTATCTGGCGCCGTCAGCAACACGAGGGCTATAATGCGCCGAAACATTTCGTCATTTAACAAACCAAAATACATTTACAAACACCCATGCCTACACGGGACTCGAACCCGCAACCTCGCGGTCTAGAAGCCAGCACGCTAAACACTATACCGTTTGGTCGGCTGAAACTTGGCAGGTCAAATGCGTTCTTTGCAAATCTTTGGCTGGTCTATCAAGTATTAACTACAAAAAATAGTTAGTCCATGGCACGGAATCAATGATTTTCTTGGTAGTGATCAAACATTATGAAAAGTCTAGTGAATGTGTCTTCAAGGTTATCTCCTAATCGAGATGCCATGCCTGGAAGATCAATTTCAAAATTGCCAGATGTAAGCGTAGATGTTATTGCTATTACAATTTTACGACGCAACATGACAGCTCTTGCACCAGAAAACTCGAAAATCCAAGCCCCAAAGAGACGTAAATAGAAGGCAGTTTTCTTTTGAAATACCTCCCGGAAGGCTTTCCTTTCTTGACAATTGGACTACATTCATTTCTCTATATCTTGCTGTACTGACATCCTGGCGCAGTATTATCTTTATCTATATTCATAAAATATGTAGTCAAATCCAATAAAATATTATTATAATCTATAAAAGCTCTAGCCTCGCATTTCAAATGTTCTGGGTTCGAATCCTGGGTTACGTATCGATGTTTGTCGTGGTTTAGAATCCACGCTAAACTATGGGTCCTCGCTTCATTAAGCGTGTTATTAGGCAAGGCAGTATCCCTATAAAATACCTCCCGGTAGGTTTTCCCTCCTTGAAACTTGGACCACGCTGATTTATCTATATCTTGCTATAATGACATCCTGCCGCAATTAAATCTTTATCCTATAGCCATAAAATATCTAATCAAATCTAATAAAATATTAATACTATACAATCTTTTAGCGCTCTGATCTCTCATGTAAAAGGTGCTGGGTTCGAATCCTGGGTTAGGCATCAATGTTCGTTGTGGCTTGGAATCCACACTAAGTCAAAGATCCCTACCTGATTAGACGTGTTATAGTGCAAAAAAGTTAGGTCGTTGAAGGTAAAAACCAACCAACTTATCATAGTTTTAACAAATGTGTTATACAATCATTATAAACGTTTGGTACAGAGATAATGGGATTGAACGGTATATCAATACCCTTAATAAAAAGATATAAAAAAAAAAAAAGAAAAGTAACCCATAAAAAATGTTTTTACTACAGAAATCTTTTATATGCTATGCCAACTTTTATGTGTTTGTTGAAGAGATTTTGAGCCCAAGAAAGCTTTTATAGTCTTTGACCATTACGAACATGACCATGGATTGTGTAACATTGTGACTAATATCACCCCTCCCCAAAAAAAAAAAAAAAAAATATTATAGAAGGCTTTGATATTGACGACGAGTCTCTCTGTCAAGTTTTAGCTCGATAGGACGTCAAGTAGTATATCAGCCCTTCGGAAATAGAAACATGGGTAAAAGCGACCTTTAATGACAGTCCAAATACGTGATAGAATGCATTGTCATCGAAAACGACCATCTACCTTCCAAGTTTATGCTCGAGTGGATTTTAGCCCTCCGTAGATTTGCCTGGCACAAAAAAAAAAAAAAAAAAAAAAAAAAAAAAAAAAAACTAAACAAACGAATTCGAGGTCAATATTAAAATAAATCGAATTAAAAAACCTACTTCAAAATTAAAATCGCTCAATTAATTTAAGATTCGAATCCCATAGCAATTTATATTGATAGGTTTGGCTACATTAATGAATTAAAATTACAATTGGCATCAAATTAATCGCCAATGTTGATGTGGGCGGGGTTTAGGGCCTTTAATTATAGCGGTGTGAGCAATTTGTATTTAATTCACTGCCAGTGATAAATTTGGGGTCGGTAGTTCGGTTTTTAACCTTGCGCTAAATAAAAAGAGTCACAATTTTAAAAATTTTTTAGAACCATAAATTTTCATTTGCGGCCCCGACAATATATTGGAAATATGCTTTATTTTTGTTATAGAATACGCTGGTACTAAGGAAGTGCAGTCGTTTCCGAACACCCTGTATATATTGAACTTGTTTCATTCACTCATAGGTATGAGGTTACAAACTTTCGTGTTTAACCCTTTGCACTCCAGGCCTTTTTCGCGCAGAGGAATCAGCGACTCGAGACACTTTAGGTTCGGTTGGTGTTTATGGATTTGCTTCATAGAAACTAAACACAGTCATTGGCCTTGCATCGAATTTCCGCATCACACCTAATGGTCCTCTCGTGGTTTGGCATCCAATCGTGTGCCGCCTGAGAGGCGCCACTGGAGTGCAAAGGGTTAATGTGCCTCTTGGATCATTAAAAATATCCGAAACAGGTGCAAACTGAATTTATGTATACATATCAATATGATAGTATATTGAATTTTCGTCAAATACATATACAAATAAAAATACAGTTCAATTTAGAATTAGAAACATCTATTCATACAATAAATTTATGAGCTTATCATTATAAACCAGTATAGAATATTTTAAAAGTGTTATCTAAAATATTTGAAAAGGCCAATTGAAAAATAATCCATGAAAAATAAAATACTATGTACAGCGTGTCCCCGTATAACCTGGCCGACCTTTATTTTCGACACCTTTGGTCTTAGATGCATAGTCCCAATTGAAGAAATGTTTTAAATAGTTAAAATAGTTTTACTGAATAGTTTTTAAGTTAGCAAAGGGGTTGGTATAAAAATTATGGTTTGTAAATTTTTATACGGTCCCCAGTTCCCCCCCCCCCCCCCGATTCATATTTAGAAAAATGTTGCCCATGAAAAAACATTTCGAATAAAAAAAAATTAAATTTGTTCGACCAATAGCCACGGTGTTATTGGAGTTTAAAGTTTTAACGCTATTTGGGGGGTTCGTAAATAAATTAAAATGAGAAAATATCATCTTATCGGAATAACAACGAGCTTCTAGTCTAGGTTTGACTATGGCAGACAAGTTGTTATTGTTCATCGCCTAAAACGTTATAATTTTTTACTACAAACTGCTTTAAAAAAAAAAAAAAAAGTTACAAATTGTACAACACATAATAAACAGCAAACAAACTTATAAACAATTTTAATTAAGTAATTTTAAATAATAACATAATCAGAAAACAACGCTTTTTGTTAACATAAACAAAAATAAAAGGTGATAGAAATAGGCAAAGTGAAAAGGATAAATAATCTCATTCTTAATTACATATACTCAAACTGTTTTCCTTCGACTAAAATACCTAAGCGCACAGGTATTTCAAATTCATCTTCAACATTTTTCAGCATTACAGGCCTAACTCCTGGCAGCGGATAAAATTCGATTCTCCAAATCTAATAGACTCGTCGAATCTTTTTCATAGACCTTGCTTTTCAAAAATCCCCAAAGAAAGAAATCTTAACGATTTAGATCTGGAGATCTAGGAGACCATTCTACCGGACCCCCATAGCCTATAATGTTGTCTTGCAACCCACACCACAAGGCAGGAAGCTTCCTTGTGGGGTGGTGCATCATCTTGTTGAAACCACATCTTTTTAAGGTCTGCTAACACGACATAGTCATCCAGAAAGTCAGATAAAGGTCCCTGTAACAGGTTCGTCTACTTTTTACCTGGTAATGTATCAGCAAATACACTATCTGGCCAAAAGTATCCGGACACACAGTGGTATGGACTTAGAGCATCCTGAGGCACATATTAATATGATGTTGGTCCCCCTTTTGCATCGATGACAGCCTGCACACGTTTGGGAAGACTTTCCACCAATTTTTGACAGGTGACCATAGGAATTGCCTTCCAGGCGCCCATCACAGCTGAAGTGAGTGCTTGCAGTGAAGATGGTCGATTTGGCTGGCTACGTAATCTGCGCTCTAATTCGACCCAAAGGTGTTCTATGGGATTTAGATCGGGGCTCTGAGAAGGCCAGTCCAGTTTTTGAACACTAATTTCGTCAAACCACGTCTGCGCAAGCCTCGATGCGTGAATGGAGCAGTTCTCCTGCTGGAAGAGAAATGGACCTTCCCCGAAATATTACCATAGAGTTGGGAGTGCAGCATTGTCCAGAATGTCCACATACATCTCAGAGTTCATGTTTCCAACCAAAGGAACTAACGGACCCAGGCCAAACCAAGAGAAACACCCCCACACCATTATGCTTCCACCACCAAACTTATCAGTCGGCACAATGCAGTCACTATAGAAACGTTCGCCGGGCATCCGCCAAACCCAGACGCGTCCATCCGACTGCCAGTCTGTAAAGCGAGATTCATCACTTCAAAGAACAGTTTTCCACATGTCCACAGTCCAATGACGGTGAGCTCTACACCATTGCAATCGATGCTTCGCATTCTGTGGAGTGGTGTTCGGCTTGTGAGCGGCTGCACGACCATGGAATCCCAAGTCTTTTAACTCTCGACGGACAGTCCTGCTGCTAACACTAACGCCTGATGAACTTTGGAACTCCTGAGAAATTTCCACCAACGAGGACTTGCGATTTTGTTTCACTACCCTTTTCAGAGTTCTGCGGCTGCGTTCACCAAGTGTTTTTGGCCTACCGGTTCGTTTTTCTGCCGTTTCATTGCCTCGACGCTTCCACTTCACAATTACATCACTCACAGTGGATTTAGGCTTCTGTAGAATGACCGCAATCTCACGAACGGATTTCCCACAAAGGTGGCATCCCACTATTCTGCCACGATCAAACAAACTAAGCTCCTTTGACTTACTCATTGCCTCACAAACGCATAATAACTACAATCTGGTTGGTTGGATTATTTGGCGCCATCAGCAACACGAGGGCTATAATGCACCGAAACATTCGTCATTAGACAAGCCAACACACATTTACAAACACCCATGCCAACACGGGACTCGAACCCGCAACCTCGCGGTCTAGAAGCTAGCACGCTAACCACTATACCGTTTGGTCGGCATAAATACAATCTGACAAACTACTACCAACACTTTTATAGCTTTCAATTACGTATCAAATTGCGTCACTCGCCAGAACCATTTTTTTAAGGGGTGTCCGGATACTTTTGGCCAGATGGTGTAAGAAAGGTCCAACTAACGCTCCCTTCCATATGCGCACCAAACGTTAACGGACCATTGCACTTGATGCTTGTTTGGTTGGATTACATGGGGATTTTGCATGGACTTTGCCTATTTTCTACCCCAGTTCTTGAAAACGTACACTCATCAGAAAATAGAAAGTTGTTCACAAATGATGAATCCAATTCTAGATTGTTCATGATGAAATTGCAGAAATCAAACAGTCTATTTTTATCCCCGGGCAAAAACTCTTGCAAAAATGTGCACCGTGTCGGTTTAAAACTCTTGCAAAAATGTGCACCGTGTCGGTTTAAAACTCTCCACACATGAGATTTTTGAGTATCCACATGCTTCATTAATGTCTCTTACACTAGACTGAGGGAAAGCAAGAGCATAGCCCAAAATGTCTTCGTCAGAGACAACCACACTTGAATTTCCGGATCGAGGACGTCTTCCTATGCTAACCGTTTCTCGCAAACGCTTTACAACATTTAAAATCGTATCTTTAGATGAATGTATACCATTTGGAAATAATTTAATTACATATTGTCTTGCAGCCTCTCTCCATTTCAATTACATTGGCCGTACAAAAGTAACATTTTTACGTACTCTTCCGTAAATTTTAATAACGAGGATTCACGAAATAGCTAAATACATCTGGCAATGGTATGAGCTACTTTTATTCTGAAGTGAACATACATTATTGGTTTTCTACCTACCAATCACTAATCTGCCACTAAAACTTGCATAGGAACCTGCAAATCCAGCAGTACTTTATGCTAATTTACATATAAAAATAGGGAAATTTTTTCCCTTTCTAGATTTTTAATTTTTAATTTTTTATTTGACGATTAACGGAATTTATTTTCGAGATTTCTGAAATTTTAGAGATCGATGAAAAATTTAAGTACAATTTTAGGGAGAAACGAAAATTCAAGGAATTATAGGAATTTTAAGGCGAATGTGACCCCTGCCCAACACAAGAGTGTGAATTTGTTTTGCCTCGACACATTTCATTTTTGCTTTGATCGTACGTAATTGAAAGATCTTTGTTAGTTTCAGGGAGTATAGCACCTATTATCTCTTTCATACGAGTTCAGCATTCCCAATTCACTTAAAACCTGCTCTTAAGTTATTAAGCGCATTGTGCTAGTCATTTGTTTTACTGCAAATAAATTCCAATTGTGTAATTTCATTCATAGCCAACGCTCAAGGTGGAAAATCTTAACGAAGATATCAACATGATTTTTCTAATATTAAAATTAAAATGATCAAACATCAACCCGATCTGTATTAATGACATTTTAATCATTTTTCCAATTTCAATACATTTTTTACTATTTGAAACTTTATTAATCAAAAAGAAACATTCACAATATCCCCTACAAATTTTAAGGAAGGATAACGAGGATTTTTAATAATTTTTACGCATAAATTTGGAATTAATTTCTATTTTACACAACAGTAGAGCGTTAAACTACTACATAATATTATATTCTTATTTCAAAACTACAGTTGACACAATAAGATAAATTTGCAAAATGAAATCTGACACTCTTATGATCTACGATCCTCAAAAATTTCATTTATAAATATAGAATTTTTTTCATACAATCGTCATTCTTGATACATTATTCTTCGTATACTACGTATCTGTCTTATATAATACCCTGTAATGCTTTTTTAATTGTAATGAAAAGACATTTGGTGGACGGTTTTTTTTCTCCAGAGCATACCGCATCACATTCTTTCTCTTCCGATTTTCGTTCAGAACATTTCTTTTCTGAAAATATTTAAAAGTTATTAACATATTATTAAACGATACACACTTACAAGGTATAGAAAACAATTCAAATTGTGCCATATGGAAGTTGGGGGTGTCTGATTTTTCTAAAAAGAACTGTGAATTCCTAGCCGAAAAGCTTCTTTATTAAAAGAAACTTTTGGACGAGGAAATTCAACACTATTTCCTGTGATAGATAAAGAAAAATCAATTGAATTTTTATTTGCACCTATTATTTAAAAATGCATATAATTTTCCGAAAGTTTATTTAACAATAAGTTTATTTAACAATAAAAGTTTATTTAACAATAACAAACACATCTTCAGTAGTAAAATAACATTGACGGAAGAATTTACTGTTTAATAAAACACACATCTGGAAACAAGGAAGAATATACTTAAACCAATCCTCCCATTAGGCCTGGGCGATGTTAACATTTCTGCATCGCGATATATCGGGAAGCAAATATCACGATGTCATGATACATCACGATGTTAACTACATTTGTTTTACAAAATACTATAAAACAACGTTTTCATAACACGCTATGTAGCCGAAAGTTATGCTTACTTAGCTTTGTAACATTTTATTGAATTCATGCATAGAAGTTTATTTTAAATAACATGAGCAGCGACCGAATTACTTTCAGGGGGATACATAAAGCACCCAAGGGTGTATAAGCAGGTAATTTTTTATTATTTTTTTGGTTTAATCCGGATTTTTCAATTTCTCTATCTTAATGAAATGTTACTTTGTTATTATCCAGGGAAGAAGGGTGAGGGGGGGGGGAGGGTGGACAAGTGCACTTCCTAGCGATGCACTTGTTACTTTATTATTGGATATTCTTAATTATTAAATCAAAAACATACTTTATAATGAATATTTTATTACTTACTATATACAATATAACTATTAAACAATAAAATTAAAATTAATGCATAACATTTCAAATTCTAATGATCTTTATTTTGTGCCAAAAAAATCTGCATTTCAGCATTTTTAAGAAGCAATGTTGGATTGAGTAATTAATCTTATGGAAATAAACTTTATTCAAATTATATATATATATAAAACATTTATTTACTTACGAATCAGAAGGGAAAATCCTTCAACGTAAATGGGAAAAAAATCGATTATAAGTATTTAAGCAATCAAGCTAGAGAAACAACTGTGATCAGTCCAAGCGCTAGTTCATATTGACTTTGGCAGATATAACAAACCAACATAATAATAAATAACCTGATTATCTTAACTAGATAAGAACTAGACAGAAATTACCCCGCTAGAATACTGCAATCCCCTTGAGTTAATAAATAAAGCAAAGCTCTCAAAGTGTAAAAATGTTAGATATAAAAAAATCCTGAAGTAATCCTGATGTAAAAGATTTAAAAATACAAAAATGTTACATATTTTATTTTTTCTAAGTTAGAAAGAAGAAAAAAAAAAAAAAAAAAAAAAAAAAAATGAAACACAAAAAGTTTAGGAAATACTCAATTGAATTCCAAAAATAGAATATCAAGGTCTTATTATCTGATGACAAATTAAATAATAATCAAAAGTTTTTCAAGAGTTGAGAGAACAACAATTTTTTTTTCTAACAATAAAAGGAATACTTCTTTCATCGAATGTCCAATATTACTAGACTACTGGCGCCTGAAAACAACTTAGCAATTTCAATACTCAGCTGTAAAAACGAAATAGGAAATAAACGCGAGACCTAAAATGGAAACATTGCACATGCCGAAGGTGGATATGATTAACACGATTCGGACGAAGTATCGCCCAGCAAAAGCAAATGGAAATCATCTCAAACGGCGCGGTGTATCTGTTACACTACGTTTCTATACAGTCTTGGATTCAATACGCAGGAAGGATTAACTGCGATGTGGTGAAGTATCGTATCGCAAACGGCACGGTGTCGACGGTTTCAACATTTTTCTATAGTATTTTAGAAACACCGCACATGAATCATGACATCAACGGTTCTTCGTCTTTGAAGTGCTAGGCAAGTACCGCGCTCTCGTCAAAAAAGATCGTGATATATCGGTTTGGGAATATAGTGAAACAGGTTTGATGATGTTGATTTTACACCGGTTTTAGACGATGTATCGATACACCGCCCAAGCCTATCTCCCATATCACCAAGTTATTTTATCAATTCTGTCACTTATTGTCCTAATTAAATATACTCATCTCTTATATTGATTCATTCATTATTTTTCTTTTAAAGTTCCTGGAAAAAAAAATTTATAACCCTTTTTTCTTAGTAACTATGAATCGGTTAACAATTTAGATGTCCAAAATGAGCCAGTTTTAAGTAAAAAATAATCTTTTAAAACATTTATTATACCTTTTGTAAATAAAATATACCAATTCTTGTCTCTAAACAGAATTAAAAATTCAGTGAGCAAAATAATTTAAGTTACTGTACTTAATATTTTTGGTTGTCAGAGCTAAAAATTAAGAAGTGTTATCAAGCTCCCACCTTTTGAAATCCACCCCATAAAAATCGAAATAACTTATATTATCTCCGGATTTTTACGATGTATAATAAAACTTATCTTACTTTCATTAAGAATGTGCAATAAAATTTTTCCTATTTTTCGCATATGTTTAAAACTCGAATACAACTTACTTGCAGCAACCTCATGAAGGAGAAATAAGGCGACTAAACAAAGCAAGAAAATTTTCCTCATGATGTGATTTATAGAAATGTGCTATTCGCATCAATATTCGTAAATTTGCTCTTGAAACACTATCGTAAGAAAGTGTTTTATGGAAAAATAAAAAATTATGTATATCAAAAGCAGACTTATACTGTTGAAGTGAATCCCACGTTTGATATTCAGAGATTTTGTCAAAGCCGCATCTTTATATATAAAAATTTTAGAAATGATTGATGGCCTGTAATATAATCGGTTTACATCAAAGCTTTGTTTAAAAATATTTTTTAACATTCGCCAGTTACTCGATTTGTTAAATCATTTTTTTTAACAGCGATCTATCTTATACTTCATTGTGAGAATGACTATGATGAAAGTTTCGTTAACTAAAAATGATTTCATAGTAGTATTTTTTATTATTATTACTATTATTATTTATTGTATTTCGTAATAATTTTTTACTTTTATCAAGCTTTAGACTTTTTCTTTCATGATAATTTATTTTAAAGTTCTTTAAAAAATATGACATTTATTATAATTAATCAATGATGATTAAGTTGGTTACTGAAAAGTAATGCTTTTAAATTAAACAAATTATTCTGTCCCCTATTGCATTTCGTAATAAGTTTTTACTTTTATCAAACTATAGTAATGAATTAGACTTTTCCATTCATGATAATTTATTTTTAAGTAACGTAAAAAAATATGACATTTATTATAATAAATCAATGATGATTAAAGTAGTTACTGAAAAGCAATGCTTTCAAATGAGACAAATTATTGTCCCCTATTGCATTTCGTAATAATTTTTTACTTTTATCAAACTGTAGTAACAAATTAGATTTTTCCATTTATGATAATTTATTTTTAAGTTTCGTAAAAAATATGATATTTATTATAGTTAATTAATGATGATTAAATTAGTTACCGAAAAACAATGCTTTTAAATGCGAAAAATTATACTATCCCTCAATTTTAAATTCGATTATTACTTTCGTAGTCTCTTACATTTTTTGTTTCAATTACTACAAATCAAAATATATACTAATAAAATAAAAATAATAAAACCTATGCAATTACTTTGTTGCTAATCCATCCCAATTGATGTTGAATTACGTGAGAACACTTTGGAAGATTCAGTTTAAATTCAATATATATACAAATAGATTATTCATTCACAAATATAGATAATTAAGAAAAATATAATCATGTTAAAATTTATGTATTTTTGCAAAATGTAAACTATACATGACATAATTTCAAAAATAATTCATATTTAATTTAAAATAAGTGGATAGTTATAGCTTTCTTGAAACAAAACATTGAACTTTTTACACAAAACACTAGACCTCCTCCTGTATTTCGATACTTATAGGAAAAAAAAAATTAAAAAGAAGAAATACATTGCTAAAAAGAGATTTTTTAACTTAAGCAATAAATTAATAAAAAATGACTGGTTATTAGATAATTATAGATCAGTCTTTGGTGATCAATTAAATAAAAATATAATTGAAGAATGTTATGATGATATTAAATCTAGATATTATATGCCACACAGTGCAGTGATAAAACCTGGTAGTAATAGTTCACCTGTACGTATTGTGTTTGACTGCAGAAGTAGTGCCACAAATAACAAGTCATTAAATGATTGCTTGTTAGCTGGCCCAAATCTAAATCCGAATGTTTTGGATATAATTTTAAATTTTCGGAAAAGCCGTGTAGTGTTCGCTGGAGATTTAGGAAAAGCTTTTCTTCAAATTAGAATCACTGAGAGTGAAAGAAACTACTTAAAATTCTTGTGGTTTAAAGACGATTCTAAGAAAAATTATCAAAGATTTAAATCAATGAGGATGACTTCATTACCCTTTGGTGCTATGTGTTCACCGTTCATCCTAGCTGCTACTTTTAAATATTATGTACGAAAATACGAGGTTCAATATCCGGACACATGCGAAATGCTGAACACTTCTTTTTATGTTGATGATTTATATCACGGGACAAACTCGGTTGAAAAAGCGTTTAGATTATCAATGGAAGCAATTGATATTATGAGAGATGCAGGGATGAATTTACGAAAATTCCAAACTAACTCTGAACATTTACGTGTATTGTGGGATAAAAATAATGTTATTCGGGATGCCATGTTGCATGAAAATTCTCTAAAAGTTCTAGGTATAATCTGTGATCCTATTGAGGATGTCTTTAGATTAGAAATGAAATCTCTAATTGAGGGATTGAAAAATCTTCAAAATACAAAAAGGTTTATTATCTAAACATCAGCCAAAATATTTGACCCTGTTGGTTTCATTGCTCTTTATGTGATAAGAATAAAATGTTTCTATCAATCATTATAGCAAATGGGTTTGGACTGGGATGAGGAATTACCTGAATATATGAGAATAAAATGGGAACAATGGTACTCTGAACTGAAACATTTAACAAATTTATCAATTCCTAGATGGTACTTCTCTGGAATATCGAACTCTAGATCAAATTATGAAATTCACATATTTTCTGATAGTTCTTTATGTGCATTTGGACTATGTTAGTATATAAAATATACAAATGAAGAGGGTAAAACTAAAACTAGTTTCATTATGTCAAAGTCAAGAGTGGCTCCATTAAAAACATTGAATTTTCCGCGACTTGAATTATTAGCGGCAGTAATCGGAGCACGTTTAGCTAAGTACTTAAAAGGTATATTTAAAATTTCGGAAGATAACATATTTATGTGGACAGATTCCACTATTGTTATTTCCTGGATTAAAGGGAATTCAAAAGATTGGAAACCTTTTGTTGCGAATAGGGTCGTTGAAATTAAAGAATTAACCGATCCCCAAAATTGGCGACATTGCAAAGGTATCGATAATCCTGCTGATTTACTGACTAGAGGTGAAAAACTTGAATCAATGATTAACAATCCCATTTGGTGGTACGGGCCACACTGGCTAGTTTAAGATTAAAATTTTAGTCGTGATATTTCTTCCCCTATTAATGAAGAAATCATCGCTGATGAGCGAAGAATGAATCCAGAAAAATCCCTACAGTTTTCATGTGTTGCGAATCCTGCCCCATGTCCTATCTTAGAGATATATAATTATAGTACACTTTCTAAATTATACAGAGTCACAGCGTGGGTACGAAGATTCATTAATAACTCTAAAGCTGGTGCCGAAAAACAAACAGGAGTTCTAACTGTTCAAGAACTAATAAAAGCTGAGGTGTATTGGGTAAAATTAATTCAAAATGTATCTTTTGAAAAGGAAATTAAAGATCTTAATAGAGGAGATGAAATAGATAAAAATTCTAAAATGTATCAACTAAATCCATTTCTTGATGAAAATAGTCAGTTGCGAGTAAAAGAAAGATTGCAATTATCTAATTGTGCTGTAGATGAAAAACATCCTCTTATATTAGCTGCAAAAACTAAATTTGCTGAACTTTTAATATTAAATGCACACGAAAAAGTTCTTCATTTTTGGAGTTGAGGCCACTTTAGCTGAATTTAGAAGTCGTTTCTGGATATTAAAAGGAAGACAATTCATAAAATTCGTTCTTAAAAAGTGCTTAATTTGCCGACGATACAACTCGCAACCAGGACATCAAATTACTAGTCCATTGCCATCATACAGAATTACTGGATCTCCTCCTTTCAGTGTTACAGGATTAGATTTCTTTGGTCCTTTGTTTACAAAAGAATCAGACTCAAAGTTTTACGGGTTAATTTGCACTTGTGCAGTGATAAGAGCCATTCATATAGAAATTGTGCCCAATTTAACAACATAAAGCTTTATGCTTGCTTTCAGGAGATTTATTGCGAGGCGCGGTTGGTGTAGTGTTATTATTTCAGACAATGCGAAGACGTTCAAAAGAGGTGATCTGGAATTCAAACATATGTGGGGAGTTCTTAATAACCCTCAAGTAAAAGAGTTTTATGGATCCCGTAGTATCGAATGGAAATTTAATGTAGAAAAGGCGGCTTGGTGGGGTGGAATATTTGAACGCATGATAAAATCAGTGAAAATGTGTCTTCGAAAAGTCGTAGGTAAAACAACTCTAACGCAAGAACAACTTGAAACGATTCTTATAGAAATCGAGAGTGTTATAAATTCCAGACCGATAACTTACGTTCACGCTCATGATGAACCGAATCCACTCACACCTGCCCATTTCTTAGTCGGAGATAGACCATCAGCATTACCTGCCGTTAGACTGTCTCAACAATTAAACAGAAACGCGATTGTGAATCGATACAACTATCATCAAAACCTACTGAACTAAGAAAAACTGAGAAAAACCTACTGTGAGGAGGTTGGCGAGCGTAAGCGAGCAGATGGCGGAGCCCTCTATTTCACATTAAAAAAGTGGTTAAAATCAATAATTTTTTTTTTCTTTTCGTGATTTACGAATGTTTTTGTTAAACCTAACAAGTTTGATATCAATAAACATAACAGTATTCTTAAAAAAAATTAATAAAAATAGCTTTTTATTCATGCATCCAAAGCAGCTTCAAAACAAACACGTAAATTTAATACAAATGTTTATTAAAAATCTTTTTACAACAGTAAACAACATTATAATATTCAAATAAAACCTTCAGTTGTAAATAAATTGTTATAATAATGTAAATGGCACTGCTAAATTGTTAAAAAAAAAAAAACCCGTCTGTAGTTCTTTAAGTCTATAAATTTACGCATGTTTTTCAGTAATACGTGCAGCATAAGCATTTTTGTGGGTACTTCCAAAGTAACTTTTTTTCCGGAATTCGTACACAAATTTTTTTTCATATATATGTCGCTCTCGAGCCTACAAAGTATGTCTCTGTAATTCAAACAATAATAACTACTACTACTACTAATAATAATAATACTAGTACTACTAATACTAATAATAATACTAATATTACTACTACTACTACTAATAATAATAATCATAATGGTAATAATAATAATAATAATAATAGTAATAATAATAATAAAAATAATAATGAAATATGCCATTTGAAAATTTCGAGTTTCTGTAACTATAACCGTAACTTTTAAAACATTAACTTTTTTAAATATTTTTAAAACATTCACTTTTTAAAATATTTTTAAAACATTAACTTTTTAAAATATTTTTAAATAAATTACTCGTGAAAAATAAATTACCGTAAATAAAAAAGTCTTGTTTATTACATACCGCCCGGTAAAAACAAAACTTGTACTGCTAAATGCAATAAATCTAAAAGATATTACGCTGAAAATTTCATAAATGCACCTTTCTCAATAAAGCATAAGAGAGATGGCAAATGATTTCCCAAGTAAATGAAAGCGGCAAATATTGAAATCGTTACATACCGCCCGGTAAAAACAAAACTTGTACTGCTAAATGCAATAAATCTAAAAGATATTACGCTGAAAATTTCATAAATGCACCTTTCTCAATAAAGTATAAGAGAGATGGCAAATGATTTCCCAAGTAAATGAAAGCGGCAAATATTGAAATCGTTACATACCGCCCGGTAAAAACAAAACTTGTACTGCTAAATGCAATAAATCTAAAAGATATTACGCTGAAAATTTCATAAATGCACCTTTCTCAATAAAGTATAAGAGAGATGGCAAATGATTTCCCAAGTAAATGAAAGCGGCAAATATTGAAATCGTTACATACCGCCCGGTAAAAACAAAACTTGTACTGCTAAATGCAATAAATCTAAAAGATATTACGCTGAAAATTTCATAAATGCATCTTTCTCAATAAAGTATAAGAGAGATGGCAAATGATTTCCCAAGTAAATGAAAGCGGCAAATATTGAAATCGTTACATACCGCCCGGTAAAAACAAAACTTGTACTGCTAAATGCAATAAATCTAAAAGATATTACGCTGAAAATTTCATAAATGCACCTTTCTCAATAAAGTATAAGAGAGATGGCAAATGATTTCCCAAGTAAATGAAAGCGGCAAATATTGAAATCGTTACATACCGCCCGGTAAAAACAAAACTTGTACTGCTAAATGCAATAAATCTAAAAGATATTACGCTGAAAATTTCATAAATGCACCTTTCTCAATAAAGTATAAGAGAGATGCAAATGATTGCGGCAAATATTGAAATTTTATTTTGCAATAAATCTTTGATGTAAAGTGCCATATCATATGCTATCGATCATTGATACTCTTTCAATGAAAATAGGTCTTGCAAAAAGAAAATACAAGAATATCACATATATATATGAGATTACTTTCTTCACGATTTTCATAAATTATTCCAATAAAGTGGGCTCTATTGGATCTACTGTGTCATTAGGAATTATAAGCAATTGTTGCGACCAACATATTAACGGTGTCATGAAGACTCTTTTCTTGTTTTGTACAGTCATCTTGTCACTCCTTCATGATGCTTCTACAGGTAGGTTGTTTATTATTTTTTAATCTCATTGTAAACTAAAAAAAATATTTTATTGCCTAATGGATAATTCTCGCATTTTTTATTATTTTTTTATTAAATTCTAAATGTTTCGTAAAGGTCATAAACACAAAAATTTCTGCTCACTGCGCTTTTTTTTGTTTTGTTGTTGTTGTTCTTTTTTTTTTTATTCTATAATTTGCAACCTAAGTTCACTTGTTAGATAATGGTGGGAAAAACGACACATTCAGCTCAAAGCGAATATGACTTCACCTCATCTGGAACAACTTGGCTTGAAACGCATCAGCGGATGCCAGTTTTCCAAGTTTCTTGTAAAATCGCGTCACCCGGTACGGGATATGGCACCAAATACATGCCAACTATTTGGCAGAAACCTCATGATAACCATAGAAACGGAAGGATGTCGTGACGTCACAGTTTGATCAGATTGCAAGGATGGGGTTTCGTCACATTTTCTTTTTTTAATATTTAAATAACTAATTTTTTTTTAAATAACTTTTGTTTGAATTTTTGGACTCGGAATGAAATTCTTCATAAATATAAACTAATTTCACTCGTTTAAAAAAAAATGCGGGAATCGTCCTTTTTTCTGAATGTGAGGTAAATGTTATTTAGAGATACTATAAACCTAGGAAAAAAAAACATAAATTATTTACAACTTCATTCTTACAGTTCATTATTCTATTTTTGAAGTTTCACCCTAAAAGTATTTTTTCCCGCATGCTTAATTATATTTTGCTTTTTAAAAATGCGTTAAAAAATTAAAATTCCTCTCACTTAATTGCTTAACAGAAACTAAACTAATTAATATTTAAAGAGAGAGAGAAAACAATAGAGACAAATTTCCTGAAATTATTATGTTTCAGAAAATGTAGCTCTCACTTCTAAGTAAATTTTTATTTCCGAGTTTAATTAATCATTGATTGGGGATTTATAATACCCGTATTGATGCTGGATTATACATGTGTAATGTGAACAAAAACTATATTTTATTCATTCATTCTACTTTCTGCACTTTATTAATTTAGCACGAAGTTTATGCAAAGGCTATATGACCGTTTTCCAGTCCGTCTGGAGTCAATATTCACACAAGAAACTAGAAATGCTATAGGTATGCCAGGTACGTCAAAGGAAAGTGGTATCTTCGCACAGTGGGGATGAATCGCGAAAAAGTTAGCAAAATTAAGATAAAATTATTTTGTTATTTTTCTGATTTAATCATGGTATGTTTACAACTTTCTGGAGATTCTTTTTTCACAAGTCGGGTTGAAATATTGTCTTTTGCGACATAGTTTCGGCATAAAATGATCTTCAACTTCAGTGTTAGTGCTTGTTGTTCAAATGATGTCTTAAAATTAATTTATTTTCAAAAGGACAAACTTCGGCGTATAATTATTGCAACAAGCAGCAAGTAAAAAGTAAAATAATTTTATCGTAATTTTAAAAACGAGTTTTTATACTTTAAAATATTTGAAAAGAGAAATGTTTAATTTTTATTGTGATTTTTATTATTTTTTACTTATATTAGGGAAAAAATACGCAGGATACATTCAATTATACAACATTTTTACGGTTAAGAAAATGGAAATTTGTTTAAGAACAGCTTTCATACCTTGCCGCAGTGTGTCGATTTGACAAACGTGATTACAAAGGATAAAAATAGGAAACTTCTTCTTTTATCATATAAGTAAGCAACAAGTGTTAAATGATTTTTTTTTTTAAATAGGTATTATATTTATTGATGCTTTAAATTAAAAGTGAAATGTTATTAAGCTTTTAGCAGTTTGCTAAAAATTACTTTAATGAAATATTTTGATAAACTTACATTCCAAAAACTTTAAATGCTGTGAACCAAAAATTCTGAAAGAATTTTTAAAAGCAAACAAAATCTAAAATAGAAAAGAAGTTTTTGAAGCCAATAATGAAGAAAAATAAAGAATTTTCCTTCAATGTCAAAAAAAAAAAAAAAAAAAAAAAAAAAAGAAAGAAAAAAAAGACGAAATTATTATTTTTTTACCGAAAAATTCAACGACAAACTTTGAAAAGCATATTCTGCTATAATTAAAATTTTTTGCAACTGTACAAAAAGCGCTTAAATTTTTCTTTCGTCAACCCTCATACCGGATTAATACTAAACATAGAATTTCAATAAGTAATTTGAAATGAAAACCGCTTGATTAGAAACAATGTAACACGTACTATACGATTCAAGTATAAGTAATTTTACAAGCTAATTTCTTCTGCAATTTTTTTTATTGTTCAAATTTCATAAAACGCTCCTGTAACTAATGGTGAATTATACGTACAATTATTATAATATTTGTCCTAGTTTCCAGAATCTATCAATTTTGAAGCAGTAACATTTTCAGTCAATGTTATTATGCTAGTAGAGATGTGTGATTTTTAATTTTTTTTTTTTTTTTTAATTTTTTTTTATTTAAACTGATTTTCTAAATACATATTTTCAAAATAATATAATTTATAGTATTACTAGGTATTAGGAAAGGCTTATCACAATCTTTGCAATATTTTCAGAGGTGGATTGCAGCTTTGAGAATTCGAAACATGAAGATTGTGGTTCGGCATGCCCTGAAACCTGCTCTGGAAAATCAAAAATGTGTACCCTGAATTGCGTTTCTGGATGCTTTTGTAAAAAAGGATACGTGGAACACGAAAATGAATGCATAAAAAAAGATGACTGTCCGGTGGGGAGTGACTAGATGAAATTTATGAAGATTTACTATCTCGTAGATGTTATTTTTCAATTTGCAAATATAACTTGCTGTATCAACTATACTGTTACTATGCTACCTTATTACTGTCAGTTTGTGGATAGACCTGTGTATCTAAGGCTGCCTTTTTTCAATGCACAAAAAATTAGCCACTGAGTCGTTTAAAAATGTGAAACTGGTATTCATACATCGTTATAGTAATTACTTCCCATTGGGATTAATATAAATACATAAAATAATAGATTCTGTCAAATAGAAGGTTTTTAAAGAAATTTTACAAATGGCTAGGTAAAAGACCTTGTTGTACAGTACCCCCCCCCCCCCCAAAAAAAAAAAAAAAAAAAAATCAGAACGATTTCTATATCTTGTGCTCTAATTCTTGAAATAACAAACAAAAGGTACCGTTGTAAATCGTGGAAGGTTTTTAATAATTGTATGTAGTTTTTTTTTTTTGTCATGAGGGGTCATGTACATATTAAAACAGAACCAAACTTTAAAAAGTTCAATAGCAACCTCATAATATTATCCTATATTTGGATTCAGCATCCAAAAAAAATGTCGAAATACAAAAATTCGTAATTTTCTAATGAATGGTTTGTAATTTAAATGATAAAAAGAAAATGATAAATTAATGTTAATTAAAAAAATTGGTTTTTTGGCCATAAATACTTAAATAATTAATACATTTCAGTAATTTTTTTTCAAAAGATAGTTTGTAAATGACCAAACATAAATAGAAAGCAACTTTTGCATCAATTTCTTTTTTAATAATTAATTATTAATTAATAAAACAATTTAATTATTTTTTTGAATAGAAATATATATATTTTTTGCTTTCATTAGATTCACCATGGTCTGAAACCCCACCACAATTTTTTTCTTTTCATTTTGACTTTTAGTTCTCGATTTTTTAGAGAAAATGTAAAAAACGCTCACTTAAGGAGCCGTATAGTAGCGTGACCTCCGAGAAAAGAGGAGGCCTGCTGGCTGTCTGAATGAGTCATCACTAGTAGGGAAGCAGGTCTCTGATCAAGAGTGAGACATGGTTAGGTTAGGAAGAAATGTTCAACACTCCATATATTGACCAGCAATTGTAGAATTATTCTTTGTATATTTTACATTATTTCTTCTTAGAATGCTACTTTCAGTTAATCTTTCTCATATTTAAGAGTCATTTTTTGTGTTTAGTCAATTTTTATTTAAACACCATGTTTTTTAAATTTGTTAGATGTCCTGAAAAGTAATTATTCATAATTTATCTTTCAGATTGTTTACAATTAAAAGAAAAATATTATAGGGTTTTGATGGATTATTTTATTTCATCAATTAGTTTAACTTTCTTACTTTAAAGCTAGCAAGACTGGAAATAATTGGACTGCCTTATTTAGTTCAGACATTAATTTTCAGAGATTTACTTTCCAATTAGAAAAATTCCTTTATACACTATTTTTATTGCATTAAAGAAATAATTTTCATGAACACTAAGAGGAGATTTGAATAATAAAATAGACAAATTATTAGAACAAAATATTTATTTAAAAAACTATATTTTATATACAGACATTTATTTTGAAAATGCAAAATCTAAATATAACTTATAACACTTGATTTTTTGTGAACAATATGAGCACAATATCCTCCTAAATAAACAATAACGGGTAATGTTTGTGACGCATTAGTAATGTCGGTATCATTCACAGTAATATCACAGAATATTGCATCAACCGATTGATTGTTGATTTCGTTATTGTCTTTAACATTTTCAAAAACGTTCACATTTACAATGCCTCGACTATGAGAAGCAAGTTTAAG
The DNA here is from genome assembly GCA_963978545.1 of Linyphia triangularis. Classification (NCBI taxonomy): domain Eukaryota; kingdom Metazoa; phylum Arthropoda; class Arachnida; order Araneae; family Linyphiidae; genus Linyphia; species Linyphia triangularis. The sequence continues at coordinate 49,785,619 of OZ021722.1, read as the reverse complement.
CTCTTTACTTAAACGTAATTTACTTTCCGTTTCGTATATTTGTCGAATAGAAATATGGTATTGGTCACCAGACATGATGCGATAGAGGCCAAATCGTGACTCTAATTTGTCAGTTTGGATTTTGCCTAATAAAACATAAGATTTATTTAGTTCCTTGATGCAATATTTACAAAAGCAGTTGTGGTTTGGATCAAAGCAGAATGTGTCTCTTTGGACAGTCTGCCATTATCCGAATTTATATTTCCCCATACATGTAACCAGCCTATAAATTTCTTTAAAAAGATAGCATTTGCATCAGTAGGTTTACCAGTAAAAGGCTCGCACATTGGATTAAGTTTATGTTTACCTTTAAAGGGAGTTTTTACATTTACTATGTCCCACCAAGTACAAAAATGTTTAATGTAATCGGCTGTTTGTTGATAGCTTTCGAATCCATGCTTTGGACCCAATTCCTCTAAACCTCTTACAATGCTTTCATTGAAAACTTTCAATGCCAGTTTAACATTTTTCCGTTCCAAATTTGTTGGCCATAAGGCTTTCCTTGTCAGCCCATACCCAAATTTCAAAAGGTTTGTACATTCCAAATCGTAAAGTTTCCTGACTGACGTTAAGGATGCAGTTTTAGCAGATTTGTCATCTGTATCAAAACTAGGATAATGCATTTTAAAACCATTTTTCTGGTTAAGCCAGTTATTTCTAAAACATTTAATTAAGTGTACTGAATCAATAACATAAAATAGAGGACGTGTATTGTCTGAAGGGTGTTTATATTTACATTGCAATTTAGGAGGTTCAGAGAAATTGGATACTGCTTTACGGTTAATGGAATTGTTATCTGTTACAATTCCAAGAACCTTAAACCCAATATCTTCCAAACCCATTATCACTTTTTTCATCAAATCAAACATTTTCTCAGCATCAAAAGTACTAACTGGTACCATATGTACCACATCTTTGTATGAAGAGAAAATACTTTGCAGCATGAAGACATGAACACTATTAGCCAAGTTAGTACTATCATATGCCATGCCAACAAGATTTCCACTTTTGTAATCTAAAAATGGTTTTATATGTATTTCATCAATCATAATGAAAACTTGTTTATCATTATCCTTAAGTTTTAAAAAGGAATGCTTAGCATGAAACAAAAAATTTGTATCCAATTCCTCAATCTGAGGGGAATTTTTTAGGGTTGAACTTATTTTACGAATAGTACTTGAATTGGGTAATATAATGTTGCAAGAATTACGAATAAATTTATAAGATTGTGGGGAAATATAAAATAAAAGGGATGCAAATATTAAAGTACTAGGCGAGTATGTATATCTTTCAGGTTTAAGTTTTAACAAGTTCAGTTGTTCAATAAAAAACTCAATCAAAAATGTGGCTTTATCACTACAAAGCTCCGTTGAGTTTCTCAATATCGATTCAACAATACCAAGATTGTGATGAAGAGATTTTTCTGAATTCATGGTATCAATTTGTTGAAAGTAGTCTAATATATTCAAAATTTGATTGATGTCATTAACATTAACTGGCAAGTTAAAGCCATTATATTTTTAAATGTTTTGGCCCCTGAAAGATACATTCAATTTTAATTCATTATTTACAGTAATAACATAATTTAAAGAGGGAATGTTTTCACATATAGAAATATTCATAAACAGTAAAGTGTTGGTCTTTAAAATAACAGTCCAATAATCAGGTATGGAATTGTTTCTTACGCAGTTCTCCAATTCTTCAAAAGTCTGGAATTGAGTTTTAGAAACATACTTCTGGCTTGTAGTGATACTTTCAGCAATGCTTTTTTCTATTTGGGCTTGCTCCAATCGCAGACGCTTTTCTTCGGGGCTTTCTCGAAGTATAGTTGAATCCGAAAGATAAGAAGGACATCCTTGAAAAATGCTAGGAATGGCATCATCTTTCAATTTGGGTCTTTTAAGGGTCGCAGATAAAACCTCACCTGTATTTTCATTGTGAAATGTAGTTTTGTACAGCACTTCTCTAGGTTTGAAATGCCTTTCACAAACCTGTAAAGTGCAAAAGAATTGTATAATAATTATTACCAACACTATCTAGATTTTGACATTTAAAACAATTGAACAAGAAGAACTGCTTTAACAGCACAATCCATGTATTTAAAACATGCTCGAGAAACTATCTCTAAAGGAAAAGAGTAACATTTGCAATGTGGCACTCATTCATATTTTAATATTTATACTCCACTTTAGATTACAGCATAGTTAATAGATAAATAAAGATTGGTGCAAAAAAATGAAATTTATATTCAATAGTTGATTATTCATACTTAAGACTTGGTTTTCCTAATAAAAGGTTAATTAATAGTTACGCATGCATTAGATAACTAAAATGAGTAATTTAAAATTGATATAAAATGGTCTCAGGAATGAATGAACACGATATTTTTGAATACATGATACACAAAACAGTGCACCTCCATGTGAACAGTTTTTCCAAAATAATACAGGCATATAACTTACCTTTGAGTTTTTTGTGACAGTAAAGTCATTTGGTGGAATAGCACGCATCCATTTCTCTTTGAAACTAGCATCCTTCGGGAACCCAAAAACATGAACTAAATTTTCTTTATCATAGTTCCCTCTGCATGCTGGGACGCAACAAGTGTATGGCATCTATAAATAAAAATGCATTTTAAATATGTTCACTAAAACTTCATGAAACCAAAAAAATTCATATAATTTAATAAATTTTGTGTGTGTAGGCATACTACTGAAACTGAATACTTTCGTTCAACTAATACATATTTCAATCCAATTAGTTTAAAAAACATTTTATCTCCTCAATTAATAACTAAATATTAGCACAATGTCACAAAGTATACAACACTCAGCAAACAATTCGAGGAATTCCTTAACTGAAATTATTATTCTGAAACAACTATTTCAAATTGATTTTTAACTGGTTGTTTACATTAAGAATGCAGAAAAATTCTGTAGGCTTAACGCATAAACATTTTAACAATACATCTACACTTAGAACTCATAAGTTTAAAAAAGAAGTGAATAAATAGTGCTTACCTTTCAAGGGAATTTGTATTTCATTCCTGTACAGTTTCAGCAATTAAAACAGTTTAATTTGTCGTGGAATCCGAGAAGACCAACGCTGCCGCATGCGGTTCCGTCCCGTATATACTGTCGATTGAGTGAGCGGGAGCGGAGCATTTTTCGTTGCACTACTAGTGATTACGCATACCTCGTTTTGCAACAGAGCCAGCAGGCCTCCTCTCTTCTCGGAGGTCACGATAGTAGACGACTTTTGAAAACTACTAAAGATTAATTCAAGGTAAACTAGAGGTGTGGAAAATCGCACAACGTTCAATTATCGTAAAATGGGATGAATAGGAACAGCTGGGGGAATCGGAACAGAATTTCTTGAGATTACAAAAAATATATATAGATATTATTTTATACAAACAAAGCAGTTTTATTTTTGTATGTATATTTTTAATTCGTCTAACGTGTTTGGAATCGTGGAACGTATGTTTTGTGTGGTTTTCAATAGTGTCCTTTTTTAAAAAAAAATTTACTTCCTTAAATTACATTTATTTAAAACAACATTTTTTAAGCAATTTCAATAAGTTATCCTTTAAAAATTTTACTGAATCATGTGACTTTTTCATTTTATAAATAATTTCAACGATCAAGTTACATTTGTGTTTACAGTGAAATGTTTCTGCAAAATAATCACACTTTGCTGAATACTGTTTACTAATGCCTGCATTTTATATTTATTAATTTTCTAATTATCAGTTATACTTCTGCAATTACAGTTTTCGATATTTTATTTATTTCGTGTGAAGAATGCACATCTTTAACGTTGTAAATAAATTATGTTACTTTTGCGTTTACTTGCTATTTTTGTATTAATCTTAAACATGTCACTATAAATCCAAATAGTTTCTATGCAATTTTAGACTAATATTTGTATTTTATAACGTCGTGAAACGCCGCACTGACCGTTCGATTTCTCCCGCTGTGAAGTAGAACCTTAAAAATACCTTTCGTTTTATGGAAATTCTCCCTGAAGATCGGTCAAAAAATGGTCGAAACATTTTCGCTCATAAGTGACGTGTTTTTCAACATAATGCATTGAAATTCGGTATATAGAGTAAATGATGTATTCTGAATCGAATGAAATGATAAAAAATAGAGGTTCGTATTGAAATTTTCGAAGATAGCGTTACTTTTACTTAGTAAACGGTCCCTCAAGAAAAAGAAATTGCATCAGATATATAGAAAATCGTAAGCAAAACATTTTGGTGCAAACCGTAAGATTCTGCGATAATTAGAACCGAAGATATAGCCATCGTTCTGATTTTTTTTGGGGGGTACTGTACCTAGGACCAGTAGCTGATGTGCCTAAAGCCATTCTCTTTAAGTGAGATTCCAGTCCTTAATGAATAGAAAACAAACATACACAGATGAATTTTATAAAAAAAAAAACAATATCAAGTAATTATCAGTCATTGGTTTATCATATAACAGCTATAATAAATTCCAATGTGTCAAATTATTAGTGAATTACAGGTATTTTCATAACTTGAAAAACTGATTCTAAAAAAATGAGCTGCATGCATTATCGCTTTGAAGCACCAACAAATTTTTGTTTTGGCAATTTGAACACGATAAGCAACTATGTGACCCTAAGTACACGACTTGGTAATTTCATATAAAGTGTCTTCTACTAAAAATGCACATGGAGAAAGACTTTTTTAAACATCTCATTTAGTACTTAATGTTACAAACAAAATTATTTTCTAGAATTCAAAGAAAAGAATTTGACTTAACTTTGTAAAACAATAAAAGACATGAGCTGCAAAATGTTACTGCAGACCATATAAAAACGTTTTCCACTTATAACTTGTCACAGCTTTCTCCTCTTAGATTTCAAAAAGGCTACCAAAAGTGCAATTGGGTGTTAATACTTACCCAAGTGAATAAAAAAACTAAGAACTAAACATTATTTAATATAAGTGGGGTGGCCCTAGGTACACAAATCTCCCCTACTGATACTCTTACTTGTATTAAAAGTATTCCATTGGAAACTTTATGTTGCTTGTACCGGATGGTATATTTTTATAAATACTCCTGATTACTTAGGTTGGATTTACATGCTACCAGTCGGAGTTCCCTCCCCTTGCCTTCCCTCATCGCAACTTGCTGCAAAACGCGCTTTTCAAATCGTCCAAAAAAAAAAAAATTGTCTTTCTGACAATTGTTCTTTTCCTCCACGCTGTTGGGGCGCTAGTTTTCAATGCATCCAGATCATTGATCCCTCTTTACTGAAACAACTTTGAACTTGGTTCTCTTGTTAACTTCCTTTCCGGGAGTTCCGGACTTTTCATTAAGAACATTAAAATTCAACATCAAGTTAAACATAAATTATTGCATTGCATGAATGTATTTTTTCCTTGTGGGCTCCCTGCCCTATATGTAGCTTCACAAATATGAGTATAATATTTTAAAGCTACTAAGTTTGAAAAAGCTGGTATTTTCAATCAGCACAAAGTTTGAAATAGAAAGTTTTAAATGAATTACACTGAGATACATCTGTTTTAAATACAGAGTTAAATCTCATACGAATATGTTTTCTTCAAAAGAAAATTAATAATAATTGCATGATTTGATTTTTAAGAACGTTTGACTTGGAGAAGTCATTGATACGCTGTTTCTTTTATGGAAACTTACTATAGAATGCTTAAATTAATAACAGTTGTGAAATCGCTATCATGCGTATGTACTTAAAATAATTGTATATTTCTATTTCAGCTGCTATCAGCCAAACCCAAGCTACGATTGGTTGGTTAGTATATACGCTCAACGATCTATTTTTCTGCACAATGACGGCTAATCAGGTCGGGACCTACAGCTTTACGTGGATTCCGAACCACAACGAACATCCATGCCTAATCCAGGATTCGAACCCGGCAGCTTTGGCATGCGTGGCGGAGCGCTAATCATACAGTCATCAGATGGGGCACAAGCTACATAAATGGCTAAACAGGCTGAGATGGAAGAGATACCTTGTTAAAAGCGGTGGTTTAGAACGGCGCGTGACAGGAATGGGAGAAGGTCAAGGTCGCAACAAATCTAATAAATTACATTTTACCTTAATTTATATTAAATAACAATAAATATAATCCACGAATTGAGAGCAAAGTGTCCTTGTTCTTCTTTACTTTACAATTGCTGTTTTGTTAAGGTTCTTTCAATAATTGCTGAAATAATGGGATTTGCGAGGGATATTATATTGAGTACATAACATGATGTAAATTACTTGTAACTCTGACTAAAATTCGTGATATAAATTATTAATAATGTATAAGTTATATTTTCTTGTATCACTACACATTTTCTACCCTTGATATACCTTAAAAATTAATATAATCTTTATGTAGGAGAATTTCTGAAAAAATTAAGTGGAGGCTGAACATAAATTGGAAAATTATTTGGCTGCAGAAAAAAATTATAGATAGTGCTTGAAAAGAATAGTATAGAAGTAAATGGAAGATATTTAAAGATGGTGTTTTTGTTTTAAGAATTGACAACTTCCTTCCAATAATCACAGCAATTAATGTAATTTGAATCGTAGATCAACATTGCAGCATGTCATAATGCAAATTTTCTAATTTAATAATTCTATTATTCAAGATAATTATTATAAGTTACTGGTAAAAATAAAAACTACAAAAAATCGTATAATCCATGCCACGTATTTAATTTGCTTTTAACTTTTTATAATGAGATTTTTTGTGTTGTGTTAACTAAATCTCTTAATGCTTATTTTTTTCAAGCCCAATTGATGTTCACTTCTCATTTAGTGATTTTTGAATGAGCTTCATCTTTCTGTTCCGTACTTTTATTCACATGTGGATAAAAGAACGGAACAAAAAGATGATGCTCATGTAAAAAACACTAAATGGGAAGTGAACATCAATTGAGCTTAAAAAGCAGCCGATGGAAAGCGAACCATTATTAGTTTGTAGTGGGACTGCTAATTTCAAATTAATATAATTCGACATTATAAGGCGAACTTTCGTCGAGTCGATTTGGGATTGCTAACTAGAAAACTGATATTGGGGCACTGCTGGGCCGTTGAAGGCAACAACAATGTTTATGTTGTGGCTAAGTGGTGGCTGAGACAACATTTTCTTCCACTTAAGGCTGTCAATTGTAGGGCCACTGTTGTACAATTACGATTTGGCCATAGTTAATGCAGGGGAAGCAGTGGGTAAGTCATGGCTGGCCATAAAGGCTGGCTAGACATCAACGGCCAACTGCCGGATCTCACTGCTGGCCCTAGTGTAGGCCAGGCGATCACTTTTATGCACTGAAAAGTAAAGGCCATCCGCTAATGGTTCAGCAGTTCAGGTGATGGCCACAGTCAGTCGCCCAGTGCTGGCCCAGATGATTTGTTTTTACTGGGATATTTTTTAAAAGAAAAAAAAAATGTCGTGTTATTTGGAACTATGTTCGAGTTTTGGTTAAATTTGTCCAATTTTCGAGAAACCTTGGTTACGACATTTTCCAATTACTGTGTTACCTGAGATTGCTAAATATGAAACAAATATTTAATTTTCTCAGTTAGATAATGTAGTTAAGGAAAATTGTTTTTTCTTCCTTCCTTGGTAGAGACAGAGAATTAAATACAATTTTTAGTTCAAGCTTACAAATTAATAATCAGTCGAATAATTTTTGTTTAGATTCAAAGCAAGGATTGGGGGCTTAGAAAAGTGGTATAGGGAGATTTAGCATGTACTTCGTGAAGTAATAGTACAAGACAAGAAGTTTGCCCCTGAATATGTACAAAAATCAGGAGATCTGACTGTGACTCCTTATTTCGTCTTTACTTTTATTTTTCTATATTTTATCCTTCTCTTTATGCCCTATTAATAAGGATTTTTCAAAAGTGGCTTAACATTCGAATTCCTTATGTCAAAAACATGTATTTTTTTCTTCCATCCATTCTTATAAATGAAATATTTCAATTTTGAAATAGTGCATCAACATTTCAAAACTTCCATTATACTTTATCCAGCTTTGGACGAGATTAGCCAATAACTGTAACAAAGGCCGATTTACAACATTCTACATCATGATTGGATGTATTCATATTTTGGAAGCATCACGTAACTAAAGTCTAAGTGTAGAGAAATTTTAGTACAATAAAGAAAAAAAAAAATTAAAAGGGTCCGATACCTTAAAAAAAAATAATCAAACTCTGTTTCATAATTTAAAGAAAATATTCCAACATTTCTTACCAATTAATAAAACTGATTCAAAAGTATTTATACTCTTAAAAGTATATACTTTTTTACTTATTTTTCTTTAAAAATAGTTGTTAACTGTAACTAAACTTCAAAAACGCATATCTTATTCACACGGCTTTCTAATTTCTACAACATTAAGAATGTCCAGGCGTTTTAACTATACTTATGTCTATAAATTAAGGATAATTAAATTTTTCCTAATAATTTCTCAGTGGAGGAGCATAGATACATGAAATTCACATCAAAGTGACACCTTTATGTAATATCGATAAGTAAAACAACTCAGTCGCAAATTGAAATGCAAAGTGTACAGTGTGGGAATATGTAAAAGAATGGAGTACCATTAGTGTGCAGTAATACAGATGCATTTACATTAAAAATCTCATTGAGTTGACTTGACTAGCAGTTGTCTTTTAGTGTGAGATATGATATCCTCTGCCATCAGTGATTACTTGCACTGTATTCTCATACTTAACGTGAGTTTCTTGATGAATTCTAGTGGATAAATTGTTCGTCCCACATTTTGAACTATTTGCAAGTGATGTAAAGTTCCCAATGCATTCAATCTTTACACAATGCATTATCTAGAAGCATCCCACACTTTTGATGACATTTGGATTAGAGGAGTGATCTGGCTTACTTATAGGGGCGATATTCATATTTTTTAATCGTTTATCCAAAGCAAAAGCGGGATAAAATTTGCCATAAGTATCAATAAACACGATTTAGAAACCGATATTTCACCATTAAAGACTTGTAGAGATTAAGTTAACGTAATTAAAGTAAAAAAGTCGAATTTAATTATTTTTTGCTCTCTTGGGGAGCTTAGTGAACTAATTTAACTTTATTGCACCTAAAGACCAAATCTTTTTAACATCAGATACTGTTTACTGAAACTAATTTTTTCAGTCTTATGAATAATATTAGACTTCAGAAGATCTGTAGAAAGGTGAGAACATGATATTTCAAGGTAAATTCCATTTTAAGAAAAATATTTGATGAAAACGAGTTTTTGTCTTTATGTTCAATACGTTGTATTTGTTAAAAAAGCTCCCCTACATCACAAAAGATAATTAAATCCCACTTTTTCGCTATAACTACGTTAACTTGATCTAGACAAGTCTTTGATTGTGAAACATCAGTTTCTAAATCGTGTTTATTAACACTTATGGCAAATTTTATCCCACTTTTGCTTTGAATAAACGATTAAAAATATGAATATCACCCCTATAATTAAGCTACATTACACCTCTAATCCAAACTTCATGAAACATGCGAAGGCCTCTTGTTTCTACATTATGCATTGTGTAAAGATTTAATGTATTGGGAACTTTCCATCACTTGCAAACAATTTAAAATGTGGGGTGAGCAATTTAGTCACTAGAATTCATCAAGAAATTCATGTTAAGTGTGAGAATACATTGCCATGTAAACACTGATGACAAAGGATATCATATCTCACACTAAAAGTCAACGGCTAGCCAAGTCAACTCTATGAGTTGCGTGATTTTTACTGAAAATTCATTTGTATAACTGCACACTAATGGTTCTCCATTCTTTTACATATGCCTCCACTGTACACTTTGCATTTCAATATGTTACATAAAGATGTATCTTTGATGTGAATTTCATGTGTCTATGCTGCTCCAATAAAAAATTATTTTAGACCATTACTGAATTATTATTAATTCTTAATTTATAGATATTTGTGTATTATATTTAAAATCGTTTTATTTATCCAACTTTTTTCCTCCAACAATATAAATATACACTAAATAGATATATGCATTCAAGTTTTCTATTTATGCCACTTTTTTTTTTTTTTTTTTTTTTTTTTTTTAATTCTCAATTTTTTTATGCATCTTTGGGGAGAAATCGTCATATATAAATATATATGTATTTAAAAAAATTGAAAAATAAAAAAGTAAGAATTCTAAAATCGTTAAAAATGTTTTAAACATTTATATTTTTGGATAAATAATTTAATAATTTTAAATACTGAGGAGTATTTGCTATCTATGCACAACGAAAAAAAAAAGTTTTGGAAAGTGTAATTTCAAAAATAATAAGCTACTAAAAGATCAAAAAGTTTCAAAAGTTTGGTACTATATAACATATCTCGATACCATAAAATGTTGGTATTTTTTTTTTTTTTTTTTTTTTTTTTTTAATTTTATATCCAATGGTTGCATTAGAAAGATTTTAAAATATTAAAAACTTAAAACACTTTTAATAAGATAATATTTTTTCATTTGTATTTAATAACTAAAGTTATAATCGTACAAATTACCATTAATTTCAAGTATAAATAGTAAATAAAATTTATAATTATTTGAAACATATATCAAATTGGTAAATGTTTGTAAATTTTGTTTACTACTCCTCATAATATAAAGTGTTTCATTATATTTATAATCAAATAATGTTTGCTTTGTAAGATACAATATATAAATAATATCCAAGGCATAATTATGGATTTAAAGTCATGCAAAAATTTTAGTAATGTTGTAATGTTTTATGTTAAATATATTAAATATAATGGTATCTTCGTTTGAATTCCAATCGAAACAATTATACTATTACACTTGCAAAAGAGATCAAGAATGACTTCATTTTCGCATCATTGCTGACTAAACCCTGACCTCTGAGACGTTTTTGAAGGTCACGACTAAACCCCCACTAACCACTTATACCGCCAAACCTCCTCCGAGCTTTTAAGTTTCGCCAAATTTGTAAGATTCTAAAGAATAGTTTCTAATGAAAAGACTTCTGACCAAAAAGCTTCTGGTGACTTGCATTCTGTCCAAACTATTCTAATGAAATACCATTCTAACCATTTTCTTTATGCCCAAATTCATTCTGATGAAAACCTGTTCTGATGAGCGTTTTTCTAAAGAGTAAATTCTGGCGAGCTCCGTTCGGTCGAAAAAAATTCGGTCCACTCGGTATACACGGGTGTTAGATATTTTGAAATATTAATGTAATGGTAAGAACCATGGATTTTTTATCAATAAAAATATATTTTGGGGTTTAGAAGTAGTACATACAAAATGATTTTTCCCAATTTAAAATGAAAGTATCACAAATTTGCCCTTGTTGCATTTATGTATTCCTTTAATTATTTTCAAATTTCAATTCTCTGTTTTACACGAATCGAAACTTTATCAAACGATAAGCAACGTTCAAAAATAGCTTATACAAAGTGAAAACAGAAAAATAAATGTAAAGGAAAGTATCAATGTGTGTTTTATTCATAAATCGATTTATTTTCAGAACTTATACGACAATAGAAGAAAGAAAATATGAAACTCTTGGTATAAGAAAATATACATAAATTTCATCCAGTCATCTTCCTACGGGCATTTATTTTTCGAGAGGCATTTTCCCTCGTGTTCTACGTATCCGTCATTACAATAGCATGCTTTCATAATGCATTCCGCGGTACACTCTTGTGGTTTTCCATTGCAGGTTTCGGGGCATGTGTCGCCACAGTTTCCTTCAAACTTATACGAATTCTCATCAGAACAATCCACTTCTGAAATTATTAAAAATTCACGTCATAAGCAGTTATAATGTGCATAAAATTATTCCAATTATATCATAGGGAGTTGTTAGTTCCTAATTTTTCTAAAAATTAGTTTGAATGGTATTAACATAGTAGCTCTTCTATAAGGAGTTTTAACATTTCCTCCTCTTGTGAGTGATGAGAAAAGTAAAAACACCTCAATTTTTATTTGCACCTAATAGTTTGAAAATTCATATTATTTTGAGAATATTTACACATTGGGCGTCACTAAAAAAACCACATATCTTTACTAAGAAAATAACGTTGCCTTGTGAATTTATTGCTTTAAGAAAAGACAGATTTTTTGTAAGTTAAAACGAATAAATAATATTTGCATTGTGTAAACATAATTCACCATTAGCTCTTATGAGAGTTTTATTTGAACAATAGGTGTTTACAAAAGAGACTTTTTTGTCGGAATTATTTCTTCTTAAATCGCAAATTTTAAGGATTACCTTTGATTCTAATAAAACAATTTTCATTTCAACTGAAACATGTAAATATAATGTTAAACCTTAACCCGGTAACAAGTGATTTTAGAAAGAAATTTAAAACAGCTTCGTACCCGGTACATCTACAGAAAATGTAATATCTCTTTAACTTCTTCATCTAAAAGCTAAACTCATGCAAGAAAATATGCCAAGAAACACTGGAACAAATTATTAAAGAAAACCATGCATGGTACAAATACGGTGTAATCGTGAACGAAATCACAGCTACAACTAAATTGGCTATTTTCTTTTCTATTTCTATTTCTAATTGACTATTTTCTTTTGTCTATTTCTAAATTGGCTATTTTTTTTAAACCGAAAATTAATTTTGGCATAACTTAAGGGTGTGACACATGCGTGTGGAATATTTTTTGACGCTGAATTGAATGAAAAAAACAAGACCATAAAACTACCCTATAAAAAGTTATATTCTGTTTTATAGACAAAAATACATGTACAAGTGTACCTTATTTTATTACTTATTCTTTATCCCTTGTACATTTGTTTATTTACTAATTCAATTATTCACTATAACATATTTACTTTATTACTAACAGTTACTTTTCCCCTTTTAAATTTTGGTTGTTTATTAGCTTTTTGAACTCAACTTTGGATGAATATTTGTACTTTAATATTAAATGTATTTTCCTCTAAAATTGGACTGTAACTTTTATAGGATACCTATATCATCATGCTTTTTTTTCATTCGTATCATATATGTATATATAGAGTGTCCCCGTATAACCTGACCGACTTTTATTTTCGACACCGTTGGTCCTAGATGCAAAGTCCCAATCGAAGAAATGTTTTAAATCGTTATCTGAACAGTACGTAAAAATTTTACTTTTGTATACGGCCAGTGTAATCGAAATGGGCGAGAGGCTGCAAGACAAAATGCAATTAAATTTCCAAATGGTATACATCCATCTAAAGATACGATTTTAAATGTTGTCAAGCGTTTGCGAGAAACGAGTAACGTAGGAAGACGTCCTCGTTCGGAAATTCAAGAGTGGTTGTCTCTGACGAAGAAATTTTGGGCTATGCTCTTGCTTTCCCTCAGTCTAGTGTCAGGGACATTAGTGAAACATATGGATATTCAAAAACTCATGTGTGGAGAGTCTTAAATCGACACGGAGCACATCCTTATCGCCCGCGATTATTGCAAGAGTTTTTGCCCGGGGATGAAAATAGACAGTTTGATATCAGCAATTTCATCATGTACAAGCTAGCATTGGATTCATCATTTGTGAATAACATTCTATTTCCTGATGAGTGCACGATTTCAAGAACTGGGGTAGTAACTAGGCAAAACACAAACTTTTGGTCCCTGCAAAATCTCCATGTAATACGACCAAACGAGCATCAAGTGCGATGGTCCGTTAACGTTTGATGTGGCATATGGAAGGGAGTGTTAGTAGGACCTTTCTTTTTCGCTGATACATTAACATGTAAAAAATATTCGAACCTGTCACAGGGACCATTATCTGACTTTCTGGATGACCATATCGTGTTAGCACACCTTAAAAAGACGTGGTTTCAACAGGATGGTGCACCACCCACAAGACAGCTTCCTGCCGAACAGTACTACACAAAATGTTTCAAAACATCATTATAGTCTGTAGAGATCCGGTGGAATGGTATCCTAGATCTCCAGATCTAAGTCCTTTAGATTTCTATCTTTGGGGAACTTTAAAAAGCAAGGTATATGCAAAAGAATCGACGAGTTTGTTAGATTTGCAGAATCGAATTTTATCCGCTGTAAGGAATATTACGCCTGTATTGCTGAAAAATGTTGAAGATGAATTTGAATCACGTGTGCGCTTAGGTATTTTAGTCGAATGAAAATACTTCGAGCATATGTAATTAAGAAAGAGGTTATTTATCCTTTTCACTTTATTCATTTCTATCACCTTATATTTTTATTTGTGTTAACAAAAAGCGCTGCTTTCTGATTATGCTACTATTTAAAATTACTTAATTAAAATTGTTTATAATTTTGTTTGTTGTTTATTATGTGTTGTACAATTTGGAATTTTTTTCTTTCAAAGCTGATTCTAGTCAAAAATTATAATGTTTTAGGCGATGAACAACAATTGTTTTCCATAGTCAAACCTAGTCTAGAAGTTCGTTGTTATTCTGATAGGACGATATTCTATGTACGGGCCCCCCAAATAGCGTTAAAACTTTAAACTCCAATAACACAGTGGCTATTGGTCAAACAAATTTTAATTTTTTATTTTAAATGTTTTTTTATGAGTAACATTTTTCTAAATATGAGTTGGGGGAACTGGTAACCGTAAAAAAATTTACAACCCATACTTTTTATACCAAAATCTTTCTTGACTTAAAAACAATTCGATAAAAATATTTTAACGTTTTTAAACATTTTTCCAATTGTGACTATGCTTCTAAAACCAACGTTGACGAAAATAAAGATTGACTAGGACATGCTGTATATATATATATTAGCGAGATTAAAAAAAATATATATATTTTTGAAAAGCATGAGGTGAAAAAAGTTGATACACATATCTTGATAAGAAAAACTGTAATTTTTTTTTTTGAAAAAAATAATATTTTTTGATCGCGCATTCACCTCAAAATTTAGAGAAAATACAAAAAATAACTATTTTTTCCAAATTTGTTAAAATTTCTAAACGTTATATATTTGAAAGGTAATAGTTTGCAATGAGTAGTGAAAGGGTGGTATAACACAGGAAAACACTCTTCTATACATTTTAAAAATATATAATAATAATTAAAAATATTGAAAAATACACTTTTTTGTTAAAAAAAAATGATTTTTCTATAAAATTTATACTAACGTTATTTTGTACATATTTTTGTCAAATTGTTTTATTTACAACTTCAAAGTTTTGAATAAATATAAAAATTCCCTTTTTCCATCAATTTGTAGAATACACCAATCCCTAAATTATCGAGGTACATTAGTTTGTATTGTGTGGAAGGAAAAGTAGATAGAACTTGGAAAAAGAAAATCAAATCAGTAATTATTCAATAATAATCGTTCACGCACAACCTTTGAAACATTGATAAAAACTGTGTTTTGTTGGGTTTCAATCTGGGTGGCCTTTCTCGTGGTGCCTTCTCTTCCTTTGAAGCTCATAAACTTACTTGCTTATTCGTTGGATCATAAAGCACGTGGCTGTAATTGGGACTGCCATGAATACTGGCTGGAAATAATCTGACAGATCAAATTGCTCGTTGGGAGACCACTACATTGGGGTATATGTCTGCTATACTTCAATGAACTACCATTCAGGTTCCTATTTAAACACTTAGATAGTACTTCAACATCTTTCAGAGAAATAAAAAAATGAAGAACTGTGAAAAATTTCCCTCGACTGATTTTTTACGTGTTGAATGTTCAATTCCTCAAGCTGAGAGGAAAGTACTGAGCACAGATCAGTTACATCTTCTTGATATTTTTGCAGCGATTAGATCAGGCCAATGACTTGGCAGCTCGCAAACCCAATCCCCTTTCACACTCCAGATGGCTAACAACAGAAAGCAGAGTACTTAGAGTATATGCTAGTGAATGTAAACCATCGGATGAACTCAAACAAGTGGTATTATTTATTTTAAATTATTACCTGCCACATTGATTTCGAAATAACAAATAAAAGTTAATTTTCTGAAGGACCTAAGAACACATATGTGGCAATTCGATTGTCCCTGTACTTCCCTGAATATTTACTGGAAGTTTTAAACTCAGTTGTTGGCCAAAATGCTTCCTTCCCTCACCCAAAAAAATTGATTTCGGCAATGAGTTTGTACGCAAGGAGAAATGTAGGAGAACTGGGCGTCGGGTTCTGAAATATCGAGAACTTTCCTAGAGAAAGATTATCAGGCATTTCAAGACAACTAAACTTAACTTTATTGCCACTGATTACTTGGACATAATTAATTGGAATTCTTGTAATAGGACTCCTCCTTTGTTAAGAGTAACAAACGAACATTAGTTTGTTAAGACTGGCTCATCCGAGGTAGCACAGCTGTATTGGAGGAAACAGGGGAAGACTGGAAGATTGTCTAGTCTGACCCATCGATATAGATAAACAACTGGATAGACTGCTCCATCGTCAATGCAAAGAGAAAAACGCGCCGGGGATTGCGAAGCTGGTGGGAAGATTAACAAATCACAGTTCATTTTTATAGTTGGATGGAAATGCGAAAAACCTTTTAAAATGCTAGAGTATAAATTTTTTTGCACTACTATTGACATTTCTGCTGTGTACAACCCAACATTTTATTTTCAATCCTCGGCAATCCGTATTTTTTATCCCACCAACGGCATCTGGCAACGGCTTCATTTCCCCAGCTTTAAGCAGTCTATCCAGTTGTTTATTTATATCGATGGTCTGACCAAGCATAGTTCCAAAATACACAAGTTTTCAACAAACAAACAAACAAGACCAAACCACCACCCATTTTACAGAAAATCCATTATTTCTTACAAAAACTTTTACTTTTGAGTATTTTTAATTAATAATATATGTTTTAAAAATGCATAAAATAGTGTTATCCTGTATTATACCAAACTTTCACTACACATTGCAAACTATTGCCTTTCAAATATACAACGTTCAGAAATTTTAAAAAATTTAGGAAAAATAGTTATTTTTTGTCATTTCTTCAAACTTTGAGGTGAATGCGCTATCGGAAGATATTATTTTTTTTCTAAATTTTTTCTTACAGTTTTTCTTATCAAGATGTGTATCAACTTTTTTCACCTCATGCATTTCAAAAGTAAAAAAATATTTTTTTTTTCGAACCCTCCTACTGCCCATTAAATTACGCAAAAGAACAATGTAGTGATTGTCGAAAAACGTATTGCCGATTTCGCCATTTTAGCCGGGTTTGCCTTTATTACTTTTTATCCAATGTAATAAATATGGCCAAACCAGTTGTTTTTTCATTAATTGAAATATGAAAACGAAAAACTGTGAATTACAGCAATCCATGCCAAATATAAATGCAATGAAATTGATTATAGAGTAACTAAATGCTTAGTAGTAACTAACACATACCCCTATACACATCCCCAATTTTGAACCTAGAAGTACGAAATAATGTTTTGCCTTATCGGCTAGCTTTTCCGCGATTCTGAGCAACAAACAATACCTTTCATTTGACGTATCGCATATTTCTAGTGTTTTCTGGGAAGGCTGTTCCCAGATGGAAGTGAAAACGAACCGCTTTATGCAGGTAACTTATCTTTCTTTCACCAGCATTTTACAATATTACATAAAATATATAGCATGTTTATTAAGATTGTGCAACAACATCATATCTGATTTAAGTAAACGTTTACGAATTGAATACCACTTACTTGCAGCAATCTCACGAAGGAGACACAACGCAAGAATACCAAAATAAAACAAGAAATTTGTCTTCATAATGTGGTTAACCAGAAATGTGTTGTTCGCAAAAATACCCGTACAATTCCTGTTAAAAGAATAGATCCAGTAAGCCCTTCTCTATTGAAAAGATTTATGTAAATCAAAAACAGGCTTATGCTGATGAAGTTAATCCTATGATGGTTCCCCTGGGGTGTTCTTACTGGTAGTCTTATATCTAGTGAAAGCTTGTCTATGATTGATGATCTCTAATATGCCGCTTTCCATCAATAATATTGCAAAATATTTTAATGGAAAGCGGCCGCTTTAATACGTCGCTTTCTTAAGAATCCGCTTTCTCGCTTTCTTACGCGAATCTTAAGAAAAATATTGCAAAATTCTTCTTAAGATTCGCTTATTTCATTTACTTGGGAAATCGAGTTTCTTAACGTTGTATTTCCTATACATTGAGAAAGTGGCATTGATTAATGTTTCATGGACAAAAAAGCTTTTTACTGCAATATTTTTTTATCCATTGAATTTTACAATATAATTGATATTTTCTGGATAAATTATTTTTAAATATTATAAAAAATATTCAAAGAAATAAATTTCATTTAATTAGTTACTTAAATACTTTTATTCAAAGGGGGAAATTTAACGTTTTTAAAGAAAAAAAAAATTCCAAATTTTTGTTGTTTTTGTGTTAAAAATAAATTTTTATGAAATAATAATGGATATTATGCATTGCTAAGATCACAGATATCAATTAAAATGTTCGTTTATAATCATTTCAATAGATTTTGATTACGAAAGTGGTATACTTAATTTTTTTATTTACATATATAATAGGGGGATCGTTCTTCTATGGCGAAAACAAATTATTATTATTAATCAAAACCTACCTATGGGGAAAAGATGTTCTATGATATAGAGATTAGAGAAAAAATAATAAAAACAATTAATTTTAAAATTTTGCACTGCCACAAAGGGGTTGAATTTTCGAAAAAAAATGCAAAGAGTCCTAATTTTCGTTTAATGATTTTACACTAAAAATAATTGTTTTTTTAGAATATAAATCCTAAAAAAGTGATGATTACTGAATAATTAGTAGTACAATGTACATTTCAACCTTTTTTGTCCCAACTCCCTCCCCCCATATCACCGTTCAAGCCCTACGACTCTATAGTGCAGTTGTCAGCGGCTTACGGAATTCGACGCCTAATCGGTGAGCGCTGTTCTTGTAAAGTAAATTAAATTACAATTTTATTGTGACATTTGTTTGTTTGTGCACTTGGACTAATACTGTACTGTGGCGTTGTTAAGAAAATACATAATTTGTCCTATATTTGGATCAGGCTATAATATGCCCACGATTATGCTTCCTACGTACGAAAAACGTAATAAGGTGCGTATATTGGCATTCAAAAAGAGAAGCAAATAACAGTGTATTTAAATACACTTTTCTCCGCGTGTCAAGAAGTTGCAAGTGAGTTAGGAGAGACCTGGAAATGAGCTTTATTACCAAAAAAGGACCACTTCAGCATTTTGAGAAAAATAAGTTCAAACTACGACAAATATCTCGCTTTCAAAGCTAGAAAATTAACTGAAAGCTATCTCAAGGAAAGCACATCGTAAGTTTTGTTTATGTGTCGACTTGGTTGTTTTCAGATTATCTGGCTCTGTCAGCAACACGAGGGCTATAATGCTCCGAAACATTCGTCATTTGACAAGCCAACATACATTTACAAACACCCATGCCTTACACGGGACTCGTACCCGCAACTTCACGGTCTAGAAGCTAGCACACTAACCACTATACCGTTTGGTCGGCTAGGTCATACGTCGACAATGACATAGATACAACAATGTTGGTTGCTATAATAGGTAGTCTCTCAACACAGGTATCAAAGAAGGTGTTATAAATATGGAACTGATTCTGAAGCATCCACTACAATGGTTTGTGTGCCAGTTACAAGCCAAAGAGTGACCGTATGCGAGATACTACCTGTAGTTTCATTCACATAAACCCAACCTATGTGAACTGACTAACAAGAAAGACTTAAATACTGATCAACTTGGTTAATGGAAATTTGTGAAGTCATCACTGCGGACAAAGCAGCGAAAGGCTGTTGAAGAGAAACTCAGGAAAGATTCGCCCCTCAAGGTGGTTTACAACCCCCAACAGAATTCTCATGTTCTATTTGGCTTAGAAGAAGTCCAACCAAAGCTTTATTGACAATAATTACGTTCATCGTAAAAGTCTAGGCACCTATGTGATTCAAGATCAAAACCAAACAATCGGTAATCTACGGTGCAGAGCATTTGCATTAATCAATCTTTCTATCGCGTTATTTCTCAATTGATTTGAAGAAAGTCATTGATCCAGTAGTTTTTGAAACGGGGGCTTAGGCTTTCCTGAAAATATCCTGATATCAATGCTAGCTGACGACAAGAATAACACAAAGAAATCGGTCCTCCAAAGAATTTTGAATTTGCGCAAAGTCAAACGATCTGCTGCAACCCAAACCCTTTTAGCGATTTATATCCCTATTTTAAACATACCAACTTTTGACCCTTGTGTGACAGATTATGTGAACTTGATTAAGTGGGAGAATGTGACAGAACGATTTAGTGATGACATGATTTCAGGAGCAATAGTAAACCCAGCAATCATTTCTACTGCAATACTATAGTATTACCTACTATCAAGGAGTATCCCTGTCGTACTCAAGCTACAGAACGAATAGTCACAGAAGCATTTTCTGCTGTAAGCGGATCATACAGAAGAGATGGGTTAAAAAGAAATAGACTGGAATCACGAAACCCTAATCCAGTTTTCAACACCAAACGTGATTACCGTTCACTGTAATTCCGAAATTTTTTTGATTTTTCTTGATTTAATTCTTAAGAAGCTGTAATATGTTCCTAAAGCTTTTTTTTTCTGTAACAATATAGTATATGTCCTCTCATTCCAATAAACATTCAAAAGTACTAAAGGCCTGTTTCACTTAAACAAAAATCACTTTGTCATTTTACCAAGAAAAAGCTTAAATACCAAAACTTCATCACTCTTGCAAAGAGCTTAACATAAAAATTATTATTTTTATTTTATTTTCCCCTTAATTAATGTACCTCAGAACTTTTTTTCTGTACAGGTACGTTTTGAAATTCTTCAAAAAAAAAATTCAATTGACTTTGACTTTTTGCTATAAAAAAGCTCAAATACCTAAATTTCATCCTCCATGTGGCAGTACTGAACTTAAAATTAAATTTTTTTAATTTTTTTTCCATGTATCTATATACCATAGAACATCTTTTCCCCATAGGTCGGATTTGAAATTCTGAATTTTTTTTTTTCGAACCACCCTAATATATAATGAGCTTCTATACATATTTTAAAACTTTAGAAGCAAAATTGAAAAATATTTTTAACCATTCGTAAATTTTCTTTTCTTTTGAAATCTAGATTTTAATGTTATCTTTCATATGTATTGAAAAAGCTGCATTGAGGGAAGTTTAGAGGAGAATTGTACAAGTTTATAATCTGGACATCTTTCTATGGTTTACACACGGAATTGGGCCTATACTTAACCAAACTAATGTTTCAGCAACACAAAGAATGACTTTTTTCTAGTTTAGTCTTTGATTTTAAACTGTGTCTCAATGAAAAACAAATCATTAATATAATAAATCATTCAATCAATTAACATAGCGATTCTCAACCTGTGGGGCGCCCCCCCTCCCCCCTAGGGGGACGCGAGAATATCCAAGAAAAAATATTATTTAAAAAATTTAATAACTGAATGAAGGCAAAGCACAGATACACATAGAAAACAAAATACATTTCGACGTATTTAACAAATAAAGTAAAACCACTTACAAAATCAAAACTTACTTAATTAAAACATACTAAATTAAAAATAAATGTAATAATTATTAGGGACTTTCTTATGCCTGTCTTGCAGAGCAGAGTTTTTCGAAGGAAGGCTTAATATTAGAAATAGCCTCTCTCAGTTCTGTTTCTATATTTAGCCGAGATCTATATTGTTCTTCAAAAAAGCCACAGCAGAAAATTCAGTTTCACAAAGGTAGGATGTTGAAAATGTTAATAGAATGCGGAAATGCCCTTGTTTTTAGTGCAGAAAAATCATCCTCTACTCCTGCCCAAAATTCAAAGTGATTTATTACTAAATTGTCTTTTGGTTTCACCACTTGTCGTAAAGTCTATGAATTTTTCTCCCTAATCAATTGAGAGTCCTTCTGGAGTCTTATAAAATGAATCCGTAACCCACTCGTTACTTGCTATCAGTTTGTCGTCAGCAAGAAAATACTTTTTAAAATTCTTTGCCGGCATGGCTAAATGATTTTCAATGATTGTAAAAACAACTTTTGCATGTTCTTCTTCAGCCTTGTAAGTTTTAGTACAATCCTCCACATTTGCAGACATTGTTAGGTTTTTTTGCTTTAAATTTCTGCTCCACAATTCCAATTTTCTACAAAAAGCATTAACTTTTTCACTCGTATTCAACATATGTGAATTTGCTCCTTGGAGTTGAAGATTCCAGTTATTTAATAACTCGAATATGTAGCTCAATTTCATCACGAATAAACCATCGCGAAAACTCTCGGGTTCCGGTCTGTTTTCTTCTTCTAGGGAAATGGCGATTTCTTCTCTTAATTCATAAACACGTTGCAAAAATTTCCAAAGTGGTAACCATCTTGCCTCGTAATAAAATAGTAACGCGGAATGTACGGAACCCATGTCTTTACAAAGAGAGGGAAAGATTCTCGATTTCAGGAGTCTCATTTTTATATAATTTACTACGGTTACAACCGTAGTTAACACAATATTCAGACCAGGACTCATTTCTTTCGAAGCCAAAGCTTCTCTGTGGATCATGCAATGTGTCCAGACGCACTGAGGTGGTTTTTGTTTTACAAGTGCTTTTATACCTTGTAATCTTTAGGACATTGAACAAGCATCATCGGGGCATATTCCGACGCAATTTTTCCATTCTATGTTTGCCTCGTTCATAAAATCATTTAAAATAGAAAATAATGCGAGCGCTGTTGTTTGGAGTTGTATTGGTTTGCAGAAAAGTAGTTCTACTACTGACATATTATCACAAAATCGAACATAGGCAATTAAATGAGCATCTTTATTACTATATATTGCTTCCTCAAACTGTATTGGAAACAATTTGTCACGCAACTTCGAGAAAAGCTGACACTGTACATCTTCAGCTATTTCGCCAATTCGTCGAGCAACAGAATCATTTGAAAGAGGTATGGACTGCAATTGTTTTGAAAAATTATCTCCAAACATAGTTTCTACAATCTCAAGTGTGCCGACCAAACGGTATAGTGGTTAGCGTACTAGCTTCTAGACTGCGAGGTTGCGGGTTCGAGTCCCGTGTTGGCATGTGTATTTGTAAATGTATGTTGGCTTGTCTAATGACGAATGTTTCGGCGCATTATAGCCCTCGTGTTGCTGACGGCGCCAGATAATCTGAATACAACCAACCAACAATCTCAATTGCTACAGGCAAAATAAGCTCTTCATCTATGGTGAGAGGTTTTTTACATCTGGTTATTTGATATGAAGCTTTGTAAGATACAATTAAAGCTTTTTTATTCACAGACAAAGTTTATTTAAAAGAGGATTTTTGCTTTTTAAATGATTTTAGTTTTAATTCGAAGAATTCTCTAGGTTTGTTGACGTACTCACTATGAAGTGTTTCCAAGTGTTATGTTTATTAGGTTTCATTCTGACTGGGGCCCATATTTTTGAGCAAATGATACACTGGGGCCTTTCTTCTTCATTTACAATTACAGTACTGGTAAACCCAAAATTTAAGTATTCTTGAGAATATTTTCTTGATTTTATTTTTGGAACCACGCTCGTTTGTGTACTTGTTGATGCTTGATTATCGTCTAATGATAACTTACTTCAACTTAAAAATTTATCCATGAGTTTGCATAAATCTACTGCCGTGAATATTTAATCTGGTGAATTGCAATTAATACGAAAACATGTATAACATACACATTCAAGATAGATTCGATAGCGATAGAAAGATCGGCTCGAATGAGACTGACTGGAATTGAAACTTGTGTTATCGACACATGTGTTATCCTATGAGAAAACATTTGCTCTGCGCATGCTCGAGACGGCATCGGTCGTGTTCACCGCCCGTTTGACAAAATGCCAGATGTGGTTTCTCGCCAACGTTGGCTCGCTTTTACTCTTGTTTAGGCAGTTAGTAAAAAATAATTTAAAAACAGAATCTAAAATATTCAATATACGTTATTGTTGTATACATTTTATTGTAAGCGGAGGGCGCGATGAAAATTATGATTGAAAACTGGGCCGCGAATACTGAAAGGTTGAGAAAAGCTGAATTAACATGTTTAGGAAGTAGTGAAGTATGATTTGGGTAACTGTATGGAAAATTCGTTTTTGAGCTATTTTTACATATAATTTGATGCCATCTAGAGAATTAGAAAATAATATTTAAGCCTTTTTATGTACATTTAAAAACTTTTTTTAGTATGTTTTATTACATTGTTCAGTTAAAACCTTTTTTATCATTTTGTGAATGAGTGTCGCCGAATTTTCTGCGAATTGGGTGACGTCGATTGCTGAACGTCCGCAATAACCCTAGAATGCGCTGTTCACTCACAAACCATATTTATAGTGCAATTTTTAACTGTTTATTAATAATTGAGAATAGTATTCTCAAGTTCAAACTATTTCACTGCAAATTGGTATTGAAATGAAAATAGTGAGCAACTTTAAGAAAGGCATCTGCAATAAGCAGACGCCTCTTTTTTAAAAAATATTAATGTGAGTGTTTTCTATTTTTCATTTCATTCTTATTATCCTCATGTTAACTAAATCGAACCTAAAGAAAAAACATATGCAAGTTGTTGGCAATCCTCAATAAGCTATTGTTTACGTTTTACCAATTAGACGACGTCAATTGAATTTTTGATTAGAAAGATTATAAATTAAAAAAAAAAAAGATAACCATTTTTTATTTGTTTAGATAGGTTTAAATGTTTTTAAAAAAGTAAAAAACATTGAACTTTTTATGGCAAAAATCGGCGTTTTCCTACCCACCAAATCCCCTATAAATGTTGATATCTGTGGAAGAATAAGACCCAAAATCAAGCAATATTTCACTGTGCTTTAGTTTTTGTGCGTACCTCTTTTTAGATTTTCAAAAAGAAAGGTTCATTTAAAATAATTTTTATTATACATTAACTTTACTTTTGATATTGAAAGTTCAAAATGAAGTAACACTTTTAGCAAATATGACAATTTAATCGTTTAACAAACCATTTTATTATTTGGAAAATGAAATGTACCAAACAATATTTATGTTTTTCTTTACATCTGAAAGTAAATACAAATGAGAAGAAAAAAAAAAAAAAAAAAAACTCTTAAAAAGGAAGAGAAACACAAGCAACAGTATATCAAAATTAAAGAAAGAATGCCAGTGCTAGAAATAAAAAGTATTTAGGCAAATATCAGTATGATTTTTTTTTAATGTATGTTTTGCATTAATACAAATTTAAATTTTTTTAATCTATCTATAATTCATTCAGTTTTATTCATAAAAATGTACACTTTTGACTGTATGGGAACAATTTTGATCAATAAAAGACCAGTATTGTCATTAGGCTAACGTTTGTTTCGATGGGATGACTATGTAAGAACTGTACAATTGTTCAATATAAACAGTATAATATTCACATGTATTAATGCAAAGGTAAGAACTATGGATTAATTATATATAAAAATATTTTTTGGGAATTTATTAAATAGTTATAAGGATTTATAAGTGCTACAGTTTTCAGCATTTCTTTTCAAAAAAAGGCTGCATATATTATTTCTTTCATATATTTTATTTATACACTATATACGGTATTGCTTCCATGTTAACTGAAAAATATTAAATCTATGATTTTTTGGGTTTAAACAGTAAGTCAAATAGTGTAATCAATTTCTTACAGTTACTACATAAAAAAATTCAAATAAACTTTGTTACTATAAATTACAGCTCTAAATCTAGTGAAATAATATTCTAGATTTATTCATGTGGCCTATTTTAACATTAGATGACTAATAATCTTATTTTTCATTTTAAATTATAAAATCTTATTTTGGTTTGGTGTAATTTATAGTTTTCATTTCCATAGTTTTGTTAATTAAAAAAATTGTCTACTGTGGTGATATTTTTGGCAATTGTTGCTATAATAAAATTCAAACATTACCAAATTGGCATTATTTTAAGCGATACTTATTTCATACTTCCTTTCGTGTATGAAAAACGGAAGAGTAACAGTCGTTGATCGGCAGGCTCAAAGGAAGAGAACTCTATATTAAAGACGATTGTTTTTCAACTATTTATGCTTTTATTGAATTTTTACGATAATTAAAATTTTTTACATGCACATTGTTGTGCTTTCTAAACAGAGATAGACATGGAAGTTAGGAATTAATTTAAATTAAAAAAAAAATTACAACATTAGAGATTAAATTTGAAACAACTTCAACATTCATAATACATTTGTGTTTACAGTTTAACCTGTCTCCAAAAAATAATAATAATAACACTATGTTGGATACTGTTTACATATGCCTAAATTTTGTTATTTATCAATTTTGTAATCAACAGTAGTATACATTATATTTCTGTAATTATTCAGGATGACCAGCAGAATATTCTCCACTGTTCAGATTGATAAACGTAATTCCGAATGATCAATTCCGAATTCCTACGAATGTTTTGAAAATAATCTGGGGCCTCTTTTATGCTGACCCTCCTGTAGTTTCCGATATTCAATTTACTTCTTTTGAAGTTGACACATATTTACAATGTAAATAAATTACCAAACTTTTTAGTTACTTTACTGTTTTTCTAGTAATCTGTTGTTAAAGATGACACTATAAATCCAAGAAGTTTCCGAGTAACTATAGACTAATATCTGTACATTTTTAATGGCCTGAAATGCGCAAACGCTCGTTCCCTGTGGATCTCAAAATACATTTCTTAATATTGAGATTTGCTTTGAAGACCTAACGAAACATTTTCACTCATAAGTGGCATCTTTTTAATATATTGAACTGAAACTTTGAATTTAGAGTAACAAAGTATTCTAATTCGAAATAAAAATTAGAGGTTCATCTTAAAATTTTCATAGAATTAAAATTGCCAAATCAACCCCCCCCCCCCCCAAGAAAAAAATTGTAGCTGACACATAAAAATCGTAAGCAAAACATTTTAGTTCAAATTGAAGAATTTTCGATTTTTAGAATCAATGTCATAACCATCCTTCGGATTTTTATTTTGTCCTTATTATTTTTAGCGCACTGTACATTGTAAGTATATTTGATATACAGTACGCAAAAAAAAGTCCGTACCATAATTATTTCGTTGGTTCAAGAAGTCGTAGAATATGGCAGTTTGCACCTGTGGCCCCTTCAAGAAGGACTTTTCACTTAAAGAAATTACTTTTTTGCACGCGTGCTAAACACTAGCAATTACTTTATTTTTCGCCTCGTGTGGCAAATTTGAGTGGTCGTGAGGATTTAAAAAAAGCAGTCGATGTTCGATCAGCAGTCAGTTCGATCAGTAAGATTTTCCCTTCAGCAGTTAACCATTATGTATTAGTTCTGAATCGTTAATTATTTAGGCTTGTTATTTATTAAAAGTTAAGCTTTAAAATTTTCAGCTAAAGAGGAATACTTTCCCACTGTTGTTTTAATGAATAACATTGAAATTTTCGTTAGTAGGACAGACAGTAAATCCTTTTAACATATTGAATTCTGCGAGGTGAAGAAAACTTTCTATCCCACCACCTCTCTTTCTTCAGTGGTGACCCAGAAATGATGCAATAAAAAGCTGAGGTATTGCTAAACTATCCACGACCAAATACAATTAACGAAAGTAGACTTTCTTGGCTTTATTAAACTTTAATCACCGCTTCATACATGCTGTTCAAAAGCAAGCATGATTGCATGAATTGATAAAAAGCAAAAAAAAAACGTGATAAAACAGTCTGGTCTGATAACACAACTAAAGCATTTGAAACATGCTAAGAATCGATTTCTCAAACGACCCTGTTGTCTCATCTTAAAGATCATGACCCGTATTCTTTGATGGTAGACGTTACGGAAATAACAGTGGGGAGAGTGCTCGCTAACGCTCGCCAACCCCTTGGATTGCTATGCAATCCCCTTGGTTTGCGACGCGAACCAGGGTCGCTCCGCTCGTTTCAAAGTGAGGCATTTAAAATATGCCCTAGAAAAAAGCTATTTCAGCTTCATAATCAATAAAATCCTTGAAAAGTGATATTGTGCTATGAAACTGAAAACGTTGGATTATTTATGATGCTCTCGTACATATATTTAAAAATTTATTACATATATTTAAAATATTTGTATGAAGTGCCAAAATAATTAAAGTTGTACATCGAAATTTCTTAACGAAGCAATATTAGCAATCATATATTTGCATAATCCTTTTAACGATACTTAAAAAATAACACAAACTGTTTATCCGGAATGCTGAAGTATTTATTCAATCGGTGTGAATGTGAGTATGGTAACCTTAATATTCTTAATGGAAATTCCGTTCTCAGTATTCCTAGTCATGTATCCGGAAAACGTTCATAATAAATATGTTGTGGTTATTTGCAGAATCCAAACAAATCTGGCTTGTTTTAATTGTATAAGAAAGAGAGCCTCCCCGGAATTCCAAATCAAAAGAAATAATGTACACATCTTGCATCATTGTAAATATTAAATATACGTTTCAAATAGGCAGTAAATTGTTACTGTAGACTGTAATAAGAAAAACAAAATGTAGCTAATCCAAGTTGTTTTTCGTTGCCAGTTGTATTGGTCAAATTTCGAAAGACATATTGTGATTGGCTGAATTTGGAAATTCGTGTATAAAATACATTTAGAAGATTTGTGATTGGATGTTTAAAGTCGTTGCCATTCTGCTAACAGAAATACAGCCGAATTTGGGCGGCACGCAAGAGAATTATATGTATAGATGCCCCAAAGATGTTGAATGTAACATGAAATCCTATGGAGATTCCGGATCCCCTTAAATGTAATTCAACCGTGAGCCTTTTTTTCCAGAAAGTAAAGTGCTAAGAATTCCAGGTATAGCATCTACGATCGTGAACTCTTAGGTGAATATTGCACCGTCAGATATTTTCGGCATATGTTAGAGTGAAGAAATTTTGTAATATACTGTTACGAATTTCTGTATATTTGTAAATATTTCGTAGTATTAATTATGTAAAAAGAAAAATATATGTACATATCGCGTAAGGCAGTGCAAGAGTTTGTTTTTACTTCGCTTTGCTGCAATGTGTCTTCTAAGGCTGGACAATAAGTTTTACAAGGAGAAGGCTATTTAACATTATGGTTAATGGCATCTCGCCAAGTTGGCGACGTTATGGCGACTATAATTTTGGTCACAAAATGGTCGCCTAGTTTAGCGACCAAAAATTATAATCGCCAAGTTTGGCGACCATTTGGCGACACTTTCGGTCCCCATGTACCTGTATAAGGCTTTTTGACTGCGATCTGGAAAATTGTCCAAATTTCCATCTCTAGAAGATTCGCGAACGATTAACCTTCCTATATAAGTCTAAGAGAGCGGGTGATCGAGTTAGGGAGTTAGTTGTATCTCAGCGAGCATTCAGAGTATTTCCGAAAGTGAACTGCATTGCATTGCCTTTTGCGTCGATTTTAGCAGTTGTGTATCTAGTTTTTAACTGCTGTTTGTGCTCCATTGTTGTGTAAAGAGCTGTATTGAGTCCATTAGAACGGGAAGTTCTGGAGTTGTAAAAGAATATGCTAAGAGTTATATCAGAATAAATTTCTTCAAGTTTTAATATGCTTTGGCTTCAAGTCTTTCGAACCCATCCACGCAACATCTGGTGTCAGAAGTGGGATTTGAATGCCAATAACCAGAGCAATGGCAGAGGAAGAGAAAAAATTTAAACAGCTTTTTGCCTTCATGCAAGAGATAAAGAAAGAAATATCCGAAGGTAAGGAAGAAATGAACTTGAGTAAACAAGAGATGAAAGCGAGCCAAGAAGAGAAAAGAAAGAGATTTTCTCTGGCCAAGTGGAAATGCAGAAGAATATTTTGCCGATCTCTGCCGGACAGGAAGAATTAAAGGGTCATCTTGTAGCAACTATGGAAGAAAGCGTGAAACAAATAAAAGACAAATATGCTGGAAAATTCGAGAACGTCGAAAAGAAGTGTAATAGTTTAGAAGGGATTTTCGAATTCAAGTTTAATGATTGTGAGAAAAATTTAGAGATTCTGAAAAAGAAGAATCTAAAAGAAAATTTGGATGAGATAGAAGAAAAGATAGACCAAATGTTATTGAAGAGACTGTAGAGCCGAACTGTTTCGGAAGATTTGAAATGTGTATCAGTTACCTTCCGATCTTCAATTAAGCTTTCGACATACAATGGAAAATCTTCCTTGCTAGTGTATAAGACCCAATTCGCAATTGTCGCCAACGCCAACGGATGGGACTCTGTGACAAAAGCCTGCCAGTTAGCTGCATCTCTGCGAGCTGAAGTTGCAGATATACTTCAAACGCTTTCCGAAGACCAACGCTTGGACTTCAGCTCTCTCTCAAGTGCATTAGAACTGAGGTTTGGCGAAAAATGTGTGAAAGACTACAGCAGGCTGCAGTTGAAATCTCGCCAACAGAAGGTTACCTGAACACTCCAGGAACTCGCCAGGGATGTTGAGAGGCTTTCCCAACTCGCCTTTTCAGACTCTCCTGCTGAAACGAGAGAAATCCTGTCTCTACAGTACTTCGATGATGGCATCAGGGATGTAGAGATACAGTAGGCCCTACAAATGGCAGACGTCAAGGATTTAAAAAGTGCTTTAGTGTATCCCATGAAGTACGAGGCAGCCCAGCAAGCAACCCGTAGAGAGCGCCATCCTATCAGGGCTGCTACTATCCAGGAGTCAGAACACCCAATGGACAATTCTAGCATTTATTTTTTAATTTTTTATTCGATTCTAAATGTCTCGAAATGACCATTAACACAAAAATTTCTATTATCCACGCTTTTTAAAAAAAAAAAAAATTCCATTTTAAGTTTGCCTGTCAGATTTTTGATGGAAAACGGACCTTTTTTTGCGACTCCATTGTGATGTCACCGCTTCCAAAATATCTCCATAGGTCACGTGACGGTTGCGTCTGTTAAAACTTTTTATCATGCAAATTTCAAATACTTGTCTTCTCGTCATTTTGTTTTGAGATTATTTGATTGATTTTTTTCTTAATATGTTCAACATTTTCTACAAATATCGTATCGTGCCAATGTGCAAAGGCACAACCATAACAACTCCTGACACATTTTTCAATTACCTACCACGGAATGAAAATACTCGAAAAAAGTGGTGCCAAGCGATTAACAATGTTCCACTATCGACAAAGACTACGTTATGTTTGTGAAGATCATTTTGAAGAAAGTTACATTTATGATGATTTTTATATTAGGGAAATTAAAGAATGTTTGCCTTTTAAGTTTAAAACAAGCTATATGTTAGGAAAGCTATTCTAATTTTTGTAAACATCAAGTGCAAAGTAATGGGTTAAAATTCAAAGTCCGGTACGGATTCTGCGCCAAGAATTGTTTACATAAAACCATGCTAAATTATAATAACTTATTAAAAAAAATGGCGGGGCAGACATTTTTGTCGAAAATCACCTTGGCGCAGAATCTATACCGGACTTGGATATTGACAACGACCCCCTTTAACGAAAAAATACCGATATTTTCCCTTTTATTCCAAGCACAACAAAACTATTCAAGTTAATTAAAGCAGGGAATCTTACCTATTGGCTTTTACGCCATGGGTTCCGCTGTTACATAATCTATATTCTTGCTGAAATAGACAGCTGTCATTGTCGAGTCAATTTTTGGCTAATTGTCCGATTGGCCTCTTACAAAACCAGGTTCCATTTTTGCATTTAAATAAAAAACAAATACCTACAAAATAGACTACTACTACAAACTACAAAACTACTAAGTAGAAACCACAAAATATATAGCTGACACTTTGCGGTAGAAACCTCACCATAACAAACGGAGCGAAGGGTACGTCACCGAACGTTTCGGGATCTCTTGACGTCATACTCAAAATCGGCCCGTTTTGAGCGGATCGCAATTTGAGGGTTTTTTGCGCATTTTCTTTTCTTAATATTTAAATAACAATTTTTTTTAAAGAACTTTATTTGGATATATAGAATCAAAAATAAATTCTTTATAAATATAAATCAATTTCATTCGTTTTTAAAAAATGCGGGAATTGTCCATTGCTACTCGTATTGATGAATTGGAAAGGCAAATCCATAACTTGAGACGAAATATTCCGGGAAAAAAACAGAGCCTGAAGTGCTGGAACTGTGGAGGCGAGGGCCCATACGGAGAAACTGCCGAACCCCCCAAGACACTGGAGCTAAGTTCGCTCCCAGAAGGGAGGAAGGAAGCCATCTCGCGGGGCGGAGGTTGCCAGTTGTTGAGAAGCCCCATTTTAGAGCTCTACAAATTTTAGCAATGAGTGGCAGCAGTAATGGAATCTTCATCATGGTACATGTAAATGGTGTTCCCTGTAATTTGATCGTCGATACTGGAGCCAATGTGACCATCATCCGGAAAGATTTTGATCAACAACTGGATGGAAGACTCATCTGGGTACCGTCCTGCGTTACCCTCCAAACTGTATCCGGTGATAAAATTAACATCTATGGAAAACTGAACATCAACATCACTTTCGGGAGTGCTACTTATTATCACCCGGCATATGTGGCGAACATAAGAGACACTTGTATACTCGACGACGGTTTTGGTGACTAATTTTGGTCGCCAAACTTGGTGATCATTTGGCGAAACTTTCGGTCACCATGTACATGAATAGGGCTTTTTGACTGCGATCTGGAAAATTCTCCGAATTTCTATCTCTAGAAGATTTGCGAAGGATTAGCCTTCCAATATAAGTCCAAGGGAGCGGGTGATCGAGTTAGGGAGTTAGTTGTGTCTCAGAGAACAGTCAGAGTGGTTCCGAAAGTGAACTGCATTGCATTGTCTTTTGTGTCGATTTTAGCAGTTGTGTAGCTAGTTTTTAACTGCTGTTTGTGGTCCATTGTTGTGTAAAGAGTTGTATTGAGTCTATTAGAACGGGAAGTTCTGGAGTTGTAGAAGAATCTGCGAAGAGTTATATCGGAATAAATTTCTTCAAGTGCTTTGGCTTTAAATCCACGCAACAATACAGATACCTTAAACCTTTTACGTTTTTGTTCAAAAAAGTCAACTATAATTGAGGAATAGAAATGGAAAATGAGGGAACACTGAGAGCGGGAAAGGAGAGCAGGTAGATTATTGCCTGCCATAAGTCACGTGACTATCTTGTCGGCTCTAACCTTGACAGTACTATCGCTCATTTCAAACATTTGGATTTTTTGTTGTTGTTATTATTATCATTATTAAAATTGCTAAAAACTGTCAACAAATATAACCCATATTATGCATTTTTTTTAAAATTTCGTTTATCTCGAAGAATTCATTAGGTTCCGAGACAAGTTAATGTTTTTCAACATTAAACTATCTTCATATCTTGAAGTGTACACTTTTTAAGTCAAATTTCTTATGAAAATTTTATAATCATTACAAACAAACACCCCAACTTCCAAAATACCAATAAAATAAACGATTTTTATTTTTTCCTCTTTACATCGTATTTTACAATTTAATTTATCCCCCGGGAAAAATCGTTTCCATTGACGCCTTGTATGTAAATCCATCGTGTTAAGGATTGAGAGTATGTGCCTTTCCTGGTGTCATAGCTGCTCTTTTAAAATGGTTTGAGACGTATCAAAACCACGATTCCTCTTAGTGAAGAAAAGGCGAAGCCTTTCTTAAAAGTTGAAGAATTTTACCTTTATTAAAAGTTGAAGAATTTATACCAAATGCAGGATGGCTAGATAAGTTTAAAGCAAGACACAATAATGTCTTCGGACTCCACACGAACAAACAAAAATTGTCTCTGTTAAAATATGCCTTGATAGAAAATAATTTTCGAGTGACTTCCTATAATAACTTGAACTTTGGATCACTCGCCTAATATATATATATATATATATATATATATATATATATTAGGGTGGATTGAAAAAAAAAATAATTTCAGAATTTCAAATCCGACCTATGGGGAAAAGATGTTCTATGGTATATAGATACGTGGAAAAATAACTAAAAAAATTAAATTTTAAGTTTAATACTGCCACAAGGAGGATGAATTTTAGGTATTTAAGCTTTTTTATAGTAAAAAGTCGAAGTCAATTGAATTTTTTTCTGAAGAATTTCAAAAACTACCTGTACGTAAAAGATGTTCTGAGGTATATTAATTAAGGGAAAAATAAAATAAAAATAATAAATTTTATGTTAAGCTCTTTGCAAGGGGGGATGAAGTTTTGGTATTTAAGCTTTTTAATGGTAAAATGTCAAAGTGATTTTTGTTTAAGTGAAACAAGTCTTTAGTTCTTTTAAATGTTTATTGGAATGAAAGGACATATACTAAATAGTTACAGAAAAAAAAAAGATTTAGGAACATATTACAGCTTCTTAAGAATTAAATCAAGAAAAGTAAAAAAATCTTCGGAATTACAGTGAACGGTAGTCACGTTTGGTGTTGAAAACTGGATTGAGGTTTCGTGATTCCAGGCTATTTCTTTTTAACCTATCTCTTCTGTATGATCCGCTTACCCCCAGAAAATGTTTCTGTGACTATTCGTTTTATAGCTTGAGTACGACAGGGATACCCCTTGATAGTAGGTAATGCTGTAGTATTGCCGTAGAAATGACTACTTGGTTTACTATTGCTCCTGAAATCATGTCATCACTAAATCGTTCAGTCACATTCTCCCACTTAATCAAGTTCACATAATCTGTTACACAAGGGTCAAAAGTTGGTATGTTTAAGATACGGATATTAATCGCTAAAAGGGTTTGGTTTCCAGGAAACCGTTTGACTTTGCGCAAATTTAAAATTTTTGGAGGACCGATTCCTTAGTGTTATTTCCTTCGTCAGCTAGCATTGATATCAGAATATTTTCAGGAAAGCCCAAACCCCCGTTTCAAAAATTACTGGATCAATGACTTTCTTCAAATCAATTGAGAAATAACGCGATAGAAAAATTGACTAATGCAAATGCTCTGCACCATAGATTGATTACCTATTGTTTGGTTTTGATCTTGAATCACATAGGTGCCTAGACTTTTACGATGAAAGTAATTAATGTCAATAAAGCTTTGGTTAGACTTCTTCTAAGCCAAATGAAACATGAGAATCCTGTTGGGGGTTGTAAACCACCTTGAGTGGCGAATCTTTCCAGAGTTTCTCTTCAACAGCCCTTCGCTGCTTTGTCCGCAGTGATGGCTTCACAAATTTCCATTAAGCACAGTTGATCAGTATTTAAGTCTTTCTTGTTAGTCAGTTCGCATAGGTTGGGTTTATGTGAATGAAACTACAGGTAGTATCTCGCATACGGTCACTCTTTGGCTTGTAACTGGCACACAAACCATTGTAGTGGATGCTTCAGAATCAGTTCCATATTTATAACACCTTCTTTGATACCTGTGTTGACAGACTACCTATTATCGCAACCAACATTGTTGTATCTATGTCATTGTCGACGTATGACCTAGCCTACCAAACGGTATAGTGGTTAGTGTGCTAGCTTCTAGACCGCGAAGTTGCGGGTAAGAGTCCCGTGTAAGGCATGGTTGTTTGTAAATGTAAGTTGGCTTGTCAAATGATGAATTTTTCGGCGCATTAAAGCCCTCGTGTTGCTGACGGTGCCAGATAATCTGAAAACAACCAAGTCGACGCATGAACAAAACTTACGATGTGCTTTCCTTAAGATAGCTTTCAGTTAATTTTCTAGCTTTGAAAGCGGGATATTTGTCGTAGTATGAACTTATTTTTGTCAAAATGCTGTAGTGGTCATTTATAGGTATTAAAGCTCGTTTCCAGGTCTCTTCTAACTTACTTGCAACTTATTGACACGCGGTGAAAAGTGTATTTAAATACACTACTTTGCTTCTCTTTTTGAATGCCAATATGTGCACCTTATTACATTTTTCGTACGTAGGAAGCATAATCGTCTGCATATTACAGCCTGACCCAAATATAGGACAAATCATGTATTTTCTTTACAACACCACAGTACAGTATTAGTCCAAGTAAGCAAACAAACAAATGTCACAATAAAATTGTAATTTAATTTACTTTACAAGAACAGCACTCACCGATTAGGCGTCGAATTCCGTAAGCCGCTGACAACGGCACTATAGGGTTGTATGGTTGATTCAACGGTGATATGGGAGGGGAGAGAGTTGGGTAAAAAAAGGTTGAAATGTACATTGTACTACTACTCATTCAGTAATCATCACATTTTTAGGATTTATATTGTAAAAAACAATTATTTTTAGTGTAAAGTCATTTAACGAAAATTATGACTTTTTGCATTTTTTTCGAAAATTCAACCATTTTGTGGCAGTGCAAAATTTTAAAATTAATTTTTTTTATTATTTTTTCCCTAATCTCTATATAATAGAGCATCTTTTCCACATAGGTAGGTTTTGATTAATAATATATTTTTTTTTCTCCATAGAAGAACAATCCACCCTAATATATATATATATATATATATATATATATATATATATATATATATATATATATATATATATATATATATGTAATGAATTAACACATTAAATGATTATCCTGTCGACTTTTATAATGAATTAACGCTGAGTTAGCAAGGGTATTTTATAAACATTTTAGTGAAAAGGCAATCATATTGGAGCCAGAACGGAATACTAATTATGGTATATGACTAACAAGAATGCTGACTGCCAAGAACTCACACATTAAATTGGCGTAGGCAGTTATCATAATAACTTGTTGAATGATTTGGTTAAAGAGGATTTTGCGCTTTGAAAAGACGAATTAATTTACAGTTGACTCCAAAAAAGGATTTCTATTACATATATTATTTATATATATATATATATATATATATATATATATATATATATATATATATATATATATATATATATATATATATATATATATATATATATATATATATATATATATATATATATATATATATATATATATATATATAATGTTACGAATTTTTGCATATTTGTAAATATTTCGTAGTGTTAATTTTGTAAATAAGAAGATTTATGTACCTTTTGCATAAGGCAGTGCAATAGTTCGTCTTAGTTTGTTTCCCTGCAATGAGCCTCTCAATGCTTGATAACGGGCTTTACAGAGGTAACTCTGGGAAGCGAGTTTCAAGGGGCAGTGCATTTAACATTATGGTAATGGGAATATCGCCAAGTTGGCGACGGTTTTGGCGACCATTTGGCGACATTTTCGGTACATGTATAGGTACATGTATATGTATAGGACTTTTCGACTACGATCTGGAAAGTTCTCCAAATGTCTATCTCTGGAATATTCACGCAAGTTCCCCTCCCCTATATAAGACCGGCCAAGTGAGCGGGAAGTAGTAGTTCTTGGATTTTGAGTCACTGAATTAGTTGACTGATTTTGAGTCACTGAGTTAGTTGTTAGCTAAGTCCGTTAGTTGACTGGAATTACTGAGCCTCAGTGAGCATTCCGAGTAGTTCTAACGCGAACTGTATTGCATTGTCTTTTGCGGCGATTTAGCAGTTGTGTTGTCAAGTTTTTAACTGCTGTTTTCTGCTCTATTGTTGTGAAAAGATCTGTATTGTGTCTACTAGAACGAGAAGTTCTGGAGCTGTAAGAGAATCTGTGAAGAATTATATTGGAATAAATTTCTGCAAGTTTTGATCTGCTTTGGCTTCAAATCTTTCGAACCCGTCCAATGCAACAATATATATATTAGCAGAAATATGAGATTTATATAGAAGAAAATTGAGATTTTGTCAGGGGATTGGGCCAAATTTCAAAAACCATTTAAAACCAAGAGCTTTTTCTGTAGACCATCTTTCGACAGTCCCAACCCTAAAAGCTCAAAGGAAAAAACAAGGGGAGAATGTGAAACTTACGAACCAAAATGAAAGAAAATCTTCAGAATGACATCTTTAATTGAAAAAGTTTGATATTAATAATGATATTGTTACCAACAGAAGCCAGGAAGAGTTTTGAGTTGAAAATAAATTATTATAAAACAGTGCGCGACGTCAAAAATGGTAGAAGGCTATTTTTAAAAACATATTAGAGAAGAAAACAATCATCGTAATCAGCGCTACAGCTGCATGAAAACGAAGATTAAAATATAAATCGTTATCATTATCAATATTAAATAAATTGTATAATCATTATTATATTGTATAATCAATATCATTCTTAATATTAAACTCTTTCAATTAAAGATGTCATTCTGAAGATTTTCTTTCATTTCGTTTCGTTTCACATTTTTCTCTTGTTTTTTCCCCTGAGCTTTTGGGGTTGGGACAATCGAAAGATTGTCTACAGAAAAAGCTCTTGGTTTTAAACGGTTTTTGAAATTGAGCCAACCGCCCTGGCGAAATGTAAATTTCTGCTGTTTTCCATTTTATTTTGTTGTCTTATTAGTATTATATGCAACTTTTTAACCTAGCAGCTTAAGCGCTGGTAATTTGTTGTATCTCTTTTGTCTTCATGTTTCTGCGTTTTCATTTGTAACTTTACTTTTTATATTTTTGTATTTTGTTATATATATATATATATATATATATATATATATATATATATATATATATATATATGACCACGAAAGAATGTTAAAGCATCGAGTAGTAAATCAAAATAAAGGAAAGAATGTTAATGCTAGAAATCAAAATTATTTAGTTAAATGTCAATGGGATTTATTTGTAAATATGTATTTTGTAACAATTCAAATTTTATAATAATTATTTTTATCTATTTTTAAATCATTAAGTATTTTTTTCCATTAAAATATAAACTTTTAACTATGAGGGGAGTATTTAGGTCAACAAACTGCGATTGTTGTCAATAGGGTGAAGTTTGTTTCTAAGGTGTAATTACGCTAGAACTGTACAACTATCCAATATAAGCTGTGTGATATTTAGATTTATTAATGTAATGGCAAGAACTTGTTTTTTTTTATCAATAAAAATATTTTTTGGGGTTAAGAAGTAGTACATACAAAATGATTTTTCCCGATTTAAAATGAAAGTATAACAAATTTGCCCTTGTTGCATTTATGTATTTCTTTAATTATTTTCAAATTTCAATTCTCTGTTTTTCACGAATCGAAACTTTATCAAACGATAAGCAACGTTCAAAAATAGCTTATACATACTGAAAACAGAAAAATAAATGTAAAGGAAAGTATCAATGTGTGGTTTAATCATAAATCGATTTATTTTCAGAACTTATACGACAGTAGAAGGAAGAAAATATGAAACTCTTGGT
Organism: Linyphia triangularis; assembly: GCA_963978545.1. NCBI lineage: Eukaryota > Metazoa > Arthropoda > Arachnida > Araneae > Linyphiidae > Linyphia > Linyphia triangularis. Next base: position 49,746,339 of record OZ021722.1, on the reverse strand, counting down.
ATAAGAAAATATACATAAATTTCATCTAGTCATCCGCCTAAGGGCAGTCTTTTTTCTTGATGCATTTCTTGTGGTGTTCTACGTATCCGTCATTACAATAGCATGCTTTTGTAATGCACTGCAGGGTACACTCTTGTGGTTTTCCATTGCAGGTTTCGGGGCATGTGTCGCCACAATTTCCTTCAAATTTATACGAATTTTTATCAGAACAATCCACATCTGAAATTATTAAAAATTCACGTCATAAGCAGTTATAATGTACAGTACCCAAAAAACAGAACGATGGCTATATCTTCGGTTCTAATTATCGTAGAATCTTACGGTTTGCACCAAAATGTTTTGCTTACGATTTTCTATATATCTGATGCAATTTTTTTTTCTTGAGAGACCGTATACTAAGTAAAAGTAACGCTATCTTCGAAAATTTCAATTCGAACCCTTATTTTTTATCATTTCATTCGATTCAGAATACATCATTTACCCTATATACCAAATTTCAAAGCATTATGTTGAAAAACACGTCACTTATGAGCGAAAATATTTCGACCATTTTTTGACCGATCTTCAGGGAGAATTTCCATAAAACGAAAGGTATTTTTAAGGTTCTACTTCACAGCGGGAGAAATCGAACGGTTAATGTGGCGCGTTTCACGAAGATTAAAAAATACAAATATTAGTGTAAAATTGCATAGAAAGTACTTGGATTTATAGTGTCATGTTTAAGATTAATACAAAAATAGCAAGTAAACGCAAAAGTAACATAATTTATTTACAACGTTAAAGATGTGCATTCTTCACACGAAATAAATAAAATATCGAAAACTGTAATTGCAGAAATATAACGAATACTACTGATAATTAGAAAATTAATAAATATTAAATGTAGGCATTAGTAAACAGTATTTAGCAAAGCATGAATATTTTATAGAAATATTTCACTATAAACACAAATGTAACTAGATCGTTGAAATTATTTATAAAATGAAAAAGTCACATGATTCAGTAAAATTTTGAAAGGATAACTTATTGAAATTGCTTAAAAAATGTTGTTTTAAATAAATGGAATTTAGGAAAGCAAATTAAAAAAAAAATTGATAGTTTACAGAAAAAATAATTAATAATTTAAAAAACTAAAAAACACTCTTTAATAGAAAATCATACTAAAAAGTAGAAAATAATCAATAGATTAAAAAACTAAGAAACACGCTTTAATAGAAAAGTGAACTAAAAAGTAGCAGATAATTTTAAATAAGTTTGAAATAAGAATAGAGTGATTAACAAGAAATATTTATTTTATCGTAAAAAAGCGTGGGGTGCTTTTTAAGATATTTTCATAATGGCTCTACTTTTACCAATATCTGTCATTAAATATTTACAAAAATTGACATCAAGCACCCCACGCTTTTTTACGATAAAATAAATATTTCTTGTTAATCACTCTATTCTTATTTCAAACTTATTTAAAATTATCTTCTACTTTTTAGTTCACTTTCCTATTAAAGCGTGTTTCTTAGTTTTTAAACTATTGGTTATACGATAATTGAACGTTATGCGATTTTCCACACCTCTAGTTTACCTTGAATTAATCTTTGATAGTTTTCAAAAGTCGTCTACTATACGGTCCCTTAAAGTGAGCGTTTTTTACATTTTCTCTAAAAAATCGAGAACTAATAGTCAAAATGGAAAGAAAAAAATTATGGGGGGATTTTAGACCATAGTAAATCTAATGAAAGCAAAAAAAAATATATGTTTCTATTCAAATTTTTTTTTAATTGCTTTATTAATTAATAATTAATTATTAAAAAAGAAATTGATTCAAAAGCTGATTGCTATTTATGTTTGGCCATTTACAAACTACCTTTTGAAAAAAAAAAAATTACTGAAATATATTAATTATTTAAATATTTATGGCCAAAAAACCAACTTTTTTTTTTAACATTAATTTATCGTTTCCTTTTTATCATTTAAATTACAAATCATTCATTAGAAAATTACGAATTTTTGTATTTCTCATTCTTTTTTAATGCTGAATCCAAATATGGAATAATATTATGAGGTTGCTATTGAACTTTTTAAAGTTTAGTTCTGTTTTAATATGTAGATGACCCCTCATGATAAAAAAAACTACATACAATTATTAAAAACCTTTCACGATTTACAACGGTACCTTTTGTTTGTCATTTCAACAATTAGAGCAAAATATATAGCCATCGTTCTGTTTTTTGTTTTGGGTACTGTACATAAAATTATTCCAATTATATCATAGGGAGTTGTTAATTCCTAATTTTTCTAAAAATTAGTTTGAACGGTGTTAAGATAGTAGCTCTTCGATAAGGAGTTTTAACATTGCCTCCTCTGGTAAGTGGTGAGTAAAGTAAAAACACCTAAATTTTTATTTGCACCTAATAGTTTGAAAATGCCTAATATTTTGAGAATATTTACATATTGGGCGTTACTAAAAAAAAAAAAAAAAAAAAAAAAGTATCTTTAATAAGAAATTAACGTTGCCTTGTGAATTCATTGCTTTAAAAAAAAAACACAGCTTATTTGTAAGTTAAAACGAATAAATAATAATTGCATTGTGTAAACGTAATTCGCCATTAGCTCCTATTAGAGTTTTATATGAAAAATAAGTGCTTACAAAAGAAACTTTTTTGTCCAATTTTAAGGATTACCTTTGATTCTAATAAAACAATTTTGATTTTAACTGAAAGATGCAAATATTATGTTAAACCTTAACCTGTTAACAAGTAATTTTAGAAAGAAAATTAAAACAGCTTTGTACCCGGTACATCGACAGAAAATATAATATCGCCTTAACTTCTTCTTTTAACAGCTAAATTCCTGCAAGAAAATATGGGAATCAGTCATGAAACACTGGAACAAATTATTAAAGAAAACCATGGATGGTACAAATACGGTGTAATCCTGAATGAAATCATAGCTACAACTAAATTGGCTATTTTCTTTTGGCTATGTCTAAGTTGACTATTTTCGTTTGTCTATTTCTAAATTGGCTATTTTTTTAAAACCGAAAATTAATTTTGGCATAACTTAAGCATGTGACACATGCGTGTGGAATATTTTTTGACGCTGAATTGAATGAAAAAAGCAAGACGATAAAACTACCCTATAAAAAGTTATATTCCGTTTTATAGACGAAAATACATGTAAAAGTGTACCTTATTTCATTACTTATTCTTTATCCCTTATACATTTGTTTACTTACTAATTCAATTATTCACTATAACGTATTTTATTATTAGCAGTTACTTTTCCCCTTTCAAATTTTGGTTGTTTATTAGCTTTTTCCACTCAATTTTGTTTAAATATTTGTACTTTTATATTACATGTATTTTCATCTAAAAATAGACTGAAACTTTTATAGGATACTTATATCGTCATGATTTTTTTTCATTCGTATCATATATGTATATACAGCGTGTCCCCGTATAACCTGGCCGACCTTTATTTTCGACACCGTTGGTCCTAGATGCATAGTCCCAATTGAAGAAATGTTTTAAATCGTTAAAATATTTTTACTGAATAGTTTTGAAGTTAGGAAAGGGGTTGGTATAAAAATTACAGATTGTGAATTTTTATAAGGTCCTTTGTTCTTCCAACTCATATTTAGATAAATGTTGCCCATGAGAAAACTTGTAAAAAAAAAAAAAAAAATTGAAATTGCTACGACCAATGTTTATGGAAATATGAAAAATTCCCATGATTCCTTAAATTTTCGCTTCTCCCAAATATTCCTAAAATTGTACTTACATATTTCATTTATCCCTAAAATTTTAGGAATCTTGGACAAATTTTCCTTTAGTGGTCAAAAAATAAATTCCCGAACCTTATGTGTAAATTTGCATGTAGTACTGCGGGATTTGCAGGTTCCTAAACCAATTTTAGTTACAGATTAGTGATTGGTAGGTAGAAAACCAATAATGTAAGTTCACTTCAGAATAAAAGTAGCTCATGCCAATACCAGATGTATTTAGCTATTTCGTAAATCCTCGATGTTAAAATGTACTCTGCGGAAGAGTACGTAAAAATTTTACTTTTGTAAGGTCAATGTAATCGAAATGGGCGACAGGCTGCAGGCCAAAATGCAATTAAATTTCCAAATGGTATACATCCATCTAAAGATACGATTTTAAATGTTGTCAAGCGTTTGCGAGAAACGTAGGAGGACGTCCTCGTTCGGAAATTCATGAGTGGTTGTCTCTGACGAATACATTTTGGACTATGCGCTTCCCCTTAGTCTAGTGTCAGGGACCTTAGTGAAACGTAATGAACATAAACATGTGGATACTCAAAAATTCATGTGTGGTGGAGAGTCTTAAACCTACACGGAGCACATCCTTATTGCCCGCGATTGGTACAAGAGTCGGGGACAACGCGATTGGTGCAAGGCCCGGGGATGAAAATAGACGGTTTGATATCAGCAATTTCATCATGAACAAGCTAGCATTGGATTCATCATTTGTGAATAACATTCTATTTTCTGATGAGTGCGCGATTTCAAGAACTGGGGTAGTAACTAAGCAAAACACACACTTTTGGTCCCTGCAATATCCCCATGTAATACGACCAAACAAGCATCAAGTGCGATGGTCCGTTAACGTTTGGTGTGGCATATGGAAGGGAGCGTTAGTAGGGCCTTTCTATTTTGCTGATACATTAACTGATAAAAAATATGCGAACCTGTTTTCTAAATATGAGTTGGGGGAAATAGTGCAAAAATTTACAATCCATAATTTTTATACCAAAACCTTTCTTGACTTAAAAAAGATTAGGTAAAAATATTTTAACGATTTTAAATATTTCTCCAATGGGACTATGCATCCAAAATCAACGGTGGTGAAAATAAAGGTCGGCCAGGTTATACCGCGGGACACATTTTTTTTTTTTTTTTAAACTGAAGAATGTTACTCATGAGTGATGAATATGTTCTGTTGCTTAATCGAATAAAAAAAAAAATAAAAAAAAAAACGATTAGGTATCCTATAAAAGTTATAGTCCATTTTTTGACGAAAATACATGTAATATAAAAGTACAAATAATTAACCATATATACAGAGAGGTTAGAATTTCACACTTGTATATAAACATGTCTTCAACATTGCTTTATCCCATCTTACAATAATACAACATTAATTTCATTTTATTATTCGAAACTTCTATTTTTATTATATATTGGTTTTAAAATATCTTTTCTTTTTCGTATTTTGGTTGGTTTTATGTTTAATTCTTAAAACTAGAGATTTTAGTTCATAACACTTGTTTAAGAAATTTGAAAATTTGTTTGTAAATAGATTTATTTAAATTAATTTTTGTGTTAACTTTTTAAAGTTATTTATAGTAATTTTATCAATCTATTATAACCTTAATTTTCTATTGTTTTCGACTAAGTTTTCGACTAAGTTATCTTTAATTGCTTGACTAAATAGCTTTTCTGATTTTACATTTTATAGAAATTTTCTCAAATAGACAAATTCCAGCAAGATATGAATACAATTTGTATAACATATTTTTTTACACTTTCTAACCATATAAAAAGATGAAAACGAAATGTGGCTGTCATAACCCTTTTTCTTACTAATAGAAAAGACAAATAATAAAAATTGTATGAAAACTTGAACAACCGTTTTAAAAAAAAATTATATATATATAATGAACACCTTTAAATTTATGATAAAATTATTTTACTTCTTATTTGTCGCTTGTTTTTGAGTAGCAAAATCAATATCTTTGAAAATAAATCTGTATTAAAATAATATTTGCAAAAACACTTGTATCAGAGGGAAATTACGCTTATGTAATCATTTTTCAGGAAAGGGTTTATTAATCTTCTTCCAGTTAAAGGCAATTTCATGCTCTTACAGTTACATCGCAAAAAATTATTGAATAAAAGTTATAAAATATGGTGCTCCAGATACTAAACACACAATGGCCATAATTCAGAAAACAAGAGAATAATGTTTTCCCTTTACTGTCAGATTTTCCTCGATTCTATTTCACTGTACAACAAGACCTTTCATTTGACGTATCGCTTATTTCTAGTGTTTCCTGGGAAGACTGGTCCCAGATGGAAGTGAAAACGAACCGCTTCATGCAGGTAACTTATCTTTTTTCAGCAGCATTTTACAATATTACATCAAATATATAACACGTTCATTCAGATTGTGCAACTACATCATCTCTAATTTACGTAAATGCTTGCGAATTGAATAATACTTACCTGCAACAACCTCACTAAGGAGACACAACGCGAGAATACAAAAATAAAACAAGACAATTATCTTCAAGATGTAGTTAACCAGAAATATGCTGTTCGCAACAATATCCTTACAATTCCTATTAAAAGAATAAATAGATCCAGTAAACCCTTCTCTATTGAAAAGATAACAATTTATGTAAATAAAAAACAGGCTTATGCTGATGAAGTTAATCCTACTTATAGTATTCTAAGGTGTTCTTACTGGAAGTCTTATATCTAGTGCAAGCGTGTCTATGATTGATGACCTCTAATATGCCGCTTTCCATCAATAATAGTGCAAAATATTTTAATGGAAAGCGGCCGCTTTAATACGCCGCTTTCCATAAAAAATATTGCAAAATTCTTCTTTAGATTCGCTCATTTCATTTACTTAGGAAATGGAGTTTTTTAACGTTGTATTTCCTATACATCGAGAGAGTGGCATTGATTGAAGTATCATTTACAAAAAAGCTTTTTACTCAATATTTTTTTATCCATTGCATTTTGCAATATAATTTATATTTTCTCGATAAATTATTCTTAAATATTAAAAAAAAATATTTAAAGACAATTTTTTATGAAATTAGTTATTTGAATGCTTTTAATGAAAGGGGGAAAGGTACCGTTTTCATTTAAAAAAATAATAAAAAAAATTTGTGTTTCAAATAAACTTTTATGAAAACAATAATGGATCGTATGCATAGCTAAAATCACTGATATCAATTAAAATGTTAGTTTATAATCATTTCAATGGATTTTGATTACGAAAGTGGTATACTTAATTTACATATATGATGAGCTTCTATACATATATTTAAACTTCAAAAGCTAAATTGAAAAAGATTTTTAACCATTCGCAAATTTTATTTTCTTGTGATATCTAGATTTTAATGCTATATCTCATATGCATTGAAAAAGATGCATTGATGGAGGTTTAGAGGAGAATTGTACAAGTTTATAATCTAGGCATCTTTCTGTGGTTTACACCCGGAATTGTCTATACTTAGCAAAACTAATGTTTGAGCAACACATAAAATTACTTTTTTCTAGTTTAGTCTTTGTTTGAAACTGTGTCTGAATGAAAAAAATCGTAAATGTAATAAATCATTCAATCAATTAACAAGTTTAGGAAGTATTGAAGTATGATTTGGGTAACTGTATGGAAAATTAAATTCATTTTTGAGTTACTTTTTCATATAGTTTGATGCCATCTAGAGAATTAGAAAATTATATTTTACCCTAGTTATATACATTTAAAAACTTTTTTTAAGTATGTTTTATTACATTGCTCAGTTAAAACCTTTTTGTCATTTTTTTAATGAGTGTCGCCGAATTTTCTGCGAATTGGGTGACGTCGATTGCCGAACGTCCGCAATGGCTCTAGAATGCGCTGTTCACTCACAAATCATATTTATAGTGCAATTTTGAACTGTTTACTAATAATTGAGAATATTATTCTCAAGTTCAAACTATTTCGCTGCAAATTTGTATCGAAATGAAAATAGTGAGCAACCTCAAGAAATGTCTGTGCAATAGGCAGACGCTTCTTTTTCAAAAACATATTAATGTAAGTGTATTCTATTTTTCATTTCATTCCTATTATCCTCAAGTTAACTAAGTCGAACCTAAAGAAAAAACCTATGAGATGTTGTTGGCAACCCTTAATAAGCTGTTGTTTACGTTTTACCAATTGGACGACGCATCATCTGACCGAAGCCAATCGAATTTTTGATTAGCAAGATTATAAATTAAAAAACCAGATAACCATTTATTATTAATATAGTTAGATTGAATGTTTTTTTTTTTTTAAATCAAAAACAGTGAACTTTTTCTGGCAAAAATCTACGTTTTTCTCATTCCTTTCTCCCCCCCCCCCCCGCATTAAAAATGTTGATAACTGTGGAAGAATAAGGCCCAAAATCAAGCCTTTTTTCATTGTGTTCTAGTTTTGTGGGTACCTCTTTTTAGATTTTCCAAAAGAAAGGTTAATTTAAAATAATTCTTATTACATATTAACTTTACTTTTGATAATGAAAGTTCAAAATGAAATAACACTTACATCAAATGTGACAATTTAATTATTTAACAGACTAATTCATTGTTTGGAAAACGAAATGCACCAAACAATATTTATGTTTTGCTTTACACCTGAAAGTGAATACGTATGAAAACACACACACACACACACACACACACACACACACACACACACACACACACACACACACACACACACACACACACACACACACACACACACACACACACACACACACACACACACACACACACACACACACACACACACACACACACACACACACACACACACACACACACACACACCACAAACAACAGTATATCAAAATTGAAGAAAGGTTGCCAATGCTAGAACTAAAAAGTATTTAGGCAAATATCAGCGTGATTTTTTTTTTAAATGTGTGTTTTGCGATAATGCAAATTTTTTTTTTTTTTTTTTATCTATCTATAATTCATTCAGTTTTATTCATGAAAATATACATTTTTGAAAATGGGGAGACTATTTTGGTCAACAATGCCATTATTGTCAATAGGGTAACGTTTGCCTCGATGGGGGTGACTAAGTAAGAACTGTACAATTCTTCAATATAAGCAGTAAAATATTTAGATGCAAAGGTAAGAATTATGGATTTATTATACATAACAATATTTTTTGGAATTTATTAAGTAGTTGTAATGATTTATAATTGTTAGAGTTTTCAGTATTTCTTTTCAAAAAAAGGCTGCATATATTATTTCTTTCATATATTTTATTTATACACTATATACGGTATTGCTTCCATAATAACTGAAAAATATTAAATCTATGATTTGTTGGGTTTTTAACAGTAAGTCAAATAGTGTCACACAATTGATGATTTCTTACAGTTGCTACATAAAAAATTCAAATAAACTTTGTTACTATAAAAATACAGTTCTAAATCTAGTGAAATATTATTCTAGATTTATTCATGTGAGAGATTTTAACATTAGATGAAAAATAATCTTACTTTTTCATTTTAAATTATTAAATGTCATTTTACATTTGTAATGCACAGTTTTCATTTCCATAGTTTTGTTAATTAAAAAAACTGTTTGATGATATTTTTGGATATCTTTATTAAATTAAACTTAAAACATTACCAAATTATGGTTATTTTAAGCGATACATATTTCATACTTCCTTTCGTGTAGGAAAAACAGAAGAGTAACAGTCGTTGATCGGCAGTGCTCAAGGGAAGAGAACTCAATGTTAAAGACGATCGATTTTAAAATATTTATGCTTTTATTGAATTTTTACATTAATTAAAAATTTTTACATGCACATTGTTGTGCTTACTAAAAAGAGATAGGAACAAATGTTAGGAATTAATTTACATTTAAAAGAATTACAAAATTAGAGATTATTTCAAACAATTTCAACATTCATATTACATTTGTGTTTACTGTGTTACGTATCGGCAAACTAAAAATAATAATAATTACACTTTGTTGAATGTTGTTTACGTATGTATAAATTTTGTTATTTATCAAGTTTATAATCAACAGTAATATACGTTATATTTCTGTAACTATACAGGGTGGCCAGCAGAAAAGGCCTCGCTGTTCAGATTGCTAAACGTAATTCCGAATGATCAATTCTTAATTCCTACAAATGTTTTGAATATAATCTGGGGCTTCTTTTATGCTGGCCATCCTGTAGTTTCCTACATTAAATATACTTCTTTTGAAGTTGACACATTTTTACAATGTCAATAAATTAACTAACTTTTTAGTTACTTTACTGATTTTCTAGTAATCTGTAGTTAAAGTTTACACTATAAATCTCAGTAGTATCCGAGTAATTTTAGACTAATACCTGTACTTTTTTAATAGCCTGAAACAAGAAAACGCTCTTTCCTTGGGGATCTTAATATACATTTCTTAAAATTGAGATTTGCCTTCAAGATCTACCGAAACATTTTCACTCATAAGTGGCATGTTTTTTAACATATTGAACTGAAACTTTGACTTTAGGATAAATTCTAAATCGAAATAATATTAAAAAAAAAAGAAAAAAAAAGGGTTAGTCTTAAAATTTTCATAGTTAGAATTAAAATTGCGAAATCCCCCCCCCCCCCCATTCTCTCCACTCAAGGATAAAAAACGTAAATAAAACATTTTGTTGCAAATCGAAGTATTTTACGATTTTTAGAACATAAATAACAGCCATCGTTCTGATTTTTATTTTGTCCTTATTAAGCCTGTCCCAAGTTTAATTTGCAGTTCGCAAAAAAAAAAAAAATCCGTAGCATAACTATTTTGTGATTCAAGAAGTCGTAGAATATGGCGGTTTACACCTGTGGCGCTTTCAGGAAGGACTTTTCTCTCAAAGAAATTACTTTTTTTGCACAAGCGCTCTAAAAACTAACCATTGCTTTCATTTTCGCCACGTGACGCAAATTTGAGTGGTCGTGAGGATTTAAAAAAAAAAGCAGTCAACGTTCGATCAGTAAGAGTTTCCCTTCAGCAGTTAACCATTATGTACTAGTTCTGAATCTTCAATTATTTATGGTAGTTATTGTTATTTATTAAAAGTTAAGCTTTAAATTTACAGCTAAAGAAGAATACTTTCACACTGCTGTTTTAATGAATAACTTTGATATCTTTGCTAGTAGGACAGACAGTAAATTCTTTTAACATATACAATTCTGTGAGGCTAAGAAAAATTTCTATCCCACCACCTCTTTTCTCTTCAGTGGTGACCCAGACGTGATACAATAAAAAGCTGAGGTATTGCTAAACTATCCACGACCAAATACAATTAACGAAAGTAGACTTTCTTGGCTTTATTAAACTTTAATCACCGCATCATACATGCTGCTGAAAAGCAGCATACTAGCATCATTAGCATCATTGCATGAATTCATAAAAGGTAAGAAAAAAGTGATAAAACAGTCTGGTCTGATGACACAATACTAAGCCATTTGAGACATGCGAAGAATCGATTTCCCATACGACCCTGTTGGCTCACCTTAAAGATCATGCCACATATTCTTTGAATGTAGACGCTACCGAAACAATTGTGGGGAGAGTTCTCCAGTATATGCACGTAAGGGGATTCGGCACATGAAAAATTTTTAGCATACTAATTTCGAGTTTATTAATGTTTATTAAAATTTTAATTCTTCTCTTTAAAATAATGCCTCATTTGTATTTATAGCTTATTTTAAAGTATTTTGTAATAGTTTTTGAAGTAAACAAAATGTAGGTATTTAATGCATGTTTTTTAACTTCAAAGCCTAATTTGTCCAAATGTCGTTTTTTCGTGCTTGAGTGCACATAGCTCAAAATCTATTTGACATAAATGCTTGAATGTTTTTTTTTTACATGTTTCTCTTATGTATTTATGTACTTCAGCTCGAGTAATAATTGATTAATAGCATACTGTTTTTTTTTTTTAAATAATTAGTCTAAAATTGTTTTTATAAAATATATTTTTTAGAAAGTCATTATTATTTTAATTTTCAAAAAATAATAATTTTTTTTTTTAAATATTCAAAAGTATCTACATATTTTACTGTGAAGGTTTCATAATGATTGAAGAATTGGTTATTAAATGAGACTAGGGGGCTCCAACCCCTGCTCGCTAACGCTCGCCAACCCCTTGGATTGCTATGCAATCCCCTTGGTTCGCTAAGCGAACCACAGGGTCGCTCCGCTGGCTTCAAAGTGAGGCATTTAAAATATGCCCTAGAAAAAAGCTATTTCAGCTGCATAATCAATAAAATCCTTGAAAAGTGATATTGTGCTATCAAACTGAAAACATTGGATTATTTATGATGCTCTCGTACATATATTTAAAAATTTATTACATACATTTAAAATATTTGTATGAAGTGCCAAAATAATTAAAGTTGTACATCGAAATTTCTTAATGAAGGAATATTAGCAATCATATGTTTGAATAATCCTTTTAACGATACTTAAAAAATAACACAAATTGTTTATCAGGAATGCTGAAGTATTTATTCAATCGGTGTGAATGTGAGTATGGAAACCTTAATATTCCTAAAGGAAATTCCGTTCTCAGTTTTCATAGTCATGTATCCGGAAAACGTTCATAATAAATATGTTGTGGTTATTTGCAGAATCCAAACAAATCTGGCTTGTTTTAATTGTATAAGAAAGAGAGTTCCCAGAATTCCAAATCAAAAGAAATGTACACATCTTGCATCATTGTAAATATTAAATCAATATGTTTCAAATAGGAAGTAATTTGTTTTGTTTTGAAACCACCGACTGTCTATTTCTGCCACTTATAAAGTGCTTAACGTAGCCAAATACGTCTCGTAATTTTGAGCATCTAGAAGAATACGAGATCGAAATCTTCTATTGTAAACCCCTCTCTCCGACCCCACCACACCAACTAGAGGACATTGAGGCCACAGATTTAATATGCACCAACCCCCATTAGGTACACACCGATATTTGACGGACCCTCCGGTTATGAGCTCGATACTCTACCGCAAGGATGTCGGGAGCCCGGCAGTAATTTGTTTCTGTAGACTGTAATAAGAAAAACAAAATATAGCGAATCCAAATTGTTTTCTGTTGCCGACTGAATTTGGAAGTTCGTGTATAAAATACATTTAGAAGATTTGTGATTGGATGTTTGGATGTTTGGATGTTTCTGCTAACAGAAATACAGCCGAATTTGGGGCAAGAGAATTATATATATAGATTCCCCCAAAGATGTTAAATTTAACATGAAATCCTAAGGAGATTCCGGATCCTCTTAAATGTAATTCAACCGTGAGCCTTTTTTTCCAGAAAGTAAAGTGCTACGAATTCCAGGTATAGCATGTATGATCGTGAACTTTTAGGTGAATATTGCACCGTCAGATATTTTCGGCATATGTTAGAGTGAAGAAATTTTGTAATATACTGTTACGAATTTCTGTATATTTGTAAATATTTCGTAGTATTAATTATGTAAAAAGAAAAAATTATGTACATTTCGCGTAAGGCAGTGCATAAGTTTGTTTTTACTTCGCTTTCCTGCAATGTGTCTTCTAAGGCTGGAAAATAAGTTTTATAAGGAGAAGGCTATTTAACATTATGGTTAATGGCATCTCGCCAAGTTGGCGACAGTTATGGCGACTATAATTTTGGTCGCCAAATGGTCGCCTAGTTTAGCGACCAAAATTATAGTCGCCAAGTTTGGTGACCGTTTGGCGACACTTTTGGTCCCCATGTACCTGTATAAGGCTTTTTGACTGCAATCTGGAAAATTCTCCAAATTTCCATCTCTAGAAGATTCGCGAAGGATTAGCCTTCCTATATAAGTCTAAGAGAGCGGATGATCGAGTTAGTGAGTTAGTTGTATCTCAGCGAGCATTCAGAGTAGTTCTGAAAGTGAACTGCATTGCATTGTCTTTTGCGTAGATTTTAGAAGTTGTGTTTCTAGTTTTTAACTGCTGTTTGTGCTCCATTGTTGTGTAAAGAGCTGTATTGAGTCCATTAGAACTGGAAGTTCTGGAGTTGTAAAAGAATCTGCGAAGAGTTATATCGGAATAAATTTTTCAAGTTTTAATCTGCTTTGGCTTCAAGTCTTTCGTACCCATCCACGCAACATCTGGTGTCAGAAGTGGGATTTGAATGCCAATAACCAGAGCAATGGCAGAGGAAGATGAAAAATTTAAACAGCTTTTTGCCTTCATGCAAGAGATAAAGAAAGAAATATCCGAAGGTAAGGAAGAAATGAACTTGAGTAAACAAGAGATGAAAGCGAGCCAAGAAAAGAAAAGAAAGAGATTTTCTCTGGCCAAGTGGAAATGCAGAAGAATATTGCTGCGATCTCTGCCGGACAGGAAGAATTAAAGTGTCATCTTGTAGCAACTATGGAAGAAAGCGTGAAACAAATAAAAGACAAATTTGCTGGAAAATTCGAGAACGTCGAAAAGAAGTGTAATAGTTTAGAAGGGATTTTCGAATTCAAGTTTAATGATTGTGGGAAAAAGGTAGAGATTCTGAAAAAGAAGAATCTAAAAGAAAATTTGGATGAGATAGAAGAAAAGATAGACCAAATGTTAGGGAAGAGACTGTAGAGCCGAACTGTTTCGGAAGATTTGAAATGTGTATCAGTTACCTTCCGACCTTCAATTAAGCTTTCGGCATACTATGGAAAATCTTCCTGGCTAGTGTATAAGACCCAATTCGCAATTGTCGCCAACGCCAACGGATGGGACTCTGTGACAAAAGCCTGCCAGTTAGCTGCATCTCTGCGAGCTGAAGTTGCAGATATACTTCAAACGCTTTCCGAAGAGCAACGCTTGGACTTCAGCGCTCTGCGAAGAATTGCATTTGGAACTGCGGTTTGGCGAAAAATGTGTGAAAGACTACAGCAGGCTGCAGTTGAAATCTCACCAACAGAAGGTTACCTGAACACTCCAGGAGCTCGCCACGGATGTTGAGAGGCTTTCTCCCAATTCGCCTTTTCAAACTCTTCTGTTGAAAAGAGAAATCCTGTCTCTACAGTACTTCGATGATGGCATCAGGGATGTAGAGATACAGAAGGCCCTACGAATGGCAGACGTCAAGTTTTTAAAAAGTGCTTTAGTGTATGCCATGAAGTACGAGGCAGACCAGCAAGCAACCCGTAGAGAGCGCCATCCTATCAGGGTTGCTACTATCCAGGAGTCAGAACACCCAATGGACAATTCCCGCACTTATTTTTTAATTTTTTATTCGATTCTAAATGTCTCGAAATGACCATTAACACAAAAATTTCTATTATCCACGCTTTTTAAAAAAAAAAAAATTCCATTTTAAGTTTGCCGGTCAGATTTTTGAGGGAAAACGGACCTTTTTTTTTGCGACTCCATTGTGACGTCACCGCTTCCAAAATATCTCCGTAGGTCACGTGACGGTTGCGTCTGTTAAAAGGTTTTAAAATGGAAATTTCAAATACTTGTCTTCTCGTCATTTTGTTTTGAGATTATTTGATTGATTTTTTTCTTAATATGTTCAACATTTTCTACAAATATCGTATCTTGCCAGTGTGCAAAAGCACAACCATAACAACTCCTGACAAAATTTTCATTTACGTACCACGGAATGAAAATACTCGATAAAAGTGGTGCCAAGCGATGAATAATATTCCATTGTCGACAAAGACTGTAAGTTATGTTTGTGAAGATCATTTTGAAGAAAGTTACATTTATGGTAATTTTTATATTAGAAAAATTAAAGAATATTTGCCTTTTAAGTTTAAAACAAAATATATGTTAGGAAAGCTATTCTAAATTTTTGTAAACATCAAGTGCCAAGTAATGGGTTAAAATTCAAAGTACGGTACGGATTCTGAGCCAAGAATTGTTTACATAAAACCACGCCAAATTATAATAACTTATTAAAAAACCTTGCGGGGCAGACATTTTTGGCAAGGACCACCTTGACGCAGAATCTGTACCGGACTGGGATATTAACAACGGCCCTCTTTAACGAAAAAATACCGATATTTTCCCACCAAACTTTTTATTCCAAGCACAACAAAACTATTCAAGTTAATTAAAGCCGGGAATCTTACCTATTGGCTTTTACGCCATGGGTTCCGCTGTTACATAATCTATATTCTTGCTGAAATAGACAGCCGTCATTGTCGAGTCAATTTTTGGCTAATTGTCCGATTGGCCTCTTACAAAACCAGGTTCCATTTTTGCATTTAAATAAAAAACAAATACCTTCAAAATAGACTACTACTACAAACTACAAAACTACTAAGTAGAAACCACAGAATATATAGCTGACACTTTGCGGTAGAAACCTCACCATAACAAACGGAGCGAAGGGTACGTCGCCGAACGTTTCGGGATCTCTTGACGTCATACTCAAAATCGGCCCGTTTTGAGCGGATCGCAATTTGAGGGTTTTTTGCGCATTTTCTTTTCTTAATATTTAAATAACAATTTTTTTTAAAAAACTTTATTTGGATATATAGAATCAAAAAGAAATTCTTTATAAATATAATTCAATTTCATTCGTTTTTAAAAGATGCGGGAATTGTCCATTGCTGCTCGTATTGTTGGAAAGACAAATCAATAACTTGAGACGAAATATTCCGGAAAAGAAACAGAGCCTGAAGTGCTGGAACTGTGGAGGCGAGGGCCCATTCGGTGAAACTGCCGAACCCGCCAAGAGACTGGAGCTAAGACCGCTCCCAAAAGGGAGGAAGGAAGCGGGGCGGAGGTTGGCAGTTGTTGAGAAGCCCCATTTTAGAGCTCTACAAATTTTAGCAAGGAGTGGTGGCAGTAATGGAATCTTCATCATGGGACACGTGAATGGTGTAACCTGTAATTTAATCGTCGATACTGGAGCCAATGTGACCATCATCCGGAAAGATTTGGCTCAACAACTGGATGGAAGACTCATCTAGGTACTATCCTGCGTTACCCTCCAAACTGTATCCGGTAATAAAATCAGCATCTATGGAAAACTGAACATCAACATCACTTTCGGTAGTGCTACTTATTATCACACGGCATATGTGGCGAACATTAGAGACACTTGTATACTCGGCGACAGTTTTGGTGACTAATTTTGGTCGCCAAACTTGGTGATCATTTGGCGACACTTTCGGTCACCATGTACATGTATAGGGCTTTCTGACTGCGATCTGGAAAATTCTCCGAATTTCTATCTCTAGAAGATTTGCGAAGGATTAGCCTTCCTATATAAGTCCAAGAGATGGGGTGATCGAGTTAGTGAGTTAGTTGTCTCTCAGAGAACAGTCAGAGTAGTTCCGAAAGTGAACTGCATTGCATTGTCTTTTGTGTCAATTTTAGCAGTAGTGTAGCTAGTTTTTAACTGCTGTTTGTGCTCCATTGTTGTGTAAAGAGCTGTATTGAGTCTTGAGTCTATTAGAACGGGTAGTTCTGGAGTTGTAGAAGAATCTGCGAAGAGTTATATCGGAATAAATTTCTTCAAGTTTTAATCTGCTTTATCTTCAAATCCACGCAACAATACATATATCTTAAACCTTTTACGTTTTCGTTAAAAAAAGTCAACGATAATTGAGGAATAGAAATGGAAAATAATCTAAGTCCTAAAAAGCAAATTTTTGGGAGAGCTAAAAAAAAAAAAAACAGTAATAATTTCAGTCAAAAAAAAAAAGGAGGAAGAAATCTTGAGTGAACACTGAGAGTGGGAAAGGAGAGCAGGTAGATTATTGGCTACCATAAGTCACGTGACTATCTTGTCGGCTCTAACCTTGACAGTACTATCGCTCATTTCAAACATTTGGATTTTTTTTTTAGTTATTATTATTATCATTATTAAAATTGCTAAAAACTATCAACGAATATAACCCATATTATGCATTTTTTTCATTTCGTTTATCTCAAAGAATTCATTAGGTCCCGAGACAAGTTAATGTTTTTCAACATTAAACTATCTTCATATCTTGAAGTGTACACTTTTTAAGTCAAATTTCTTATGAAAATTTTATAATCATTACAAACAAACACCCCAACTTCCAAAATACCAATAAAATAAACGATTTTTATTTTTTCCTCTTTACATCGTATTTTACAATTTAATTTATCATCCGGGAAAAACCGTTTCCATTGACGTCTTGTATGTAAATCCATCGTGTTAAGGAGTGAGAGTACGTGCCTTTGTCGTATCTGTTGTCGTATCTGTTCTTTTAAAATGGTTTGAGACGCATCAAAACGACATTTCCTCTTAGTGAAGAAAAGGCGAAGGACTTTGCACGTTTATTAAAAGTTGAAGAATTTATCCCAAATGCAGGATGGCTAGATAAGTTTAAAGCAAGACACAATATTGTTTTCGGACTCCACACGAACAAACAAAAATTGTCTCTGTTAAAATATGCCTTGATAGAAAATAATTTTCGAGTGAATTTTGGTTTGTAAGTTTCACATTTCCCCCTTGTTTTTTCCTTTGAGATTTTGGGGTTAGGACTGTCGAAAGATGGTCTACAGAAAAAGCTTTTGGTTTTAAATGGTTTTTGAAATTTGGCCCAACCCCCTGAGAAAATCTCAAATTTCTGCTATATAAATCTTATCCCTGCTGTCCCCGCTGTTGGTATAAAAATTACGGATTGAAAATTTTTATATGGTCCCCTGTTCCCTCAACTCGTATTTAGAAAAATGTTGCCCATGAAAAAACATTTCAAACAAAAATAACCGAAATTTGTGCAACCAATATTCATAGAGATATGTAAAATGGAATTTAGTGACTTATACCACTTTACACTCGTGGTCATTAACATATTTTAATTGCATGTACACAAAATGAAAAACAGAGAAAAAGCAATTGCGTTTGGAAAATTATTCTGTAATATTATTATGTAATCGAAATGGGCGAGAGGCTACAAGACAATATGCAATTAAATTTCCAAATGCTTAATTTCCAATGATAAATTTCTAAAAATTTCCAAATTTTTAAATGTTGTCAAGCGTTTGCGAGAAACGGGTAGCATAGGAAGACCTCCTCGATCCGGAAATTCAAGAGTGGTATTTTGGGCTATGCTGTTGCTTTTCCTTATTCAGTTTCAAGGACATTAGTGAAGCATGTGGATACTCAAAAACCCATGTGTGGAGAGTCTTAAACCGACACGGTGCACATCCTTATCGTCCGTGATTGGTGCAAGAGTTTTTGCCCGGGGATGAAAATAGACGGTGTTTGATTTCTGCAAATTCCTCATAAACAAGCTAGAATTGGATTCATTATTTGTGAATAACATTCTATTTTCTGATGAGTGCACGCTTTTAAGAACTGGGGTAGTAAATATTCCAGACACACACTTTTGGTCCCTGCAAAATCCCATGTAATCCGTCCAAACAAGCGTCAACTGCGATGGTCCGTTAATGTTTGGTGTGGCATATGGAAAGAAGCGTTAGTAAGACCTTTCTTTTTTGCGGATACATTAACAGGTAAAAAGTATGCGAACCTGTTAAATTCGGTAAAAATATTTTAACGATTTTAAATATTTCTCCAGTGGGAATATGCATCCAGAACCAACGGTGGCAAAAATAAAGGTCGGCCAGGCTATACGGGGACACATTTTTTTTTTTTAAACTGAAGAATGTTACTCATGAGTGATGAATATGTTCTGTTGCTAAATCAAATAAAAAAAAAAAAAAAAAAAAAAAAAAAAGCAAACCGATATAAGTATCCTATAAAAATTATAGTCCATTTTTTGACGAAAATACATGTAATATAAAAGTACAAATAATTAACCATATATACAGAGAGGTTAGAATTTCACACTTGTATATAAACATGT